>JAREIK010000801.1:4996889-5456889 GCA_029783825.1 Sapria himalayana | reverse complement strand
ATGGAAAATATTAACCATAATAATTTCATACATTTAGGGCTTGTTTGATAAACCATTGAATTTTTTTAACCATTGAAAATGAAAATTTTTCAAAGGTTTTAATTTTTCAATGTATTTGATAAAAAATTTTAGGGATCTCTTAATTTGAAAATTTTAAATGAATAACCATTGAAAATAATAAATAGGTAGGCATCCTTATCGCTGATTGGATAATTTTTTCAACAATTTTTTTAAAAGTGACCATTTTGTCTTTTTTTTTATCCTTTTTTTTCATTTTCTCATCCATACTATAATTTAGTTTGTGAATCTGTCTCCTCCTTCATTCTCCACCACTTCAAACCATAACTCTCTTTCATGATTAAAATAAGTAATGAAATAGTGAATCAACTAGTTGCTCATTAATTTTTGTTTTTATATTAAATGTTTGGATAGTTTTAAAAAGTTTAGATTCTATTATTTATTTTTTAAAAATATGTATATCTTTTTTTGGATATTATGATTTATTTATGGATATGTTTCTAGTGATTTTATTTTAAATAATAACTAATAATTCTAGTTAAAAATAAAATATTATTAGAAAGTCTATTTATTTTGGATAATATGTAATACAATGATAATGAGGGTAAATATGTAAAATACATAATTTTTAGTATTCAACATTTATAGTTATCAAATAATATATCCATCTTCAGCATTCAATTGTCAATAACTTATCAAATAGTTTTACAATATAAATTCAACATTTATAAAATTCAGTACTTGATTTTTTCAATATTTATTTTTCAGCACTTAATTTTTTTAGTTTATCAAATTGGCCCTTGGTGGGAAATCATTTGCACTTTTGATCCACCAAGCTCCTGCCTATGAAAAAGAATATGAAACAAAAAAAATAAAAAAAATAAAAAAAAATAAAAAAAAATAAAAGAAAAATAGTTCTAATGATCTAATCAAGTAATCTAAAAACTATATTTTTAAAATAATATTCATACATTGATAGTTTAATTAAGAAACAAACTAAACTAACAAAGTAAACTAAACTAGTCTACCCAACTTTTGCATACTTACAATTTTTCATTATGCCATTTGTGGAGAGGCAAAGTAAACTAAACTAGTCTTAAATAAGGGGCTATTTGATAAAACTAAAAAAATTAAGTACTGAAAAATAAGTGCGGAAAAATTAAGGCTAAATTTTATAAGTGTTGAATTTGTATTGAAAAATTGTTTGATAAATTACTATTAATTAAATGTTGAATATAAATATATTGTTTGATAACTATAAATGTTGAATGCTGAAAATGATGTATTTACATATTTACCCTTATTATCATTGTATTATATATTATCCAACATAAATAGAATTTCTAAAGAATTTTTTTTTTCATTACAATTATTAATTATTAAAAAAATAAAATTTCAAAAAACATATCCATAAATAAATCATAAATCTAAAAAAGAAATAAAAATGTTTAAAAAATAACTAATAAAATCTAAACTCTTTAAAACTATCCAAAATTTTAATATATAAACAAAAAGTAATGAACAACTAGTTGATTTGCTATTTTCTCTCTTATATTAATCATGAAAGAGGGTAGGGGTAGGGTTTGTGGTGGCGGATAAAGGATGATGAGAAGCCAGGTTCACAAATTGAACTATAGCATGAAAGAGAAAATGAGAAAAGAAAGAAATTAAAAAAAAGGACAAAATGGCAAATTTAAAAAAGAATTATTGAAACTTTTCAGCTTTCAACATTAAGTAGGTCACTACCTACTTAAAATTTTCAATGAATTTTCACTTAAAATTTTAAATTTTCAGCTCCCAACTTTTTTTTATCAAACGCACTTAAAATTTCAAACCATTGAAAATTTTAATTTTCAATGGTTTGAAGATTTTATGTCCATTATCAAATAGCCTCTAAGTTTGTGTTTATGTTGTTATTTGGATGCTAAAGTATATGAATGCTAATTATAACTAAAATATAGGGTTTTCACAAATACATAATTTTATGCATATCAGTCATAGTGAACAATAATAGGTAAATCATTGGACATACTCACATAATATGATAAGAAGAAAGTTACAATCCTTCTAATCTTAATGCATGAGATAAATAAATATGTGAAGACTCAAAGTTGATGTAAGTTTAATCTTTGAAAGTATGATATTTACAAAGCTGAAAGTATGAACTTATTTAAAATCAATTCATTATGTACTTTCTAGAAGAATGCATTTAAAATCAATGTCTAAACTAGGAGTTTTACTATAGTGTGGAGTCATGTGTTTATAATGGTGGATGGTAATAGGTATGTTATAAGATATATGCAAGTGGGAGAGACAAAAATGGTATTGAAAATCCTACAAGTCATTCCATATGGTATGACTTTTATATGTAATTAAGATTCATGGGAAGATGTATGTTAACCATGAAGGGTATGATACTTGCAAAGTTAGCATTTAATATCATATTTATCTTATGTCTTTAATACAATTAAAGGTTAGAGAATATAGCTATATATTCGAAGCAATCATTAAGGATAGTTGATATATTGTCTAAAAAAATAGATATGTGAATGACCCATGTTGGGAATAACATGTGGCTTCTGTATTAAAACACAAATGGGATAACTATGAGAGCCCAACTACGAGGGAATTATCTTTAGTAGTGATAGTTCAAGGATGACAATTACCTTGTATTGCAAGAGGAGTTTTGGGAATTTTCACACTAATCTATCATTCATCCATTAATCTAACATGACATTAACAAAACATAAGAGAAATATCATCATACACGAGGATTTGAGTCAACCTTAGAGTCGGTAAATAAGCAGTTATTAGTTAACTATTGGTTGATTGAATTATCTATATAATATTTGTGGGTAAATATCTAGACTTACAACCTCTTTATCACTTGTATGATTCATTATTTATAGAACTATATTGGAGAATATATCTTTTTCCAATGAAGTTTTGAGATCACGTCAATTAGGGACAAGATTTTGTACCCTCATAAAATCACTATCGAGATATGAGCATTATTTTAGTACTCATTAGGAAAGCAATAGCATGAGTAATCTTTCATATTTATCATCTATTGACATTATTACATATGCGATTGTTTATACTAAATTAGATATAACAAAAATTATTGGTATGATTAATTATTTTCTTTTGAACCTAGGTAAATATCATTGGGTTTAAGCAACAATGAAATCTATTCTAAGAAATCTTCGATGTACATCACATTTATCTTTATATCTGTGCTAGTGAAAATAATATTCTTATTGGATTTAGTGATTTTGATATGACTAGTTATTTAGTCTAAAGGAGACTCACCTCAAGTTATCTAATAACATTTGAGGAGATGTAATATCCTTAAAATCTATGCTGGAAAAGTGTATAATACTGTCCGATATTGAGATTGAGTTCATTATAGCTTTTGAAGCCTATAAATAAAGTTTATGAATAAAAAAAGTGTATAGCAATCATAATTAGATATGTACTAGCATATATTTATAATTTAATATAACAAGTATAATGTGATAGACTAATATGAATTATGTATGTTTCATTACAACAAAAGATCAATATGTTATACTTCATATCATCACTAATTTACACCTTATCACTTCTTATATAGACCATTCAAATACTTGGAATAAAAAAATGTACAAATTGGTAATTATAATCATCAGCCAATTAGTTTAGGATACAAGCTGTAATCACATTATTTCAAACATCATCACAATAATTTGTCAAAAAAATTAGCCAAAATAATAATAATAATAAGTCATTTGTATGCATGATTACAAAAAATAAACATGTTATACTTCACGCCACCACTCCTTTACTTTCTCATTTTCTATAAAACTAGATGAAATGCTACACCTCCAAGAAATGAAAAAAGTATGTCGATATTTTTAGAGTGGATTAACTAAGAAATAGAAATATAGAAAATAAATTATTTATTAACAAAAAAGTGCATTATGGGGATATTAAAATTCGAGATGAGAATGATTTCTTCTCTTACACCCTGAAGCATCCCTTCCTTTTTGAGCCAGAACTTTGTCTCTTAAAACCATTTTTTTTCTATTATTGGCTAAAACATTTTGAATTTTAATGTTTTATCATTTCCTTCTTTTGCTCCCAAACAAAAATCATAGTTTCTCCTTGTCTTCTGCCATGTGAAAAAGAATTCACACAATGCGTTTTAGATGTGAAATATATAAGAACATTTCAATCATGATAAGATGTTTTCAACTTTTAGTAACATAGAGATCATTTATGGGAATATTATGTAAATGAAGTTCTAAATAATTTTTTTTATAAAATGGATAAATTATGTTTTGGAGCACCAACTAAAATATATTAACAAAAAAAAGACATGAAATTTTTATAATTATTAAAAAATAAACCAAAAGATAAAATATTAATGTTTTGTTATGCTCAAAACCATCAACTCATAAATGTCCTTCACTTATGCTATATAACTCTTAAATTTTTTCCACATCACATCACACAATTAAATGTGACAGCAATTTATTAAAATATGTGGGTTGGATCCCCATGTGATCTGACCCAAATCCTTAAAAAATATCCAAATCAAACAAACACAAACATTTCAAATAAACTAAAAATTTTCATTTGAAACCCTAACTCCCATCATTCTCCTCCTCTTCTCACCCTCACCTCAATAAAATATTGGTTGATCTTTACCTTCGTTTCTCTCACCCACCTCCACACAAATTGTGGATGCATCTTCCTCATATGTGAAAATATTATGTGTATGATTTATAATCTTAGACACACACACACACACACACACACACAAATCCTTAGATATTATTCTCAAATATACAATGATATACATATTTATTTTTTAATTTCCCCTCCCCTCCCCCAAACTTAACTCATATTATTCTTTAGCCCATATACTAAATCAAGGCTTTTGGGTGGGAGTAGGTAAGGCCCCCATTATAATTGGATGATAGAGCAAATTGATATTTTGGGGAGCAAATGCATAATCTCAGGGTAATAAGACCCAATATCTTGAGTTTTGTATGGAAATAATACGTTTTAAATAAAAAATCCAAAATATAATGCTAGTTTAAAAATATTACTAAACTAGTGCATCTGGAAACAGCATGGCAATGACCATCATTGTGAACGACGACCATTGTCATGCTATTAAATTTTAAAAATTAGAGGCTAGCATTGTGAACGCTGGCTATTGAATTTTAAAATTTTTCAAATATGGGTAGTGGGAATGACGGCTATTTAATTAAACCAATGGTCATTGTTCATTATGTCGGCTATTGAATTTAAAAAATTTTTATATGCCGGCATTGGGAATGATGGCTATTTAATTAAACTAATGGCCGTCATTCACAACGCCATCTATTGAACAAGTTTATGCCTGACAAATCTTCTTCTCCCTTCCCCCATTTTCTCTTCTCCATTTTCACCTAACCCCTCGATTTTCTTTAGCTATTTATTTAACTAGTTTCCTCCTACTCTCCACCAGACCTCACGGCCCTTCTCTACCAGACTCCACCTAGACGATAGCAAGGCTGCATTACACAAGTATTCAACAGCTCTCCTTCCGAGGTTTGTTATCTGTTTTATTTTCTTGCGATCAAATTTAGGGTTTAATTTAGGATTTGATTTAGGATGTGACTTTGTTTGCCTTTTTTCTTTTCCCTCGCCTTCTTTCATTTTTGTATAGGATATTTATGACCTATTCGAATCATTCATTAAAAAATATTTATGAAGAGTTTTTGAAAACAAAAAAGATTAGTATTTTATGTGTTTTTCGTATTTTTTTAAACAACAAAAAAACTAGAAATTAAATGTGTTCTTTATATTTTTCTTGTTTTTATTATTTGTAAACAATATATATATGGATTAAAAAATTGTAAACAAATTGTCCCCTTAGTTTTAATAAAATATCATTACATATACAAATAATTGATATCTCCATGTGTAAAGCCTTGTGTAATTTCATCTTAAGAATAATAATAGAAAATGAGTTTTTCAATCAATATTTAAGATATGTAGGAATTAAGTTTTTAGCTAAACATAGAAAATAAATGAGGAAATAGGATGACTATATGTTGTTGTTATTGTTGATTATAAAAGATTATCCCGGTTAGGCCACTTTGACTCAAATTTAGACCCACTGAGGTCATTGTATGATATTGAACTATGTTGGTTGTGTTTTTAGTACAAATTATATTTTGGGTAGAGCTCCCAGTACAAAGGAGTGACAGCTCAATTTTTCATTAAATATTGAGTCCCAAAAATAGGGCATGATTGGTGCCATTTAATTACTAAATAAGGTACTAAAGATAATCATCTCTCTTATTATTTATTTTTTACTTCTTTTGAAACAAGTCAATTATGTATGTTTCTTCTATTCTAGTAATGTGTTATTACAATAGACATATAGTGAGGACCCATAATGATGTGAAATATGATGGAAACAAAGCTTTGATTGTGCCTTTGGAAATACCGATTGACTGCATCTTTGAACAATTGGGTGATATCATATTGGAATGATATCAATATGTTTCAACCTCACACCTATTGACAAACAAAAGTTCAACTTAGTCCTCAAGTGTAAGTATCCTCTAAAAAGTGGAAATAGGTTTCAACCTCTTACAATATGGAATGACAGTTCCATGCACCTAATGTTGAACATGGTTAACACAACTACCATTGAAAAAATTGATTTATTTGTTGAGGTCATTCGAATACACCGACAAGTGAATCAATCTATTAGTGTTGCAAAAATTGAGAATATTATAGAAAGTGACTGATTTTGGGCCTAGTAGCGGTCCAGTACAAGATACTAGAGCATATGAAGATGATGATATTTGTGCTTATGAAGAAGATAATGATGAGTCTGATGAAGTTTTCGATGCTAAACATGATGATGACTTACATGTTCAAGCTGATGGACATGTTTCATCATTCCAGACTACAAATTAAGTTTTCGATAAGGAGCGAGGGATATTTGTCTCTACACATGCATTATCTTGTGATGTATTGAATATCATAATTGATGATGAGGAACTTGATGAGTCAGCTCCTATTCAGTTACACCTACCACCAATACCTTGTTTTGAATAATTTGAAAATATAGTTATTGATATTTCAAGTGGTTGAACTTCATGGGGGCAAGAAACTACTACTTATGTGATTGGTGGATTTGTAGTTGGAAAAGTTTTTAATTCTAAATCTGAATTGAAAAAGGTTGCAAAGATTTACTCAATTAGAGTACACCATGAGTTTGTTGTAGTTACCTCCTCAAAAAAATTGTTAGTTTTAAGATGTAAGAAGACCGAAGAATATCAATGTCAATGGAAGCTACGTGCCATAGTTGTGAAAGATACTAATTTTTTGTGATCAAAAAATATAAAGGGCTGCATACTTTTGTAAATCTATGTTTGACCCAAGACCATCATCAACTGGACTCAAAGTTGGCTGCTGCTCATATAGAATCAATAATTAAGGCATAATTTATATTGTCCCCTACTGTTATTCAAACAATCATGATGGAGAAATGTGGATATGAAATTTCATATAAAAAACCTTGGATGGGAAGCATAAGGCATTTCGATACTTATTTGGTGATTTTTCCCAATCATATACAGATCTCCCACATTTGTGCTTGGCCATAGAACAAGCCATTCCTAGATGTGTTGTTATTTGAAAGACCATCTCTCATAGCATGCCAAATAATGAGACATTTCAGTGCGTGTTCTAGTCATTCAAGCCATCTATTGAAGGGTTCATAAATTATCATCTTGTACTAAGTTTTGATGGTACACATTTGTATGGGAAGTATAAAGGGACATTGTTGATTTCTATGGGATGTGATGGAAATAATCAATTGTTCCCATTAGCAATTTCTATTATAGAAGGCAAGAATATTGATAGCTGGGGATAGTTCTTGGGATGTATCAAAAAATAGAGTAACTCAATGAATGAGGGTTTGTGTTATATTTGACAGACATCCATGTATTATGGAAGCTATGAGCCATCCTCATCTTCATTGGGATGCACAATTTGCCTATAACAGGATCTACATGTATCATCTTGTAAGCAATTTTATGACTCGCTCTGCAGAGCAGCTGTTGCAACAACATAGAAGATGAATAGGCATATAGCTACAATTGGGAGAATTAATCCTTTAGCATGATAATTGTTAGAAGCGATCCCTCTTTCATTATTGGTACTTTCACAATATGGAGGTCAAAGATATGAGATAATGACAACCAATATGTCAGAGGTATTTAATAGTATTCTTAAAGGGACTCGTAGCTTGCCAATCACTGTATTAGTTCAATTGATATTTTCCCACCTTAATAGTTACTTTGTTGCAAGAAGGGAACAATGTGCTGATAGATTTATATCCGATGAGTAGTTCACACCATATGTTGATACATAGATTCAAGGTCAGGTGGTTAAGGCTGGATAATTGGAAATTGTTATTTACGATCACATATAGGGCATATTTCATGTAAAGTCTAGGAGTGGCCGCATTCCTCACTATAACATAAATGACAAGAAATGCACATGTGGTAAGACATTGATATATGGATTTCCATGTAGCCATATCACAGCAGCATGTCAGCATCAATGTGTTGATTTTTGGTTATTTGTTCAAGGCTACTACACTATGCAATCCTACTATGACACTTTGGCAAGTTTGTTTTAGTTCATATTCAATGAAGACGAGTGGCCTCTTTCTGATGGTCCAACGATCGTAGCTCCTGGGTTAATGAAATGACAAGTCAGTAGCTATCCTAAATCAACTCGTTTTCATAATGAAATGGGCATTAGGGAGGGAAAAACCAATTTGGGTTGTGCAAACAAGAGGGTCACAATCAGTGGTCGTGTAAGAATAGAAATCAAGTTTAGTTATTTATTTGTAAATGAGGCCTCATTTTTGTTATTGTTGTTTTGTATAAGATTTATGTACTAGTATTTATTTCTTGTAAATGAGGCCCCGAATATTTTGTTGTTTTCTTGTATTAAACTTATTTTATTGAATGAAGCATTCTTATTGTACGTGTGTATTATAAATTGTCATTGTGATTAATATTGACAATCATGTTTGACAATTATTCTAGGTTTATTATATCTTATAGACATGGCTAGGGGTTTCAAGATGCGGATTCATCGGATACATCTATCTTGGTATTGCAATACATACACTGATCACACTTAGTAGATACAGAGCATGTACGTAATTTTTTAATTAGCAATTACTATTATTAGTTTTAATATATAATTTTTATATAATCACTTTTAAATTTGGTTGTTTTGTTGCTTATAGCTTCAGGAGATCCTCCACCCTCGACAGTAGATGAGAGCCTTCGTAACTATGTGAAGGATGGGTATTCAGATTCAACCATATGTGATTAAGGCTAGATTTTATTGTATATACCATTTGGGTCACATTGCAATTGATTGGCCATTTATCACCTCACTTATCGAGAGATGATGGCCCGAGACACACACGTTTCATGTGCTAGAAATGATGATTACCTTATAGAACGTCGCCATCCTTCTTGGCTTTCATATCCTTGACCCAACAGTCACTGGCACATGTGTGTGCGATGTGGCATTGTTGTGCATGAAGTTGCTTGGTGTCATCTCACCCGCCAATGCTATCAGTGGAGCCACTATCTCTTTGTGGTGGTTATATATCTAGTTATCCACTCTGCCACCTGATATAGATGAGGTCACATTATAGCATTGTGCACGTCGGTTCATTTTAGCACTAATCAGATCCTTCTTTTTTGTAGACAAGAAGTGTGTGCATGTTCCCATGTGCTTTCTCCTGCTACTATGAGATTTGACGGATATTATGATATATAGTTGGGGTGGTGTAGTACTAGCACATACATATCATGAGTTATTCCAAGCTAGCTTGGAACGTAGCCATGGTAATAGTGGGTGTATAACACTCATACAGGTATGTAATAACTAGGAATGTATGTTGTTATGTATGAATGATTTATCATATTTTTTCTAACATAATATAAAATTTTCAATATTTTGACTCACTTTCTTATTATTTTGTATTCAACTATGGTTTTGGGAAAGACTTCATGTCAGGCGACCCAATTTTGGGCAATCACACGCAAATAAAGCATCACCACCTACTCATGCCTTACAACTATGCCGATGTCGATTTCGGGGATGATGACCTACCTGAGGCTATCCACGATGGATTACCATCTAAGTCTATGACTGAGCTAGAGGTGTAGCTCGCTCTTCCACTCAGGTGTAGGTGGAGAGTACCTTTGACATGGGTGCATAACCCAACGGGTGTACTCCTCCTATACCGAGATCAGCTAGATGCACAGACTCTTGATCAGGTAATATTTATGTAAAATTATATGGTTCTATATTAATTATATTCATATTATTATAAAGTTTTATTGATATTAAGTGTTCACGTGTAGGTCTCATGGCAGCATTACGTGAGAGAGTTACTTGATCAGCTTTTATATATCTGCTTAGCTGATTAGGAGATCAGGAGAGCGATGTCACCACTCATTTGTTTCGAGATTGTTGAGTGGCATCGTCCAGAGAGAGTCCTGGCCCAATTTGATATGCATCAGAAGATACCTCCATCTTACTCTTATGAGCAACAATTTCATGTAGTAGATACCCGTGGATGGCATCAATGAGATTAGGCGATGTATCATGCACCATACATAGCATTATGGGAGACACGAGTAGCTAGGATCATCACTTCACCCCCTATGATGGGTTTAATGGACTTTCATTATCCATACATGCAATGGTATCATCGTATTACATGACATTTTATGACACCACGACTTCATAGAAATGAAATGAAGTTCCATACTACAGCCAATAGTATGGATCTTTTGGTAAATTAGAGTCATATGTTTCTAAAATATTTTGCCTAATTTTTAATTATTAGATTATGTAATTATAATCCTTTCTTTGGTTCACTTAGATTATCACTATGGCTGACATAGCTATTCGCTCTCATGTTGATACCCCTAGTACTTTATGCGACATACATCATATTGTCTGATCAGTGGTACACCAGATTGATGAAGACCATCATATCATCGGGCACACTAAGGAGACTTCAACTCACATGAACCATTTATTAGACCTTCAGTGTCGTCAACACCATCACGTATGCAACCCATTTGAAGTAGAGGGTGTGGGAGAGCGAAAGTTGATCCCCGAGGTTGTGCTCGAGATGGTGGGTCAAGTAATGGTTCAGATAGTGAGAGTGGTCTAGGTACACTTGAGCCGACTATGCCTGCTTCTTACCCCTCACTCGAAAAGTTTATACCCCCACACACATGCACATCATCTTCCATACCCACTCACATTAACACAACACCTTCCCTACCTGCACATTGACACAATTCCTTTGAAAGTGCTTATTCCTTCTGATTATCCAAGATGTTTTCCATTCATCTTGGACATAATTCCTACTGAAGTCAGGTGTGTGTTAAATTTATTTTATTCAAGTCTTTTTAATAAATATGCTTATCTATTTTTGTTGCATGTGATGTTTATGTCTTTTGATTAAAACAAAAAGGAGGGTACAGATTTTGTTGCCAAAGTGAAATCAAGTTTATGTCACTTGCTAGGATGCCTCTCACAACCAATATCTCTCGGAGAGATTGTTCATACATGGGATCAGATTGTGAGAGCACTTTTTGTAGACTAGCAAAGAAAAAGGATGGAGACACATGCAACTATTGTTTTGGGACCTAGGAGAAAATTGTCAGTTCTGTATCGTAGATATGATTTAAAGTTTATCAAGCTTAAGTATTTGTTGGTTGATTAAAACATAGGGTGTGTGTGTTAGCTTGAGATGTGGCTTTAATTTATTTTGTAATTTTTTTAGTTGGACACAACGGAATCTAAATATCTTGTAGTTTAATTTTATGTAATTGATATATGGATGATTAGAACACTGATAGAGATTTGTATATATTATGCAAATATTGAATTTTTTGTAGCTGCAGGATCTGGTGGAGAGGAAGAGACCACTGGTAAAAGAAATGGATGAAAAAAATCAGAGGGTTAGGTGAAAATGGAAAAGAGAAAATGGGGGAAGGGAGAAGAAGATTGATCGGGCATAAACTTGTTCAATAGCAAGAATTTGAATGGCGACCATTGGTTTAAATTAAATAGTCATCGTTACGAAAGCCGGCATATGAAAATTTTCAAATTTCAATGGCTAGGGTTGTGAACGACGTCCATTGATTTAAATAAAAATCCATCATTCACAATGCTGGCGTTTGAAATATTTACATATATATATATATATATATATATATATATATATATATATATATATATAGTATATATATATATATGTATGTATGTATTATTTATTTAGATATTTTCACGATATATAAATATATATTTATATATAAATATATTAATGTATTTATATTTTATAATTTATATATTTATATATTTATATATTTATATATTTATATATTTATATATTTATATAGTTATATATTAATGTATTTATATATTTATAATTAAATATATTTATATATATTATATATTTATATATTTATATATGTATATATTTATATATTTATATATTTATATATTTATATATTTATATATTTTATATTATATATAATATTTATATATTTATATATTTATATATTTATATATTTATATATTTATATATTTATATATTTATATATTTATATATTATATATTTATATATTTATATATTTATATATTTATATATTTATATATTTTATTTTATATTTATATATTTATATATTTTATATATTATATATTTATATATTTATATATTATATATTATTATATTTCTATATTTATATATTTATATATTATATATTTTATATATTTATATATTTATATATTTTATTATATTTAATATTTATATAGTTATATATTTATATATTTATATATTTAGATATTTATATATTTATATATTATATATTTATATATTTATATATTTATATATTATATATTTATATATTTATATATTTATATATTATATTTTATATTTATATATTTATATATTTATATATTTATAATTTATATATTTATATATTTTATATTTATATTTTATTTTATATTTATATATTTAATATTTATATATTTATATATTTATATTTTTATATTTATTATTTATATATTTATATTTTATATTTATATATTTATATATTATATTATATTTATATATTTATATATTTATATATTATATATTTATATATTTATATCTTTATATATTTATCTATTTATATATTTTATATTTATATTTATATTTATATATTTATATATTTATATTTATCTATTTATATTTATATATAATATATTTATATATTTATATTTTATATTTATATTATTATATTTAGATATTTATATATTTTATATTTACATATTTATATTACAAATTTACATTATATATTTATATATTTACATATTTATGTATTTACATATTTCATATTTACATATTTATGTATTTACATATTTACATATTTACATATTTATATAATTATATATTTACATATTTTAATTTATATATTTAGATATTTATATATTTAGATATTATATATTACATATTTATATATTTATATATTTATATATTTGCATATTTATATATTTATATATGTATATATTTATATATTAATATATTATATATTTACATATTTATAGATTTGCATATTTATATATTTATATTTACATAATTATATATTTACATATTTATAAAGTTACATATTATATATTTATATATTTATATATTTACATATTATATATTTACATATTTATATATTTGCATATTTATATATTTATATTTACATAATTATATATTTACATATTTATATAGTTACATATTTATATATTTATATATTTACATATTTACATATTTACATTTTATATATTTATATAATTATATTATTACATATTTATCTTACTTATATATTTATATATTTATATATTTACATATTTCCATATTTACATACTTACTTATATTTATATATTTACATTTTTATATTTTTACATACTTATATATTTACATATTTACGTCTTTACATCTTTATATATTTACATACTTATATATTTACATTTTTATATATTCACATATTTATATATTCACATATTTATAAATTTATATATTAATATATTTTATTATATTTATATATTTATATATTTATATATTTATATATTTATATATTTATATATTTATATATTTATATATTTATATATTTATATTTATATATTTATATATTTATATATTTATATATTATATATTTATATATTTATATTTAATATTTTATATTTATTATTTTATATTTATATATTTATATATTTATATATTTATATATTTTATATATTTATATATTTATATATTTATATTTATATATTTATATATTTATATATTTATAATTTATATTTTTATATTTATATATTTATATATTTATATATTTATATATTTATATATTTTATATTTATATATTTATATATTTATATATTTATATATTTAATATTTATATATTTATATATTTATATATTTATATATTTATATATTTATATTTTATATTTATATATTTATATATTTATATATTTATATATTTATATATTTATATTATATTTTAGATATTTATATTTATAATTTTATATATTTATATATTTATATATTTATATATTTATATATTTATATATTATATATTTATATATTTATAATTTTATATTTATATTTTATATATTTATATATTTATATATTATATATTTATAATTTATATATTTATAATTTATATATTATATATTTATATATTTATATATTTATTATTTATATATTATATATTTATATATTTATATATTTATATATTATTATTATATATTTATATATTTATATATTTATATTTATATATTTATATATTTATATATTTATATATTTATATATTTATATATTTATATATTTATATATTTATATATTATATATTTATATATTCTATCTTTATATATTTTATATATTATATATTTATATATTTATATATTTATATTATTTATATATTTATATTTATATATTTTATATTTAATATTTTATATATTATATATGTATATATTTATATATTTATATTATTTATATATTTATATATTTATATATTTATATATTTATATATTATATATTTATATATTTATATATTTATATATTTATATATTTATATATTTATATATTTATATATTTATATATTTATATATTTATATATTTATATATTTATATATTTATATATTTATATATTTATATTATATATTTATATATTTATATATTTATATATTTATATATTTATATATTTATATATTTATATATTTATATATTATATATTTATATATTTATATATTTATATATTTATATATTTATATATTTATATAATTTATATATTTATATATTTATATATTTATATATTTATATATTATATATTTATATATTTATATATTTATATATTTATATTATATATTATATATTTATATATTATATATTTAATATATTTATATATTTATATATTTATATATTTATATATTTATATATTTATATATTTATATATTTATATATTTATATATTTTATATATTTATATATATATTTATATATTTATATATTTATATATTTATATATTATATATTTATATATTTATATATTTATATATTTATATATTTATATATTTATATATTTATATTTATATATTTATATATTTATATATTATATATTTATATTTAATATTTATATATTTTATATATTTTATATATTTATATATTTATATATTTATATATTTATATATTTATATATTTATATATTATATATTTATATATTTATATATTTATATCTTTATATATTTTATATTTATATATTTATATATTTTATTTTATATTTATATATTTATATATTTATTATATTTATATATTATATATTTATATATTTATATATTTATATATTTATATATTTATATATTTATATATTTTATATTTATATTTATATATTTTATATTTATATATTTATTATTTATATTTAATATTATATATTTATATATTTATATATTTATATTTTCTATATTATATATTTATATATTTATATATTTTATATTTATATATTATATATTTTATATTTATATATTTATATATTTTATATTATATATTTATATATATTTATATATTTATATATATTTATATTTTATTATATATTTATATATTTATATTATATTTATATATTTATATATTTATATATTTACATATTTATATATTTATATATTTATATATTATATATTTACATATTTATATATTTACATATTTATATATTTATATATGTATATATTTATATACTTATATATGTTTATATTTATATATTTATATATTTACATATTTACATATTTACATATTTACATATTTATATATTTATATATTTATATATGTATATATTTACATATATACATATACATATTTACATATTTACATATTTACATATTTACATATTTATATATTTATATATTTACATATGTACCTATATACATATTTACATATTTATATATTTACATATTTACATATTTACATTTTTATATATTTATATATTTATATAATTATATTTTTACATATTATCTTACTTATATATTTATATATTTACATATTTCCATATTTACATACTTACTTATATATTATATATTTACACTTTTATATTTTTACATACTTATATATTTACATATTTACATCTTTATATATTTACATACCTATATATTTACATTTTTATATATTCACATATTTGTATATTCACATATTTATATATTCACATATTTATATATTCACATATTTATATATTTACATATTTATTTATTTACATATTTATATATTTTCATATTTATATATTTATATATTTATGTATTTATATATTTATGTATTTATATATTTATGTATTTATATATTTATGTATTTATATATTTATGTATTTACATATATTATATATATATATATATGTGTGTGTGTGTGTGTGTGTGGGGGGGGGGGGGGGGGGGGGGGTATGTGTGTATGTTTATTTTTTTTTTACATATTTATATATTTATATATTTCTACATCTATATATTTTTACATTTATTTATTTATATATTTTTAAATTTATATATGTTTATGTTTATATATTTATTTTTGTTTTTTTAATATGTATACAAATACATCGAATATATATATATATATAATTATACTTTTGTTCCTTGTATCAATTGTTATGTGTAGCTTGGGTTTGAAGGTTGTTTTACAACGTTAAGCAAATGGGTTTTATCCCATTTATGCATTTCACTATGCAATGTGTTGAAAAAATATATTCAAATTTTTTATATTATTTTTTAAAAATTATTGATGTGTTACGGAGTTTAAAATTGAGTTCTTGATTTTCATTGTACAAAAATACAATTTTTTTATGTATTAGTGCAATTTTTTTAAAAACATTTTCAAAATAATCATTTTTTTCCAATATTTTTGTTTATTGCACCCAATCACAAATTACTATACCTAAGGTTGAATAACACAATATAAACAAACAAAAATAATGGGAAGAAAAGAAAAGTACTCCTCACAAGTCTATAATAATAAAAAATGAGTTACTTAAAAATAAACATAAAGGAAGCCATGAAGCCTTCTTTTCCTAGATGTCAAAAATGCTCCTGAATACTAGGGTTTATAGTTTTCTATAATGAATCATCATTTATTATCTCTTTCTTTTATTAGTGGCTAAAATGCTTGATTTTTAGAGTTCCAATTTGTTGATTGATTTTGGGTGGAAATCATTTCTTATTTTCATCCAAAGTTAATGCATTAAAGTTTGTTATGTTATTGTGCACGTGTTACTTATCTTATTCCAATGAAGATTACTACTAGATTTGAAGTTTTCAAACAACATCCTAACCTAAACAATAACTGGTGCAAATCATTGGAGTGTCCACCCAAACATCCCAAGTTAATGTTATTATTCTCAAATTTTTATTTTTGAGGATTCTTATTTTCTAGAAGTTATAATTTATGGCCAAAACATAATGTTCGGCATGGGAAATTATATCCATACAATTTTTTTTTTGAGTTAGTCTTAAATTCTATCAAATTTGAATTAATGGCAATAATTGGTGCTTCAATATTTCTAGTTAAAATTTAGTGATTATTAGATTGTTCAAAAGAAACTTTATTTTGAGTTTATATTGACTTTTTTTTTTGTGAAATACCTTATGTATTGTACTTGAACTTCTCAATTAAATTTTACATATAAACTCATGGTTATAATGATGTCAAACATAGTTTATTATTCTGGACAAAAAATATTTTATAAAAAATTAAATTTCTGGACATTATTTATATTTATTAAAATGAATTAATTTTTTTAAAAAAAAAATCACATCTCGGTTTAAAAATTGTGAATACTGCTTTGCCCAAACAATTTTATACCCAAGACGATATATTGTGGATTAGGAACTAATATGTGAGGCATTCCAAACATTTGATATTAAACATTGCTATCTTGGTATCCAATACCAACAAGAAGCATCATAGTTTTTGTTCAGTAAGTCATTTATTGACATCAACATTAATGTTATATATTTTTTTCTCATCATCGAAACTTGTACATGAATTTTCTGATACTAGTAAAGTAATATCGGAGAATAATTGAAGTATTTTTAATTATGTTTATCCTTTAGTTGAATTTCATTTTCAATATCACTAATGATCACTCCTTGATACTAAAACTAAATTCAACTAACTATTTTATTTTTCAATATAAAATACCAGATTATTTCAGTATCAAGAAATTGTATTACTATGTGATTGGGAACCCAAAACAAATAAATAAAATGTCCAATTTTTTGAACACTTATACATAGAGTTACCTCCATTATTTTATAATGGATGCATATGGATAATTATCACCATGTAATTAAAAAAAAAAAGGATGATAGATTATGATAGAACAAAGAGCCTATATTTAGAAATTAAATGATAATCATTAGACCTCTAGTGAATTTACATTTAAAGAATGTAAATCAAATGATAACATACTTTTAATGTCTTCTAAGGATTGGTGAACCAACTAACAGCTATATGTATTTAGAAAATGAGTTACTAGAATCCATTTTATTTAGCTTACTTATAAATAGTTGAAATTACTTTCTTGTATCCATGAGCATGTCATCTTTCTTTAGGAACTCTGTCTATGCATGCCATTATGAAACATTTACTAATAGAAGAAACAAGGAGAAAGGAAAAAATTGAAAACTTTTCTAGTGTCATTGTTTCTAAGAGATGACATAGGATAATCAGTAAACACACACAAAGTGATGATAGGATATATCCTTTCAAAGTTAATTTGAGAAAAAAAAAATTTAGCTATGTGCTATTATTATATCAAGCTAAGACATGTTAAGTATGACTATAATGCTTGGAAGTGATTGCCGCAAAAACATACTAGAAACGAAAGACTTGAGAGAGAGGGAGAGACATAAATATCACTTACAAATGTGATATCATATTGGTTAGCAATGATAATTATACATCTCATATTGACTTATTTAATTCATATATACCCAATCATTATGACATATCAAAGTTGAACACTGAAGAGACTTAACCAATTATTGTTAGAGGATAAATATATTTATATATGTAGATAGAGCATCAGCTAGAACAAAAAGATTTAAGTTATGTATCAGATATATATTTGAATGATTTCAATGTCCTTCACAATTTTGGATGACATGTGATTCATGAGTCATCTTGTTATTGTCTAGTAGATAATAGTCAACAAATTATTAGTTATTGTGATGAGCAAACATGAAACTGAAAGCATACTTTAAGTCACTTAGGTAAGTGTGTTTGGAAGCCACATACATGTTTATCAAATCAACAATATTAGTCTCTAAAATATAAGATTTTAGTCATGTAACTAAAAAGGATTTGTGGCTACTTGCTAGAATGAATATTTTTTCATTTGATCAAGGATCATCTCTTAATGGCTGTACATACTTTTATCATATTTGAGAATATCAAAAATTCTATATTTTATTCTCACTCAATGATGACCTTTACTTTTATCATATTTATTGATGATCACCCTAAGAAAGCATGCAGATTTACCTTAAAGACTAAAGATCTTGTCTTTCATGTCTTAAGCATTTTCACACTGGAATTGAGAAAGACTTACAAAAAGATAATTTTTATGCATTCTAATAATGGGGAATAGTATATTGGTTAGCTTGGGAGTTATTGTATATATTTTTTTTCTAATAGAATTATATAACATTATCGAAGATGCTTCAATTTAATGGTTTGGTCGAGAGTAAGTACTAAATTATTGATAAGAATGTCTAGTGAAAGTTTTCTCATGTTCATCATCCCAATGGATTCTGGCAAGAAGGTATCCATACGATTGTTAATTTAATCTAAATATGTGATGCTTCTATTATGGATGGTGATGTCCCTAATAAAATATATATTATAATAGATATCACATTATTTGAGAATATTTGGCCACAAAGTATTTGTATTTATTTTAAAAGATGAATGTACAAAAATTAATCTAAATGACATTACATATCTATGCACTTCCTTGGCTATGAATAAAAGGAGTATCAGGATAAACTATGATACTTTATAGCCAAGAAACTTATTCGAAGTAAAGATGTGAATTTTTTGGAAAATTAATTAATAAATGATAATCATTCCAGTAGTGAAGAGAGTGAACCTAAATAAAAATTCCTATTCACATAGTCCATGTGCATCTTTTTTGCATATGTATATGTATGTATATGTATATATATATGAAATGCGATAGGATTCATCAATTGAGGAGGTGATAAGCAATATTCTAATTGGAAATGGGCTAGACTCAATTGTTCCTGATGATACATCACCCCCTGAGACAAGAAGATCTTTTAGGTCTCACCAATTATCCTCTAGTCAAATAAGTAAAGAAATTAATCTGATACAATAGTGTCAATAGTAAAAATAAAAAAAAATAACATAGGTCTCTAATCATCTAAACCTAAATCGTCATCCTCATCATTAGTTGGTGGATTTGTGCTAGGCTCTCCAGAGTGGGTGTTCTGCTAAAACTTGATGTCCCATCTATCAAGTCAAGGTCATTAACTGTGACTCCATATAGGTCATCTTCTATTGCATTACATTCTTTATTTCTTTCATCTCATAATTCACTTCTTTCATTTGATGCATTTTATCCTTCAAAAGATTAATCTGTTGATCACTCTCTTTCATTTTTTGTCTCCATAACTATAATACGTTCATTTGTTTCCATTACTTGCTACTCGACCACCTCATCCACCACTTCTATGATAGAGGAACTAGAAGCATGACTACGAGAACAAAAAGTCACTCCCTTTAAGTTGATGTTGTACGCTGATTGCTTCTTCTAACCTTCTATAGTCTCCAAAATATATAGGATTATAGTCAATTAGTTGAAGATCCATAGAACCCTCAACTGGCTAAGAAGTAGTTGTCACACATTCCTCTACGAGGTCCTATGATAAAATATAAAATAAATTACTATGCTAGATATTGTTGGGCAATCGCGCTTCCACGGGTAGTAAGATTAAGAAATAGAAAACAAAGAAAACACAGAAACAAGCAATATATATATCCCAATCCACAAACATCCACGACAGAATCAAAACGAGAAATCAACACAACAAATAACGTGGTTCGCTAGTCGCTCAGTACGACTAGCTACCTCCACCAGAAAATGCTTATGCGTTACAGATTAAAACCAAGAATAGTATGTCTTACAGTATGCAGCATTCGGCAGTCGCAAAATCATGCAGAGAGAGAGGAGAACGAAGATAAACAGTTCAATCGGGTCAAAAAATAGCCGCCCGAAAAATAAATACAAATGTTTTATACAGAAAATAAACAGCCGGTTCATTTAACCGAAGCGGGTTGGATCATGGACCGGGCCAGACTCTGCTCCAAAAATTTCGGGACCTCCATTATTGTGCTACTGCTGCATCCCCGGGCTTTTAATATTTCCTTTCCTGCACTTACATGAAAATATTAAAACAGATTATTAAGTAAAAACAAATTACATATACAGCAGATATAAATCAATTAAATCTAATATTTTTCATTCCATACTTAACTTGCACTATTTACTGTAGTATTCAAATAGTTTATTAATATAAGAGATATTTATAGCAATCATCTAAGACTTATTGTCAACAAATTAGGTATTTACTTTCTTCACATGCATCTTTCTGAAGATCTCATAAAAATTGAGATCTCGACCCAAATCTTTAACCAAAAGTATGAATTTATTAAGTCAAAAATAACATATGTTACAAATTAGAGGAATACATTATTTAAAATTTGTATGGCTTAATAACTAATAAAAATGTGTTATTTAAAAATTTTAAAGTCATATTTTAAAAATGACAAGAAAATTTTAGCGAAAATTGTAAAATCATGCAAAGGTTTGAATTTTTTGGACTATTAGGTCAACTGTTAAATATTTAAATGTTTTAAAGTTAACTTTGTGACCAAATCTTGAGAATGCTCAATGATTGACTCTGACCCTCTTGTGTGGCGAGATATGCTTGTACCTGGTCCAACTACCTCAGTTTATCGGTTCTTGCTGGCTATCTTTGGTTTTTTTTATTCTGGCTCCTCCCAGTACTTAAGCTACTATGGGCACTCATCCTCAGGTATTAAATCAGGCCTATCTTTTATAATCTTTAATTTATGGACAAAGTCTGAGTACCATTCATTAAATCAGGGTGCCCATGAACACTGATTCTATATATAAAAAAATACAAAAAAGTGTATTAATAACAAGGACATCTTTCTTTTATGCTTGAAAAGTAACCAACTTAATAGTTGAACTAATTAGATACTTAATTTGCAATGTTTCTTTCTTTGTTTATACCTGAAAGTCATCAAAGTTAGTCTTTTTAGTAAATTTAAAAAAAAAATTTATGAAAATGCTTTGGAATCAACCATTTTCTTGAAAGACTTTATAATAACAGCCGAACACTTGCAAGATGGAAAGAAACTATAAAAATAATCATAAAATATTAAAAACAAGCAATTCATAACTATATATAAAACAAAACCACTAATAGGGACATCAAATTTTTTTATTAAAGTAATATGTACATTTATGTTATACCTCTCATCCATAATCTTTATTACTAATTTAGCCTTGCCTGCAGAGGAACCAACAACAGATAATGATGTCAATGATGCTGTAAAAGGGGGAACAACATCTAATGATGTAGAATGTGGTGTAGATGATGGTGATAGATTAGACGTGTGTGGAGGAGGGACAATGGGTGGTGGCCTTATATCTGATAAAGGTGATGGTGCAAGTATCAATGATGGTGATGGTGATGTCTGGATAGGGTGGGTATGAGATGCTACTGACTGTATAATAGGACATAAAATGCTAGATGAATCTCGTCCATGTATGCATCCATGTCCACCATCTCGTCCACCTCACTCATGCCCATGTCCTTTATCTGACATCTACTATACAAAAAGTAAATACATAGAACATATAATAAAGATATAATGAAAACATAAATGGGTATTGTACTATAAATAACCATGCATGTTAGAATAACACACATTAATAGATTACAACAAAATATAAAAAGTCTTTGAAATCATAATATTCTAATACAATTATATAATTTTAATTATTGGTATCACTATCATCCTCTATTGGATCTTCTAACATTTCATTTAATTCTAATGAAAGTTCCAAATCATCTTCATATTAAACATGATCATCTTTAATTTCTATTAGGTCACCATTTTAGTCACTTAAGTTTTCTGGATCTTCATTTATATGCACAGGCTCAATATTATTTATGTCATCTTCTTGAAATGATGGTGCAATAGCTAAGTTTGCACTACTTTTTTGAGATGTTGGCACTTCAATATTTGATCAAGCTTTGATTTTGCAAATGACCCACCAATCACTTTTATCACGAGATGAACTCAGATATGTAAATAATATACTTGAGTGGCTTGAACTTTCATAATAAATAGCTCATATCGATTAAATCTATATTTATGGTTAACATCCACTAGCTTATAATCCAAATAAATCTTTGTTACCATATTTCGTGTAGGATCAAACCACTCACATTTTAATATACAATTCTATTATTTTCGAGTCCATGATACTCCAAATCAAGAATTTCTGCTAGTTGACCAGAATAATCACTCTCTTCTACATTATAATTTGAACCTTTAATATATACTCCACTATTCGCAGTGCTTTAGAAGAACAAGTCATATTGTGTGAAATTTAAATCCATTGACAAAATTCTCAGGATAGGTAGTCACATATCTAAACGGATTTTTACTTAGATTCTAGATGAATGTGTTGGAATCTCCATTTGAAGGATCATTTGTCTGTTTCATATATTCAACAAATGATGTTAAAAAATATAAGATACTAATAAATTAAATTATTCAAAAAATTAAGCCTTAATAAGTTTCACATAGTTTTTGAATCAATTCGCAAATTCATTTTCTATCATAGAATCGACCTTATGGATGGGAATGGTTAGTTGCCTATGTTTTAACTACTCAACATAAACACTGCAAAAATATAAACAAAGGGATACCTATGGATATCAATTTTTAATTATTCCTATCCAGGACAAAATGATCCTATGATTATACCTACAATCATTTTGGGTATACATACTCAATATATGGTGCAACATCCTCACTTTTTTTTTGATAAGTAGTGAAAATAGTGCAACATCCTCATAATTAAGTAAAATGTAGCTCTGTGTTGCTTTATACTCTTCAACTCTCCTACATTTTTTCTTGCTCTTCCAAATACTCTTCCAGGGTGCTTGAAGATAGATAGCTTGTCCTCGGATTCATCTTCCACTAGCATACGACCTTCATCATTTTGAGGCACATTTCTATGCTTTATATTGACATGGTCCTCAAAATAATAAGAACAAAAAGATGATGCTTTTTCTACTAAATATGCATTATAAATTGAACCTTCAACTTTTGCCTTGTTTCTAACATTCAATTTCAACTTACGAAGATACCTACAACTATTATGTCAGGTTTCAATTAAATCAAATTACAATATAAATGTATGCTTGAAATAATATAACACACCTACTTATATTTATTTAACTCTCAAAAGGAAACATCCACTTGTATTGCATTAGCCCGGCTATCCTTGCTTTATAAGCCAAATGGACCAGAAAATACTCCATTGAGTCAAAAAAGCTTGGTGGGAATATTCGTTCAAGCTTACAAAAAATGAGGGGTATATCATTCTTTAGTCTCACCATGTCAATTATTTTGATTGTAGATGTGATTAATTATTTGAAAAACAAACTAAGTTCTGTAAGGACCTTCCAAACATTTAGGAGAAGTATTTCACGAAAAACAATTGGTATTAATCTCTGCATAAATACATGACAGCCATGATTTTTCATTCTAAATAACTTCAGCTTCTTCATATCCACACATCTACCCATATTTGACACATATCCATCCGAAAACTTCAAATTTTTAATGCATTTACACAATGTCTATCATGTCTTCTTATCAAGTGTGTAACAAGCTTTAGAGTATTTTTCTGTAACCTCATTTCATTTCAATTCAGGATGCCTACAATACTAATTCAACTTTTTTCTTGATTTAAAAGTGTCCTTTATTTTCCCATCTACATCAGGATAATATTTAAAACACTGTCAAACACATTTTTTTCAATATGCATTACATCCAAGTTATGAAGAATTAAATTGGACCTCTAATAGGGCAAGTACCAAAAAATACTACTTTTCTTCCAGCCATATATTTTTCATATTGGTCCATTAGTTCCAGTAGCATTCATTTTAGTTACCTTCTTCAGACTCAAAATCTAAATCTCTATCAAGATATCATCTCCTGAACGAACAACTGGTGGAACTTTCTTCACTATTTTATTTTTTCAAAATATAGTTCTATTTCTATGGAATAGATGATTTGTAGGTAGAAACTTATGATGGTTATTAAACCATGACTATTTACCATTGAATTTGAGAGTAAAAGCATTAGACTTTCCATACAATATGGGCATGCTAATCATTCTGTAGTACTCCAACCAGACAATATTGAATATACTAGAAAATCACTTACTATCTACATAAGGGCTGCGTGCATCATAAAATTTTGATTCTTTGAGATGTCATATGTACTCACACCAACATCCCACAAATAATTCAACTCTGCTATAAAAGGTTGCAAGAAAACTTCCAAACATGTCTTTTGGGGTTTTTAGCCCTAAAACCAATATCGACAGAAACATATATTACTTCTTCATACACAACCATGAAGGAAAATTATAAGGTGTCACTATCATTGGCAATGTAGAATACTATTGTCCAAAGTGGTCAAATGGTTGAAAATCATCAGTGTAGAGACCTAATCACATATTTTGACTTTCAACATCAAAATCTAGATGTATATGATTAAAATGCTTCCAAGCAAGTGAACCTGATGGATGTTGCATCACCCCTTGTTCAGCTTAATGCTCAGAATGCCACCTCATATCATGTGTTGTAGCATTTGATGTTATATGGTCTCTGCAATCGAGGAATTAAAGGGAATTAATACATCATCTTATATGCAACTTTCATCTTGTATTTCTTTTCTGTAACAAGGTGGCTTCTTAAACAGAGGATGATCACAAAAATTACAACTAATTAAGTCACTATCAGTACCACAATATAACATACATCCATTGAAATAACAATCAATCTTTTCCACTAATTAAACCCATATCGTGTAGTAACTTCTTAGTGCTGTAAAAGTTGTAAATGACCAAATTATTATATGAAACAATCTCTTTCATCAGTTCTATCACCTGATCAAATAATTTTTTCAAACATAAGATTTTTTGACTTCATGCTCATAAGTCAAGCCACAAGTGATAATTGCGAATGCATTTACAACCAAGCCACGACTCATTATTTGCAGCTTTAAGCATATCATAAAATTTCTGAGCTAAGCTTCAGGATTAGGTGGTTCATCCATGTCATCCATATTTAAGTCAACACCAGCAACTTTCATGATCATTCTATGGTATGTGTTTGATGGTTCTTCACTACTTACATATGATTCACTACCCTCATTTTGGTCACTATCCACAGCCATTGTACTTTCCCCTTGATAAATCCAAACAAAGTAATTTGGTATAAAGCCATATTTAGTCAAATGGTATCTAATTGTATTTACATCATGAAAAGATATATTCTAAGACTTACGGTTATTACATGAACACTTAATTTTATCTCTATCCATCCATCTTGATTGACTACAAGCAAAGTTGATGAAAGTTTCTAGCTCATTCAAAAAATCTTAATTCATAATTCCATTTATAAAACTTTTGTACATCCACTGATGATCTGAACTCATTTTGCCATGATATTTTTGCCAAAAATTATGCTCAATCATATAATTTAGTCATTCAAACTATGATTTCAAGTTTCTTTTAAATTAATTTCTATTAATTCGTTTCAATTATTACATGTCATCCTTATCACTCCATTTATTCATTTCAAAGTTAAGAATATATACCAATTAAGAATGCATCATCTATATCCCACAATAATACATGTTTATCCATATATACATAAAAATTTTGCCAGCATTTCCTCTTAGTTCTTTGAGTGCATGATATTGAATATCTGTATATGCACTCGAAGAACGAGAGCAATAAATGATATTAAATATTCCTATTATTCATCGAATAATAGGAATTAAACTATTTGAATTTAAACTAGAAAACATCGAATGAATTCATGAGAAATTCAGACATGAACAATAACATATTTGGACTAAGAAAACATATTATAGAAAGTATTAAACTAGAAAACATAGATGTGAAGCAACCTACAATTACAGATTCCTAGCATTATAGATATGAACTAATTAAAGATATGAACAATTGCAGACATGAACATTAACATATTTTGTGCAAAACTATGATCAAAAGATAGCTTGCTAAAAAAATTGACTAAGATAAGAATAATGAGAATTAAGTAAAACTAATTGACTATAGAGCTCTTAGTAATTATGTCACATCCTACATTAAGTTTACTAACAAGCTAGAGATTAGAAATGGATGAATATGATCTAGTAAAAGATATTTAAAAGACACATGACTGGAACACCAAGAGTAAAGGCCAAAAATGTGCATAAAAAAATAGTTAATTGAAGTTTCAGCCTAAGGACACACACCATCATATGAACTAAAGAACTGCAAAAAAAATAGTAGTGCAAAAGAAACTATAAAAAAAAGAGAAATCAAAAAATATACAAGCATGGTAAAAAGACAATTGAGTGGAGAAGAAAGGTCAAAATAAGGATTCATTGAGAATACAATTTTCCGAAAAGAATTACAGCAAATGGTTAAAATCACCAAAATTAAATATGAAAAAATTTGAAGGAAACAAGAGAATACAAACATGAAATGAAAATGATAACTATAGGGCTCATCAAAAAACGAGTATAATTAAATTTATATAAAAAATTCAAACTTATTAATTTAGGTATTTAATTTTATTTTATTCTAATATTTTAGCAAATTACTTTAAAGATGACAAATACATCAATTCAAACTTATGCAATACGAAGGATAACAACTTATTAATTTAGGAAAAATTATAGATATGACTATCACTTATATAATTTTTCCGATTAGATATTTAACTGAGAATTTAGTTTTTTGTATTAGGGGCCTATTTTCGTTTTCTAAGAAGGTTGTTAGCTCACTTAATATGTTATTTTCAATTTAATCTTTCTATGAACAGACTGAACACATAAAATTATATTATTTTATCAAAGAAAATATTTTAAAAAAAGCTACATTTTGGCAAGAGTAGCACGAGAGGGCTATTTTTCACAATGCCCAAATAGTGAATGAGCAAATCAACCAACATGGCCCGATCTTTTTTTTTTAGATTCTAAAATAGATTAATTAATTTCATCAAACAATAAACATGACTATAATTACAAAAAAAAATTATAAAATCATTTAATATACTCATATTATAATGTTACACAAAAACAAAATATTGTAAATATATAAATGACAAAAAATACAATGATACACAAAAAAACAAAAAAAAAACTATACATACATACATACATACATGTGTGTATGTGTGTATCATATATCAAGAGTATCATCAACTACACAAACATAATTATTCTTTTTAGTATTACCATAATTTATTATTATTTATCTATCATGTGCAAAATAATGCAATGAAATTGTCGCATATGCTAAATCTAAAATAGATGAAAAGAATTAAAAACAATTAAAATAAAATAAAATAAAAAGAAAAAAAATAGATGAAATAAGAGTTAATCATATTAGGCATGAATGATAATTTTTGACTTTTATTTATCAATAATTTTGTATTGCTAAGTTGAATTTAACAAAAAAGAAATTACTAGAATAACTTAAATCTAAAATATCACACTAATATTACATATATTTCTTCATATGAAGATTTAGATCCAAAAAACAATTTTAATTAAAATACTTTACTTTGATATATTGATTCTCATTAATAATCTTAGAATCAACATTAGAACTCGAATCAACTTTTTTAAAATCATTATTAAATCTCGTGTTTCATCTTGTTTGATTTTTTTTTAAATTTCAATTAGTTGTACAATATAATTATTGATAATTTCTAATTTATTTTTTGTGTGAAAAATAAATTGTCACATTAATTGTGTCCTAAAGTATATTAATACACATGTTTCATAGTAAACAATAAATCATGTGCATGTAAAGCAAACATTGACTGCACTAAATAAGCAACTTTACATGCACCACGCATCAACTACTTTGGATATATATACTATATGCACATTTTTCAAAAATTAGAAGGTTATATTGTGTTACTGATTAAATTATCTTTCATATTACTGAAGTGAATAGTCTATGATGATGGCATAATTACTTATTATATATGTATACATGAAAGAAGTCACCCATGCATGGCCAGTGTGCTTGAGAATGCATGGTATCTAATAAAACACATTGAGAATTTTCTATCCTATGTTTGTTCCCATGTTTAGAATAATGTATAGTTTGACTTGGGTTCTTAGTCTTCTACACCCCACCAACCCCCTTCCCCTCATCAAGTGTGCTTTGATTCTACATGTCAATATTATAGATTTATAAAGCATATTGTGAGAGAGCATGCCTATTTTCTATAAAGTTTAGATAGATATACTAATGACTTAGTGTAGTGAATTGTTTTCAAGAGTACTATTAAACTATAATTAATATCAGCCCAATTAAATTAATTAAAGTATTTGCAATCTAAATAGAATAGAATTTTAATGGATTTTATTGGGTACCTAATTAAAGACCAGAAAATTTGATTAATTAAGTAAATAACTAAAACAAAATTTATCTTCCACAAACAAAAAGTATGACCTCAACAAATTATCAATATGAGCAATGACAGCAAAGTGAATGGTTATGGTTAAGCTGAACATTTTTCTTTGAGAAAAATAAAAGAGTTTCACACTATAACCATAGAAACCTGATTAGTAGATAAATTTTTATAGGTTCTTCTTATTCTTCTTCTCTGCGGGACAAAGATTCAAAAATATAAAAACCCATAAATTAAAATATAAGTTAGAACTTGAATTTTAAAAATTATAGTACCTTGTTCTTCTTCTCATCTTGTTATTCTTTTCTTTGTTCTCTTTTACTCTTCTTCGAATTTTAGAGCTAGCACACTTTCTTTTTATTTGAAATCCATTAAATCTTTAAAAAATTCATCATTAAAAGACTAAAAGTTCACACTACTCATTTATCATAAACACACAAGAACTCAACAAAAAAAAGTACCTTTTAGCTCACTGCTAATTTAAAAATTTCAAAACTCTTTTCTATATTCTCATGAAATTAAAATGAAAATAAATAAAGGAACATAGAGAGAGAAAGAGAGATAGGGAGAGAGATGTTTGTTTGGTATGGTTCTTTGAAAAGACGTTGTGACGACGCTGTGTTCTGAGAAACAAACGATGTGAGAGACAGGTTAGAGATGGAACAAAGCTAATTGGAAAATGAAATAATTTTTTATTTAACTATAAATGATATTATTTCATAAATAAATAATTTTTTGGTTAATAATTTATGAAAATTTTATGGTTATTATTTGTAATATTATTTATTAATGAAATAAATTTCAGAAATAAAAAAATTTATTTATGGTTATAAAAATGGAAATAAAACTAATATTACTAATAACCATGAAAACTATTAATTGGTAATTAAATTTTTATATTATTTCATTTATTAAAAAAATATATATTATTTCATATAACCATAAATAAATTGTATAAATGTATAACCATACAAAATTTATAACTTTTCATATTTTTTATAATTTATGGATAAATTTATAATATTAATTCATAAATAAAAAAATAATATGAAATTATAAAAAAGTATTTCATATATATATATATATATATGGTTATAATAATTTATGAATTCAATATATTTTTATGAATATAATATGAAATAAATTTATAGGCATAAAAATTCATACTATTTGATATAATTTATAATTTATAAAAATCCTAAAATATCTTAAAGTGAGAAAAAGATCATAAAAAAAATAAATTTATTATTTTAATAAGAACAAAATATAAAAAGTTAATATTAAAATTCTTACTCAATGGTTTAATTCTAATAAAATTTAGTAGGGGCAAAATAAAATTTGAATTAAAATCTACTTAGGGTCAGTTTGGTAGTGCTTTTCAAAAGTATTAATAGGGCTAAAAATAATTTTAAGTATTTTTAGGACAAAAAAAAATCATTAGTAATATTTTAACAAACTTTTTTGAAACCCTAAAAAAATGCTTGAAGTGCTCTTTTAATAAGCATTTGGAGATATTTTTTTATAACTCATCAAAAGTTTTTGGTTGTTATTAAAACATCTATTTATTTATCCCTAAATATCAATTTATTTTATTTAAACTTTTTAAAAAATATGATTTATTTTAATTCAAATAATTCAAATCTTTTAGTAAATATTTTTTTTAAAGATTCCTATGATCATAAAAATAATTTTTTTTTAAGTTTTATTAATATAAATATTTACTTGTTTATTCGTTAATTCATATTTTTTTTGCAAATATTTTTTTATAATCATACAAATAATTATTTTAGGTTTTTATTAATATAAATGTTTATGCATGTTCATTTATTAATTCAAATATTTTAAAAAATGTTTATAATTATAGTATTAATTATTCTATGTTTTTAATTAATACAAATATTTAAATATCTTTATTAATTAATTAAAATATTATTTTGTAAATATTTTAAAAATTTAATAATCATAAAAATAGTTATTTTTGGCTTTATAATGAATAAAATTTTATTCATATTTATATTATTTTATAATTATTTATTTATATTATCCTATTTTTATCGTTATATGAGAAGGAGTCTTTCAAGGTTCCCTCATCTATATACCATGAAAGACCTTTAATATACAAAATTATATCAAATATTAAAAATATATTTATATATAACCAAACAAAAAAATAATTCAGTATAGACTTAACGACAGAAATAATTCCGAGATAAATAGTTAGGAGAAAATCCTTAGCTAAATGCATATATTTTGTGAAAAAAACAATTTAAGGACTAATTCTTATTATAAATATAAAATTGTAAAAAAATATTTTTAGATTATGATTTAGCAATTGATTTTTTCTCGAGCTAATTAGTTAGAAAATATCAATCTCTAAAGTTGTTACTAAATTTCCCGCCAATCTTTGTGCCAAAATCAATGACAAAATTAGTTTGGGACATTTTTTCTCCAAAAATTTCTTTCTAATCCATCACAAATCTGTCGTAATTTTGTCATTAAAACTAGAATCAAACATATCTTACTATTTCATTACTAATCCCCAGCAAATTAGCTAGTGATTATTTTCCTAGCTATATTTTTGTAGCAAAACTGATAATTTTGTGTAGTGCTTGTGGAAATGTTATTTTGATATTTCAAATACATTAAAGCAAGAAAATACATAGTCATAGGTGCACAAACAGTTTCAGTTATCTCTAGTAGTACCTCCATCATCCCCATGTTGCAGAGATGGCGACACTATTGGGGTGTAGCATTATCAAAAATATGTATATTTAAATGATCCATTAATGCATTAAAATATTGAATTTTGGGTTTTTATTAAATTAAATATCTTATTAAAGATTATATATATATATATATATATAAAATCAAAATCAATTTAACAAAAATTAATCAATTTGACAAAATAAAATTATTCGATTATAATTAAACTAGTTATTCTGATTATATATATGTACATATATACTAAATAAATGAACAAAAATATGTAATATTTTTATGACAAACAAATAAAGCTACGAAAGGGATGCCAACATAAATAAGATCTCAGGTTTTTAATATAAATTATTTCCTACAAAAATTTATATTAATTATAATTCATACCACTATAGAATTATAATTACATTCACTCACTTATTCAAAGTATTTTATTTCTTTTATTAATCAAGACTACTTAAACTTTTCATATTAAGATTATTGATATGTGGTGAATGAATTAAATTATTGATAAACTAATTCAATTAATCTCTAATTATTTTTTCGATACTTTCCAATTAACTTATTTGAATCATCAGATTAAAAACCACTTAAATGATTTTATAATATCAAAACTTATAAGCTTTTTTCATGTGGATATCATCAATCTTTTTGACATGACACTGATTCAATTAGCAATCAATATTCACCATTTATTTGATAAAGTTATTTAATTCATTATGTTCTCAAATCTTTGTCTAGACCCCAATCTTTATGAATCAAAATAAGTATTAATAGGTGCAAATAAATAATAACTACTTCTAGAATACGAGTAATTAGTGTTTATAATAACTATGGTGTATATTATTTTACAAGTCAGTAGAAAATAATTAAATTTGTATTACTCTTATTCAATACACTAAAGTGTACTAGCACTAGAAGTTTGAACTTTACCATTCATAGTAGTATTGATAGACCTACTGAAATCTAGTGCTATAATCTTATCAATAGGTTGTCTAGTTCCATCTAGATTATAAACACTAAACTTATATTACATAAGAATAGATGATTAGATCTTCTATGCATAATATAATCTCTACACACCAAATCATCTACATGCAGAATAAAGGACATGCATTTTTACAAAATTCTGCTCATTATAAATTTTTTTCTGTTAAAATAATAATAAAATATAGATGGCTTTAACTAGAACTTTAAATCAATTTTGAGACATAGGATAAAAAAATTACCAAAATTTGAAAATTCTATGAAAATTAAAATTTAATTAAATCTCACAAAATGTAAATATTTTAAAAACTACCAAGAATCATGATCATAAGATTATAAATATATCAATATGAATAGTGTTATAAATAAGAAATACTCCAATATATTTTGTATCACAAAACAAAAGCATCAAAAGTTTTTTTATGAAAAATAAGATAAAATAGATTTTTTTAGGAACATAACTAATTTGTTCATAACTTTTTTTTCTTATTTATTGTTTATTTTTTTGTATTTTATTTTTTGATTTTACTAGAATTAAAATTTTGGAATTGTTTTTTTTATTTTTAATAGATGTATCATCATATTTATCTCACAAATATATTATACATTAAAATCTCGTTTAAGAATATATCAATATATATTTATTACAATTTCATTTTTTTTTGGATCAGAGTTATTATAAATTTATGAAAATTTCCTAAAATGGTTACATAAAATAACAACTCGCACTTGTATTGACAAGAACTTGCACAACTAAAAAAATTGTTATTAAAAAATATTACTTATGACCAAATGTAATGGTGGTAGATCTTTAGTGTACAAGCATTTTGTTACACAAAGATAATATTTTATCACCAAATTTAAAGTTATTATTAACAAAACTTTCATCATGATAAAATGATTTTGCTACCAATAAAAATTGCTAGCAAATTAAATAGTTTTTGTAATATAATTTCTAAGATAAATAATTAATATAAGTAGATTTTAAGAAAACTTTTATTTTATTATCATTTATTTATGAACTTGCACTGGAAAAAAATGTTTGAAGTTAAAAGGAATTTTAATTACTTTGGTAGTTAAACTTTAAATATATTCAGTTAGATTGCAATATTTTAGTGAATAATCTTTTTCTATCATCAACACTATTTTTTTGGTAAAATTATCTCAAACGCATATCTAGAAAATTTAATGGAATATAATCATCAAGTAAACAAGTTTTATTTAGATAAAGTGATGAACGAATCTCATAAATCAAAAAATTATATCAACAAAAATATTAGTCATTATTAACTTTCTAAATATTTTTCAAATTATTGGTTTTGTATAAAATTTTTTAAATAGTTGTACCATATATTTTAAAAGTTATGTTATGAGTTCAAAAAAAAATTCTCGCCAATTTAATCATTGACCCGATTTGACAAAGTTGGCTATTTTCGAAAGGATAGAATTGGCAACAATAATTATTTATGTGCAAAAAATGAACGTGCGATAACCAATGGTGAATATATTATTAAATTTGAAAATTTTTAGTTTTAAAGGAAAAATTAGGTCACCTTAGAACTCAAAGGAAATTTTGTCTTTTACACTTATATGAAAGATAGAATTTTCATTTCTTTCATGTCTTTCTATATTTCATAATTTTCTTTATGTTCCTCTTATTCTATTTTATTTTTTTTCTCTTCATCATCATTCATTCACAAAAATCATTCAAATCAAGCTCACATTGATCATTTTTGGAGAAACTCTCATTTAGAAAGTGATCAAGCTCAAGAATTCCTCTTTAAAAAAACAGTCATGAAAGGGTTATAATTTGGATATTAAATATTAGGGTTTAGGCTAGTTGATGTATTTTTATTTTTTTCTTAATTTATTAAACCGTTCTTGTAATTGTTCAAAATCTTACCGCTATTTTTCTTTTCTTTTAGTTTTAGATTAAATTTTGGTGATAAAGCATAGTTTGGAATATATGAATTAGAGTTTGATGGTAAAGACTTGGAAAACACTTGATTAAGTTAGAAAACCTTTAGAAATTCATATGAGAATTTGATACTTTCTTTTATTAGTTACATATACTTACTTTATGAAATTTGGTGCTATGGGTTTTGTTAAAACCATTTTATTGAATACTTTTAAATGGCTTTAATTGACTTTACATGATTTAATTAAGATATGGGAAAAAAATAAATGGAAGCAAATGATTTTGGCAGCATGAAAGTGAATTTTTAAATAATTTATAAACTCATTTACCCAAGTATTTTTAATAAACATATTTTTATTAAAATGAGATAATAGTATTTGCTTTTTATAAATGGTGTAAAATTCATGGTTAATGAATTCTATGTTTGATTTTTAAAAGGGAATATGTTGATATACATATATAGAATCCTAAGTGAAATATTTTGAATCTATTTGAGTTATATATTATTTTAAAGAATATATGATTTATTTTGAATCTATTTGATTTATATATTATTTTAAACCATATAGATTTATTTTGAAATATATATATATTGGATTACAAAATGCAAAGTGGATTTTAATTCTGGCCAAGACATGGTGGACTAGGATAACAAGAATATCCATAGAGAATGGGCATAGTGTTCTTTGGTTAGAATTACCTCAAATCCGCTTGCATGCATGTGTTGAATTATGCAATGTGGATGAGATGGTCAGCGTGTCAAAAGTTATAATTTCTCATGGATCTTTGGATTGCAGGAATGATTGTGTATGTTCACTAGTATGGGTGAAAGGTAGCTTGGAAACTAACAAATTAGATTTTTTTTTGTATATGGCTTGTTGTGGCATACTAGAGTCTTGGTATGTATAAACTATGCATATTTGTGAAAAAAGGATGATATTAAAAAAAGAATTTGAGAACGCACACACACCCACACATATTATAGTTTCTTTAATTTGTATAGATGTGTATATGGAGAAGTATATAATAAGAAAATATGCATGGCAATAGATATAAAATATTGTTCTTCCAATATTTAATTGAGATTTTCTTATTGGATAGTTGTGCTCATCGCTATTTTTCTATGGGTGGAATAAATGGTCAAAGATTATCATGAAGTGAGGTATTGATGGATTCTTTGGAGGGTATGGATCACTTAATGAGTGATTTTGGCATTTTTAATATTCTCTTGTGAGACATAACGTCAAATTTTGTAAAATTATTGGAAAAGCTCCTATGAGCCTAAGAGAGCAAATTTTAATTTATTTGTGATATGTTGGAGTTACACTTTGTTCTCACTAGTAAAATAACATGTATTTTTTAATTTTGAATATCGCCTCAATAGTCATGCATTTACATTGGAGAATTACAATCTAGATTAATTATTTAATATGAAGATATGATGTCTCTCATATTAGTTTAGGAAACTAATTTAAATCAATTCCACACATGGCAATAATTAAATTTACAACTCTTCTTCTTTCCTTCTCTTCCCCCACCCCCACGCTTTGTCTCTACCCTTGATCATGTCATGTTTGGGTCTTATGAGTGGCAATGTCTTGGGGTCAATACTCATGTAAAAATCAACAAGATGATTTATGTTTAAACATATATTATTAAATTTTTATAAATAGATATTTATTGTGTTTTTAAATTATTGTACCTACTAAGTATATCATTGAAAATATATTATAGCCTACTACAAAAAAATTAATTATTTTTTAAAAGCTTACATCACCATAATACATTAAGATAAATTTTCAAGGGTTTTTGATTTTTTTCTACTTGTATTTTTTTTGTAATTCTTTTTCTTTTCTCTTTTTTCCCTTCCTCTCCTTATACCCCTTTTACTTCAATTTATTTAGATTCTTCTTTTTTTTTCTTTTTATGATTATTAATAATAATATTATTATTCTTTTTCTTTTCCTTACTCTTATACTTCTTCTTATACTTCTACTACTTCCCCCTTATTCTTTTTCATCATCATCATAATCATCAACAACATCATCATCATTATCATCATCATTATCATCATTATCATCATCACCATCATCATCATCATCATCACCATCATTATCATCATCATCTTCTTCTTTTTAACTTTTTCCACTTCTTTTTCTTTTTCTTTTTCTTTTTTTTTTTCTACTAATTTTTCTTTTTCTTTAAAAATATGCTAATGACAAATATAAAGTATGCTTCTTGTTCAAAATTTAATATTATTTGTAGGAGCTATAACACTAGGCTAATTTAATTAAAATTTGAGTGAGTATAACACAATAAATGTGAATTATTTTAAATAGAAAATAAACTATTAATAATTTCATAACAATATATGTCAATTGGCTTTAATGTAATTTAAAAAAAAAAAAAATTTTTATCATCTCCAAAATGTTATTTTTAGCTAAATGAGTTTGTAATTGAATGAGTTTTTTGTTTACATTTTTAAAATATTATATATTAAAATCATTATTTTTAAAATTATGTATTTTTTTATACCACATAATCTAAACTAGAAGCCTATGAAAATAAGAAACCTAATTATATTTTTAATTAAATTGTTCAAAATCTTATAAAAAGGAATATAAGATAACTAAGTACCATATTACACCAAAGAAGAAAAAAAGATTAATGAATTGAGATATTAGTTCAATCTTTTATTTTTGAGTATTATAAAAATGATGAGTTTAAAAATAAATCAAAGAATCAAATTTTATGAATGTGTTCATTACATTAATAGAGGTTCATGAATTAATATTATGTGGTTTTCTAAGTTGGAGATGAAATTTAAGAATGAGGTAGTTACCTTTACGAAGTTAATGGATATGATGATGAGCTTTTCTTTTATATAAACTACTAACATTTTTATTTTAATCTTTGTTTAATTAGAATTATGAATGCTATTTTTTTCACATGCATAAACTATCTATCACAATTTTTTCTACTTTAGATATTCTTATATGTGATATTTAAATAACTTTTAGAAGATATTTATCACTTTTACCTACATCTCTTGAGCTTGAGTGCTCAACTATAAAAAATAGTCATGGCTTTGGAATGTGTCCTAATCTTTCTGTCACAAAGAAATGGTGCTAGGAAATATTCTTGACTTGGGCATAATATATTCGTAACACAATGTTTTCGAACTAAGGATAATAATGATTTTCACATTAGTTTATCTCATTCATCATATAGCCATGGTGCTAGGAATCATCATGATATTGGAAATGGCCTATCATGTGTATCACATGGCCATTGTACTAAAAATTATCATGGAATTGACATTAGAATCTCTTAATCATCATATATCCATGGCACTTGAAATGACCATGGTGTTGTGAATTGCCTCTTGTGTGTATCATATGCCTACAACATTGAGAATGATTATGACATAAATATTGATCTTTCTTGTTTTTCAAATGTGACAATGTGAATGGTCACAGTATTGGTCTTAACTTCTCTAATTTATCATATGGTCGCAACACTACAAAAAAGCTATGACACTAGCAATTAGCCATAACATAAAAGTCATGACTTCGCCTTCTCTTGAGGAGACAAATCATCGCCTTGGGGAATGGCTACGATCAAGTAAATGATGTCTATAACATTTCATGAACAAAAGTAAGAGTACTAAATAATTATTACGACTTTGGCCATTGTGAGATATATTTCTAAACACCTCGATAATAAAAAAAACATGTGTTGGGGTTAGTGAAATGTTTTGAAAGGGACGCATCTAAATAAACAAAATTAGCCTACCACACTTCTTAATAAAAATTGATTCAACATATCAAAATACAAGAAATATAATTTCTATAGCATGTTAGATTCAAATCATTAGAAGAGTGTGACAAAAATATAAATAATTTTCAATCATTCACTAAACATAAGAAAAAAAAATACTTTTCATAGATTGAATGATGAAAATTGAAGTTTAATATCAAATGAACATCTAAGGAAACATGTGGTAAATAACTTTAAAAATAAATTGTGAGGTGAAATTGTGGTCATTAATGACCTTATTTCTCAAGTTATATCAGATATAGTAATACAGTGCAAAATTTAGGTACTTTCAAAATGGCCCAAAATGAAAGACATAAAATATACAATTTTGAGATTAGTACTAATTTCTCCAAAGGACCAGATAGTTAAGAAAAAATGTCTTTGATAAAATTTTATGTTTTTTCATGGTGGCTATGATCAATGTGAGCTAGTCGGAGATAATATTATATCCATCCAAAAAAATTGTACACCTATGAAAGTTTGTACATTTTGACGAATAACTTTTTACATAATAATTAATAAGATCAATTTAAAAATTTAAGCAAAAATTTTTTTCAAAGTTCATCAGCTAATTATATCTAAGAACATATCATTTTTATTAAGAAAATATTGATAGTACATAATATTCAATTAGCATAAAAAATTATAGAAAAATTGAGAGAAAATATCACAGAGATAAATATGATTTTTAAAATTGACATTTCAAAAGCTTTTAATAGGTGAACAATGTGAGTTTTTTTAAATAAACAAGTGTACTTCATAAAATGCCCTCTTCCCCTTTGTCTTTTCCTCATTGCTTCTATGCCTATATTGGGAATGTAAACAAAGATATTGAGATTAACCTAGAAAACATGCATAGAGTAATGAGTAATCATAATACATTATCTTAGTTTTCCTTTGTGGATGATATTTTTGACATTTGCAATGAGACAAGTACCTCTGTCTAGACTATTATAAAAATTTAAAATAATTATGAGTGGATTCAAAAATGCATGTTAATAAGAAAAAAAAAGTAAAATTATAATTGGCAAATTATGCCAAAGACAGAAGAGAAAAAATAGAGTAGATCATAGTGTTTTAGGAAGAAATAGTGGTTTGTTCTTTTTTGGGATGCTCTATTTTTCTAAGAAGAAAAATAATTAAATACTTTTCATATGTTGTTGACCAATTAATGATGTCTATTGACTGATGAATGAAAAAATAGCTATCTCAAGCTAGAAGACTTAAAATGATAAATTATATTCTCATCCCTAAAATAAGTATGTTAATATCAATAATGGAAATTGGATTGTAGAGCATTATCATATAGTCTCTCTTAATCTATATCTTTTCCTCATTTCTTAAAAGGCCTACAACAAGATTCTAAACAAGACCATATGAAATTTGATTAATATAATTAAATAGAGTATTGAGAAATTATAACATATATCTCATTTGTCCTCAGTATATGATATTATTATTTTTTGATATGACACAACTTACTCTATTTGCACTATTATGTAATTTTGAAATATTATGTTATGATCGCCCATTTTTCCAAGAATAAAAAATTTAAATATTTTTGGATAATTATGAACAAGGTAATAATGTCTATTGAGGGATACAAGTGAAATTGTTGCCTCGATTATTAAGACTTACATTGATAAAATATATTCTTAACACCAAAATTATTTGTATAATGGCCATCATGCAAATTCGAAAAAGAATTACTAAGCAAATTGAGAGTATGTTCATTAATGATTTCTTGGGACAGATACTTTTTTGTAAAAAAATGTATTAAATAAGATGAGAAAATATTAGTTTGTCCTATGAATAAAAAGAATAGGGTGTTGGAAGTCTAGAAAATATAACTTACATACACCATGAAATGCTGGTAGCAACTTTTAATGAAAATTTAATTTTTTCAAAGTTGTTCACTCATAGATAATGAAGAAAAAACATTTATAACGAATAATTTGAAAATTCAATGATTCAATAACTAGAAGTATATGCTAAAGGTATAAGAAGTGATCCAAGGTAAAATAAATTGACTTATTGGGAGAGAAAATATCATGTATATTTTGATAACTAGCTCCCAAGTACAAATTCATCTCAAAAATTTATTAATATAATAGTTAAAGACATAATAAAAGAATGATAATGTGAACAAAGAAATACTGGGATCTTATTTTAGGGCCACTCAAATGGAAAATATTATGTACCTAATTATGATCGACTTAAAAGTGAATGATCAAGACACTTGGGCTTTTTTCATGATGGAAGCCAATCCAAATAGGATTTCTATTTAACAATGGTAGCATGATCATAATAGTGTAATACACATACAATACATAGATCCTTAGGTAGATCATTAGCTTCTTGCAATCTTGCAATAATTGTTGTATCAATCTAAATCAGAATCTATTTCACAACTATTTTTGAATGAAGAATGTGTGACATACATTTGGGAATACTTTGAAAATAAATCATATATCTTCTTCCCTAAAAATATTATTGAAATATGTTCAAGATTTATAAGAATCAAAACTGCATATAAATAGTTGAGAATAATATCCTAAATTATGTCGACATACATATGCTAGAAAGTATGGACTACTAAAAACTATAATATCTATGAGTGAATAAATGGACTGTAAAATTATTATAAAGGAAACTAACATCTTTATCTTGGATTTACTAGGACTAAGTTAGAAAATATATAGATAGACAATTGATCATAATGTTTATTTTTATAGTCACTCACATTTGAAGCTCCAAAAATTCCTCAAGTAATTATGTGTAATATTCAACAAGATGTTAACAGTTGAATGAATAAAGTTAAATTGAAACTAGGATTGGCTATATTAGGCATAAAAAGATAATTATGCATATAGTTAAAATTCAACAAATTTTACAAGATTATGTGTGTGTGTGTGTGTGTATGCATGACTTTAAATTAGCAAGTAGGTGGGATTGTGAATATGGTTGGTAAGTGTTTTTGTACCTAAAACCATAAGTATGTTCTATTTTATGTAGAGAATATTGAAATCATACATATTTTTCAAAAAATGTTTAGCAAAATTCTATGTAATGAATATTATATTACGTGTGTTGGGCCCTGAAGAATTCTAGGTAAGGCAAGTTGTCCATATAGATTTTAAACCAACTTATTTTAGATCATATGCTCATGTATGACTTTAGTTTGGACATGTCAGTGATATAATTTTGTGCCAACATGAACTCTTACATATAATTCTATATTTATTCTATTTTGTAAGAATTCTAGATTGAAAGTGTCTACATTGTTCTATTTTATAGATTTTTTTTGCATAAATTATTTTGTAGGCACTTTTGGGAATATAAGAATTAATTGTTATAAAAATTTTACATAAATATATAAAATATAATTATAAAGCATAAGTATACCTATAATAATTCTATACACACTATAGAAATTATTATGCATAATTTCTATAGAATAGGCTCCACTCTTACAAAATTATTTCTAGAATGACATATAATTCTACACAAATTGCTCTGCTGAATTTCATATTTTAACAAAATCACAATCTCAAATGGTATGAATGAGACAAATGGAAAGTATTATAAATAACTATAAGTTAAAAAGTTCTTTATGTAAAATAATCTAGACATATATAAGTATAAGAATAACCCAAAAATTGGTGGGTTTTAATAAGCATGGTATAGTTAGAATTGCACTACTCTAGAGTTTAATGCATAAGTGGGAAACTGTGACCTAGGAGCTAGTGTTAATGATTTCATCAAGTACCTCAAAAGGATTAAATGTATTCAAATGCATTAGAGAGAAGTCTATGTTTTTATGAGTGTTAATGTTTCAAGTACCACAAAAGGCTGAAATGTATTCAAATGCATTAGAGAGAAGTCTATGTTTTAATGACCACAAAGGTTATTTGAATGCTTTATTTGCATTCACTATGCATATGAACTCACTTGTGATTTTGTTTTATTTCTTTGACAGACATACGAGATTTGTCTAGATAGTCTATATATCATTTTTTATTATTAAAAAAATTGGCTATTTGAAACTATTTTTGTAGTGCTGCATTTTGACATAAATAATATGTTTTTAAAGTCAATTTTAAATTTTAGATTTATCATAAATAACATTGGCCCATGTTTTATAACTCTTGGGATCTATATAAAAATTAAGTACCAAATTGAAAATTTTATTATTAAATATTAATTATTATTCAAATTTTAGTTGATATAAATTTTTGAATTGAGTTTTATTAATTAAAATATAAACATTCTTTTTTGAAGTTTATATAACCTAGATATATCTATGTATAAATTAAGGAGAACATTTTATGTGAGGATTAGACTTCTAATTTCTTCTAACCTCTCTCTAAAATAAGTTCCTCATAATTTAGATTAGTTTACACTTATCACAAAATAAGAGTTGTTCATTTGGTCAAAATGGTACCCTAATATTTTAGGTTACCCAATATAACCATCTGGCCAAAATGGTTATATATTTGAGGTTGAGCACAAGCCTTAAAAATAATTTACACAAATATAACAATTTGGCCAAAATGGTCACAACATTTCCAACCCTATTATTTTATTTTTCTTTCTTTCATGGACACCATAGAATATCTTATATCATACACACAAATTATAGGCATCATACATCTATTTTCTTGCATAAAAAGACTACATTTGAAGCAAATACCATTCATATTCAAAAACATAGAGATTTCATGACTATCTTGCATCCCACATAGAAGTCACTTTTAATTGGGCTTAAATTATACTTAAAAAACTAATATGACAAGCCTTGTGCACAATGTTCTTCTTTGACTTTTGAGATTTTCATTTCCTACAAAACAAGTCAATACACAAATGCATACATATCAACACACGTGAACATCTTATATAACTTTAAATTTAGAATCATAAACATTTGTAAAAAAAATAAATTCAACAACCATAAATATCATTCATGCCAAGCTTCTTTATTTTCAATTAAAGAAGATGAAACTCCTCCCATTCTTATAGAATTATTTTTTTGTTTATAACTTGTGTTTTATATTACTAATTATTTTTATTAAAGTCAATCCTTGTTCCTTCTTAATAAAAATTTAATCTAGTTATGAAAATAGATTTCAAAGCATAACTTTATCTTTGCTAATAATATGATTTAGTAGTATAAAATATAAAAACAAAGGTTTTTCGAAATTATAACATTCTAATTTTTGACATGAATCAATGGCACTATGTATAGTAAAACCTTACTAAAAATATTAATTTTAAGCATAATTTGTTTTCAACAAATATAAAATATTTATTTTTTAGAAAAATACCTTAGAAAATAATTTTTGATTAAAAAAATAATTGTCAATATTTTAAAGTTGACATGTTTTAGACAAATCAAATTTAAATATTTTTTCAAGTCGCATTTCTTCATCAACATATTAAAAAAAAAAAGATAAATTTTGTTTTTTTTTCTTTTCTTCAAGTTTAAATGTGCAACAAAGAAATATGTTTTTTTTTTGTTAGATAAACTAAAAACCAAAAATTTTGTTGTTTAGTCATGGCAGTAATACTTATTGAAATATTGTTTTGATGTTTCAAATAAATTCAAGTGAGAAAATACCTAGATGTAGGTACATAGACAGCTTTGCTCATCTCCAATAATACCTCCAACATCTCCATGTTACTAAGATGGCGATGCTATATTAGTGTAGCATCCTCGAGCCATTAGTATAGTTAAAATAAAATAAAATGATTCATTAAAGCATTAAAATCATGCATTTTGATTTTTTTTATTAAATTAAATATCATATTAAAGAATATGTGTGTGTGTGTGTGTGCGTGTGAATGTATGTATATATAATTAAAATCAATTTAACAAGAATCAAATAATTTGACAAAATCAAATTATTTGATTATAATTAAACGATTTATTTTAATTATATATATGTATATATATTAAATAAATAAACAAAAATTTATTATGCTATTATGACATCTAGATAAGGCTACAAAATGGAACTCGGCTTGAATAAGATATCAGGATTTCAATGCAAATTCTTTCTGACAATAATTAATATTAATTAAAAATTTATACTACTACAGAATTATAATTATATTCACTCACTCATTCAAAAAATTGTATGCATTTTGTTACTCAACACTAATTAAACTTCACATATTAAGTTTACAAAAACTCATTGATTAAATCAAATTACTGATAATTTAATTTAATAAATCTTTTATTTAGTTATAAATACTTTTCAATTACCTTATTTGAATTGCCAGATTAAAATCCGGGGGAATTATATTTTGGGGTGCTTCCCCAGAAAAATTTAAAAATTTTAAACTTATATTTTAAGTTTCAAAAAAAGTTACTAAAATCTTAAAATATTTATAATTAGTACACTCTATTATGTTTATACTAAATTACCCTCACCCTCTCCCATTGGCCCTCTTCCTCTCCCATTGGCCCTTGTCCTCTCCCATCGAGCTCGATGGAGCTCGACCACGAGCTCCATCGATCTATTGGAGCTTGAACGATGAGCTCGATGGAGCTCTCGGTCGAGCTCTAGGAGCTCGATCGACTGCTCTGTCGACCTGGAGCTTGATCGAGAGCTCTGCCGAGCTCTTGGAGCTCGACCGAGAGCTCCAGGAGCTCGGGGACGAGCTCATGGAGCTCGAAGACGAGCTAAATGGAGCTTGAAGATGAGTTCGATGGAGCACTTGGTCGAGCTCCAAAAGCTCGGCATAAAGCTACTTCGAGCTCCAGGAGCTTGACGATGAGCTTGTTGGAGCTCTCGGTTGAGCTTTTTCGGGCTCAAGGAGCTCGACTGAGATCATCATCAAGCTCCTTCGAGATTCAGGAGCTCAACCGAGATCAACATGAAGCTTATGGAGCTCGACGACAAGCTCAATGGAGCTCTCAGTCGAGCTCCAGTAAATCAACCGAAAGCTTGATGACGACTCCACGAAGGCGCTTGTGGAGATGGGCGGGAAAGAGGGGGGGGGGGGGGGGGGGTGTGTGTGTGGGGAGAGATGGGCCGAGAGGTGAGGGCGACGGGCTAGGAGAGACGGGCAAGGGACGAGGGCAAGGGACGAGGGAGAGGGGCGAGGGTGTGGGCGAGGGGCAAAAGCATGGGCGTGTGTATTTAGGACTTATGAAATTGGGTGCACTTATTCTTAATTTATTTTTAGCTTTGTGACTTTTTTAAAAATATCAAAATTTTAGTTTCTAAATCTTAAACATTTCTGGGGAAACACCCCAAAACATAATTCTCCCTTAAAATCCACTTGTAAGGTTTGATAATATCAAAACTTATAAGCTTCCTCAAGTGGATATTATCAATCCCTTTGTCATGACATGGATTACATTAACTATCAATATTTACCATAGACTTGATAAAGTTATCTAATTCATCATCTTCTCAAATCTATTTTTAGATCATACTCTTTATGAATCAAAACAAATATTAACAAGTGCACATAAATAATAACTACTTCAAGAATAAGAGCAATTAGTGATTATTAATAATTATGGTGTATTTTATTTTACAAGTTAATACAAAATAATTACATCATGATGGTCTCGTTCAATACACTCAAGTGTACTTGCAGTATAAGTTAGAACTTCATCATTCACCATAGTATTGATAGACCAACTAAAATCAAGTGCTACAACTTTCCAATAGGTTGTCCAGTTCTATCTAGATTGTGAACAACATAATTATATTCCACAAGAACCATTGATTTGATTTTCTATGCATAATATTATCTCTATGGACCAAATCATCTACATGTAAAATAAAGGGCATATACATTTTTATAAAATCAGTTCATAATAAACTCTTTTATTAAAATAACAAAAAATATAAATCATGAAAATCATCATAAATAGATTTTTTAGCATAAAAATATTTCAATTCATCTTCCTTCAACAACATATTAAAAAAAATAAAAATTGTTTTATTCTTTGCTTCAATTCATAATGTGCCACAAAGAAATACATTTATAACATTCCATTTGAGTAAAAATCAATATTATATCTTTACCTTATCATTGTCACCATTATCTTTTATTTATGCTTAACAATTATGCTTGACATTTTAAATAAAATTATATTGTCAAAATAAAATCATGTAAGAGTTGTTACAAATAAAAATTACTCAATATTATTAACTATATGAAAATATACATAAAATATATATTTTAAGAATGAAAAGGATTCCTATTGCCATTTATCAAATTTGTCTTTCATTCACATTTTTTTTTCTATCTAATATATATTTTTTAAAAAAAAGAGGGAAGTATTTTATTACTATGATGGCGCTCACTTTTAGTGGAGGGGAACAATATTATATGTATTATTTTTATGTTATCTTTTGATACATACAATAAAGCATTGGAAGCATATAAAGATGTTAGTAGGTTATGAATACATTTAAAGATGTTAGTAGGTTATGAATACATATAAAGATGTTAGTAGGTTATGAATACATATAAACATGCATGGAATCTTTGGAAAATTTGAGTATCGATCGGTTTCTAGTGGAATTGAACTCATAAGAGAATGCCTTGTGCTTGGCTTATAATAGAGTGCCTTGTTTTGTAGATTTCATTACTGTGTGATATTTCTTTCTTTGCAATATATATAAAACTAGCAATTTGTTAGATATATAAAACTACATGATTAGTATTCATGCTCATAAGCTTAAAAAGTAATATAAAATAAAATTGCTATATTATATTAATATGTACAACACTACATGAGTTGATTCAAAAGTTTTAATGAGCTTATTATACAACTTTATTTACTTATGGGAACTAATCTTGAAAATCTTGCTAATTAAAGACTTTTTTGTCAACCTATTTTTTCCATATCCCATATTTGTAGAGAACGAAACCTATTGGCATATATGCATCACAATTCTAAAGCATGTAAAGAAAGATTATAATAGTGTTTTAATGGAATTTTATTAGCACCTTATCTCTTAATAACATACATTTTTATGGTAATTAAAGTTTCTTAAAACTATTATATAATAATAAATGAGAGAGAGAGAGAGGGAGGGAGAGAGAGTCAGAGAGAGAGGGAGGGAGAGAGAGTCAGAGAGAGAGAGAGAGAGATAATCAAAGTGAGTGAGTGGGGAGGGAGATAGAAGGGGGGGGGGGTAAAGAGATAAAGAGAGTAGAAAAAAGTGATACTAAATAAAATATATGTGCCTTTGGCTATAACCTTGAATCAATTTTGTGTCATATGATAAGAAAATTACCAATGTTGGAAATTTATATAAAAAATAAAATTTAATTAAATGTCACAAAATATAAATAATTTAAAAACTACATTGAATCATTATTATAAAGATTATAAATATATCAATATGATTGGTGTTATAAATAAAAAAATACTCCAATATATTTCGTGTCAAAAACTAAATCATCAAAAGTTTTTTATGAAAAATAAAATAGTTTTTTTGAGGCACATAACTCATTTGTTCAAAACATTTTTTTTATTTAGGGTTATTTTCTTATATTTTATTTTTTGATGTTATTAAGATTAACATTTTTCAATTGTCTTTTCATTTTCATAGATTTATTATCATATTTATCTCACAAATATATCATAAATCAAAAGCTTGTCCAAGAATAGTTTCAATATATGTTTTAATACCTTCGGTAATAAAACTTTTAAAATATTCATTTAGCTTACAATATTCGGGTGATAATCTTTTCCTATCATAAAGATTGTTTTTTTGGCAAAAATTTTTTGGGCTCATAATTTGACTTCTTAACGGAATATAATCCTTAAGTAAACAAGTTTTTATCTAGTTGAATGAATCTCATAAATCACAAAATTATATAAACACAAATATTAGTCATTCTTAACTTTCTAAATATATTATCAAATTATTGGTTTTGTATAATATTTTTTAAATAGTTTTACCACATATTTTAAAAGTTAAGTTGTGAATTAAAAAAAATTTCTACCATTTTAACTCTTAAACCTGAATTGAACAAGTTGACAATTTTAGAGAGGATTGAGTTGGACAAAACAATCTTTATGTTCAAAAATGAATTTTTTTACCAAATAGTGAAAATATTATCAAATTTGATAATTTTTAGTTTTAAAGATAAAATTAGGTCATTTTGGAACTCAAAGGAAATTTGGTCTTTTAACCTTATTTGAAATATATAATTTTCATTTCTTTCATTTCTTTCATTTCTTTCTATATTTCATAATTTTTTTTTATTCTAAGTTCTCTTCTCTTCAGCATCATGCATTCACAAAAATCTTTAAAATCAAGTTCAAATATATGATTTTTGATGAAACTCTCATGTAGAAAGTGATCAACTCCAGAATTGCTCCTTTTTAACAAAAAAATTAGTCATGAAAGGGTTGTAATTTGGATAATAAATGTTAGGATTTAGGTGAGTCAATGTATTTTTATATTTTTACTTGATTAAATAAATTGGGCTTGTAATTGTTCAAATTATTATCCCTATTGTCCTATTTCTTTAGTTTTAAATGGAATTGATTAAATAGAGCATGGTTTAGAATATAAGCATTAGAGTTTGAGGGTTAAGGTTTGAAAATACTTGATAAAGTTTAAAAACTTTTAGAAATTCATATGACAATTTGATGCTTTGATTTATTAGTTACATATACTTTATAAAATATGATCCTATGAATTTTGTTATAGACCATTTTTTGGTTACTTATAAAAGTCTTTGATTAACTTTACATGAAGTAATTGTGATATTAGATGAATTGATGGAAACAAATGATTTTGACAGCATGAAAGTGACTTTTTTTATAAATTTGTAAACTCATTTATCCTTTTATAATTAAGAGAGAAATTTTTATAAAAATTAGAAAATAGTATTTTCTATGTCTAAATGGTTCCAAATTCATGGTTAATGGATACTATGATTAATTTTGAATTCGAAATTCATTTACATGCATATATAAAATCTTAAGTGAAATATTCTGAAGCTATTTAAGTTATATGTTAAATTAAATCATATATGATTTATTTTGGAAAACTATATATTTTGGATGAGAGATTTTAAAGTGGCTTTTATTATTGATCAATACATGGAGGATTGGGATAGAAAATATATATTAAATCATATATGTTCACTAGTGGGAATGACCCCAAACCCGCTAGCATGCATGTGTGGATGAGATTGTCGTCGGGTAAAATGTTTTTCATGACTGTGATAACAACTTAGAATTTCTCATGACACTTTGGATTGCATGAGAAGTTGTGTATGTTCATTGATGGGGGTGATAGGTAGGCTAGAAGCTATCATATTAGATTTTCCCTCTATATATCTTGTTGTGGCCTTTTAGAATCTTGGTGTGTATAGACTATCCATATTTGTGAAAATAAAAAGAGAGTAAAAAGATATATAATTTTAAGAACTTATAAACCCATATATTATGGTTTCATAAATTTGTATAGATTTGTATATTGATAAGTATATGGATAAGTATATGTATGAATGTTTAAAAACTTATACTCAAACTCATAAATTTAGTATTGCAAAAATATGTGTGGCTGTGGATGTAAAACATGGTTCTTACCATATTTTTTTTGATTTTTTTTATTGGATAGTGTTGCTCATCACTATTTTTCCATGGATGGAATAAATGTTCAAAGAATTTCATAAAGTGAGGTTTAATGACTTATTTGGAGGGTATGGATCACTTAATTAAAAATTTTGGCATTTTTGATATTGTCAAGTGAGCCATGAAGTCAAATTTTGCAAAACTATTTGAAAAATTCGTATGAGCCAAAGAGAGAATATTTTAATACATTTGTGACTTGTAGGTGTCACACTTGGTTCTGACTATGTAAAATAATATGTATTTTTAAATGTTGATTGTCACCTAAATAGTTATGCATGTACTACAATCCAATTTAATTATTTAATATGAAAATATAATGTTCCTCATATTAGATTATAAAATTAATTTAAATCAATTCCATACTTGGCAATATTTAAATTAACAATTATTCTTTCCTTCTCTTGCACCACCCCGACACCTTTCTTTATATCATTGATCATGGCATGTTTGAGACTTAGGAATGGAAATGCCTTGAGGCCAATACAAATGTAACTCGACAAGTTGATTTGTGGTTAAACAAGTATTATCTAATTTTTATAAATAAATATGTAATATATTTTTTAATTATTATACCTACTATTATATCATTGAATATATGTTATAGCTACTACAAAAAAAAATAATTATTTTTAAAAAGCACGCATCACCATAATACATAAAGATAACTTTTAAAAGTTTTTTTTATATTTTTATACTTATATTCTTTTTATATCTAATGTATTTATCTTTTTCTTCTCCACGTTCTATTTCTACTCCATCTACTTCTTTTAATTTTGATTCTTTTTTTTTCTAATTGTTATTATTATTATTATTATTCTTCTTCTTCTTCTTTTTCTTTTTCTTACTTTTTCATTTTGTTCTACTTCTAATGCTTTCCCACATATTATTTTTCATCATGATCATCATCATCTTATTCTTCGTCTTAATTCTAACTTCTCTACTTTTTCCACTTATTATCATAATAATAATAATAATTATTATTATTATTATTATTATTATTATTATTATTATTATTCTCCTTCTTCCCCTTCTTTTTTTCTGTTCTCCTCCTCCTCCTCCATCTTCTTCTACTTCTCCTACTTTTTCTAGTTCCTTATTCTACTTCTTTTTCTCCTTATTTTTCACCTCCTTCTTCTCCTCATTTTTCTACTTCTTCTTCTCTTCATTCTTCTCCACCTTCTCCTCCTCCTTCTTGTTCTCTTTCTTGCTCGTCTTCTTCTCCTCTTTTTTCTCATCGATCTCATCCTCCTTCTTCTCCTCCTTCTCATCCTTCATCTCCTCTTTCTTCTCCTCCTTCTCCTCTTACTTCTCCATGTTATTCTACTCTCCCTTCTCCTCCTTCTCCTCCTCCTTCTCCTCATTCTTCTTCTCCTCCTTCTCCTCATTCTTCTTCTCCTCCTTCTCCTCATTCTTCTTCTCCTCCTTCTCATCATTCTTCTCCTCATTATTCTTCTCCTTCTCATGCTCCTTCTACTCCTCCTACTCTTCCTCCTTTTCTCCTCCTTCTCCTCCCCCTTCCCCTCTTAATTCTCTTACTCCTTCTCCTCATTCTTTTCCTTGTTCTCCTCCTTCTTCACCTCCTTCTTCTCCTCCCTCTTCTCCTCTTCTTATCCTCCTTCTCACCCTCATTTTCATCCTCCTCCTACCCCTCCTCCTCCTCCTTCTCATCCTCATGCTCCTCCTATTCTCCTCCTCCTTCTCCTCCTACTCCTCCTTCTCCTCCTCCCCCTACTCCTCCTTCTCCTCCTCCCCCTACTCCTCCTGTTCTTCCATCTCATCTTCCTCCTTCTCCTCCTCATTCTCATCCACACTGTCTTCCTTTGTCTCATCATCCTTCTCCTACTCCTTCTCCTCCTTTTTCTCATCCTCCTCCTTTTTTTCTTCCTTCTTATCCACTTCTTGTCCTCATCATTCTCTTCCTTTTTCTCCACCTCCATCTCTGCCTCCTTCTCCTCCAATTTTCCTTCCTCCTTCTACTCCTCCTTCGCCACCTCTTTCTCCAGCTCCTTCTCCTCATCTTATTCATCTTCAATCTATTCCTCCACCACCTCCTCCTCCTTCTCTTCCTTCTTTTCCTCCTCCTCCTCCTCCTCCTCCTACTCCTTTTCCTTCTTCTTATCCTTCTTTTCATTCTTCATCTCCTTCTTCATCTCCTTTTTCTTTTCCAACTCCTCCTCCTACTTATTCTTCAACTTTTCTTTTTCTACATCTACTACTTTTTATTCTTATTATTCTTCTTCTAATTCTACTTCTACATAAACTTCTTCTACTTTTTCTACTTATTATTATTATTATTATTATTTTTTCTTCTTCTTCTATTTCTTCTTCTACTTCTACAACAACGGCTTCTTCTACTTCTATAACAACAACTTCTTCTTCTTCTACTACTAATTCTTCTTATACTACTACTATTAAGACTTATTCTTTTTCTTCTTTTATTCATCTTCTTCTTTATCATCTTCATCTTCTTTTTCTTCTTCTTCGTCTTCTTATTTTTTATCTATTTCTGCTTCTTCTTCTACTTTTTTTTATTCTTCTATTACTTCTTTTTCTTCTTGTTCTTATTCTTCATGTTATTCATCATCATCATCATCATCATCTTCTTTTTCTTGTTCTTGTTCTTGTTCTTATTCTTTTTCTTATTTTGATTCTTCTTCTTCTACTTATTTTTTTTTCTAGTTCTTCATCGTCTACTTCTTCTTCTTCTTCTTTTCTTGTTCTTCTTCTTCTTCTTGTTCTTGTTCTTCTTCTTCTTCTTCTTGTGCTTGTTCATCATCATCATCAACATCATCATCATCATCATCTTCTTCTTCTTGTTCTACTTATTATTTTTATTCTTGTTCTTCTTCATATTCTTGTTCTTATTCTTTTTCTTATTATGTATCTTCTTTTTCTTTTTCTTCTTCTTCTTTTTTTCTACTTATTTTTCTTCTTCTTCTTGTTCTTCTTCTTCTTCTTGTCCTTCTTCTTCTTCTTCTTATTCTTCTTCTTTTTATTCTTCTTCTTCTTGTTCTTCTTCTTATTTTTCTTCTTCTTCTTGTTCTTCTTCTTCTTCTTATTCTTCTTCTTTTTATTCTTCTTCTTCTTGTTCTTCTTCTTATTTTTGTTCTTCTTTTTCTTCTTGTTCTTTTTATTCTTTTTGTTCTTCTTCTTGTTCTTCTTCTTTGTTTTTTTCTTCTTCTCTTCTTCTTCTTCTTCTTCTTGTTGTTCTTATTCTTTTTCTTATACTTCTTCTTTTTCTTCATCTTGTTCTTCTTCTTGTTCTTGTTCTTGTTCTTCTTGTTCTTTTTATTCTTGTTATTATTATTATTATTATTATTCTTCTTCTTCTACTTCTTATCGTTCTTCTTCATCTTCTTTTTCTTCACCTTCTTCTTGTTCTTCTTCATCTTTTTGTTCTTCACCTTCTTCTTCTTCTTCTTCTTCTTACTCTTGTTCATCATCATCATAATAATCTTTTTCTACTTTTTCTTCTTGTTATTCTTTTTCTTCTTCTTGTTCTTCTTCTTCCTCTTTTTCTTCTTCTTTTATTGTTGTTGTTCTTCTTCTTATTTTTCTACTTTTTCTTGTTCTTCTTCTTCATTTTTTTTCTTGTTCTTCTTAGTGTTCTTTTTATTTTTCTTATTCTACTTCTTCTACTTGTTCTTTTTCTTTTTGTTATTGTTCTTTTTCTTTTTCTTCTTGTTCTTTTTCATCTTGTTCTTCTTCTTCTTATTCTTCTTCTTCTTGTTCTTCTTCTTCTTCTTCTTCTTGTTCTTGTTCTTCTTCTTCTTGTTCTTGTTCTTGTTCTTGTTCTTGTTCTTCTTCTTCTTCTTCTTCTTCTTTTTCTAGTTCTTATTCTTCTTCTTATTCTTCTTATTTTCCTCCTCCTCCTCCTTCTTATTTTTCTTCTTCTCCTTCTTTTTCTTTTTCTTCTTCTTCTTCTTCTCCTCCTCCTTCTCCTCCTCCTCCTTCTTCTCCTCCTCGTCATACTCTGTCTTCTATTTCTTCATCTTTTTCTTCTTCTCCTTGTTCTTCTCCTCCTCCTTCTCCCCATTCTCCTCCTCATCCTACTTCTTATTCTACTACTACTAATACTTCTTTTTCTTCTTCTTCTTCTTCTTCTTCTTTTTTGTTTTCTTCTTCTTCGTCTTCTTTTTTGTCTTCTTCTTCATCTTCGTCTTCTTCTTCTTCTCTTCTTCTTCTTCTTCCTCATCATCATCATCATCTTCATCATCATCTTCTTCTTCTTATTTTTCATAATCATCTTCACCATCATCATCATCATCATCTTCTTCTTCTTCTTCTTTTTCTTCATCATCATCATCATCTTTTCATCATCATCATCATCATCATCTTTTCATCATCATCATCTTTTCATCATCATCATCTTTTCATCATCATCATCATCATCATCTTCTTCTTCTTCTTCTACTACCAATTCAAGATTTAGGTTCTACATGCTTATAAGTTTTGGTCTATTTTTGTTCGGTTAAATTTTACAAGTGATACAAATAAATTTTAAAATGTAATTATTTGATGAAGTAATTGTGTAATTATGTATTTATTTTTGAATAATAAGAAAAATAAACATTTATTTATGTAATATTGTTAGGAGAATACAAAAAACTTGTTAATAGTAATATTATAATATTCTTTCTAAGTATAATGTTTAATTTAGGTAAAAAATATATTTTTTTTGTGGAATGAAAGTTTGTATAAGGTCTTTTTTAGCATTCAATTTGTCATAAAATTTGTATTATGCAAGGACATATCTACAAAATTTCAAGATATCAACTTGTATAATCATTTTATGAAGCTTTCATAATTATTCTTGATAAGGTTTTCTCTCAAATAAACTATGAAAATTTAATAAAATACTATTTATAAATTTGCTTGTTAGGCATTATATTTTGATTCACTCATCTTAATATAACTATTTTAGAAATTTTAAACCACTTGAATAATTGTGTGCTTATAATTTTTAATATTATAGCAAAAGCTTATGATCTATTAAAGATTAAAAAAATTAAGTTATTTACCTAAAGAAATATATCATTTTTTATAGCTATTTAATATTTATGTTTTTATACATGGAAAATATTTTAATAGTATCTTAGTTATCGCATATCTTAAATGAAAATATTTTCCATTTTTTTGAGATAATTAAATAATTTGGGGTTGTTAGCGAATGATTTTTGCAAATATAAGTTTCTTTTTAGAGTGAATATTTGAGATATCTTTTATGCAAGATTTTGATCATGTTAGTAATTCAGCTACGGATGGAAGAACTATAACTAATTTCATTGGAAATCATAATAGTAAAATATTAATTTAGATTTCATTTATAGTCATTCATGTTGAAAAAAAAATCTTTATATGTTTAAAATGGTAAGCTGATCACATATTAATTTTGGTCATGACAATTAAAATTTCTGAAATTATAAGAACAATTCTAATTCAACTTAATGTTTTTATTAAGAAAGGTACGCAGCAATTATATAAACCTATCCTATATTTATTATTCATACTATTACTATTATTTTGTTATTTTTGCTCCATTTGATGGATTATCATTCACAGCAAAATTTTCTAGCATCCCTAATAAAAAAAATGTTACACAACTTCAATGCAACTAATTATACACCAAGTGGATGTGGTAACCTTGCAACAAAAAGGATCACACTGGGATTATGATATTTCAATTCCTTTTCATCGAATCTATAAAATTTTTCTAGAAAGAAAATGATATCTAACAAAAAAAAAGTCTATTCCATATTTTTTTTATGTAGTTAAATTTTTGGAACCTAGATAAACAAAGAAATCTTTTTGAAAGCACAAAGAATGCCTTGGGAAATGAAAATCAAAGCCTTTCCAAAGCATTTTTTCTCATCATTATGAGTATCAATTACATTAGTATTAACCATGAGTTGAATGTAGAATTGAAAAGAAAAAAAATGATCCAATTGCATTTGCTAAAGTACCTCTCCGAAAGATTTTCCAAGTGCTTGAAGGTATGAAAAAATAGTTCAATATGATTTATATGCCATGTTTAGTTGCCAACATTTTATAAATATGTTATATAGGTCTTGCTTACAACAAATTCTAGTTTGACACATGGTGAATATAAAAGTTGATAATAAAAATTAAAGTTAGACAAAAGTTACTTTTAGATGAACTTTAGACTTATTGAGTAATAAAAAAAATTTTAAAAATTTTGATTGCAACTTGACACCTATATTATAAGGCATTTCTCGAATAATAACATTTTAGGAAGAAATAAAAGTATTCATTAGATTGTCTAGATTGTTAATAAATAGTAGAAACTTGCAAAAAAAATTAATTCTAACATAGTTATAATAATTATGATGATAATATAGGTGTATCAAAAAATTGAATTTAATAACAAAATAAAATTCAAATGGAATCCTAAGTAACTTGAAATTGAGGTTTGGTTATGATGATAATGAATATGATTAAAAAAATAGTAGAGATAAATGATATTTATTAATAACACTTGATGAAAATAGCGACTTTTATTAGATAGACATAAGTTTCATAATATTTTCTTTTTTTAATGAACAAACATCATTGACATTACTTATTAATGATCTTTCTATTTGTTCTTCAATCTTCAAATAATTATATGCAGCGACTATACCGACATGAAACAAAGAAATTTTTAGTTGGAAATGTTAATCCAAAAAGATGCCAACCATTTTCAATGTCATGAAGAAAATCAACAAAATATGTAGAACAAGACAATAATATCATTTCAATTTTTTTGAAAGTCTTATATGAAGAATTGACTAGCATCCAATCTATTATAGTTAAATTCAAGTTCACTTTATTGAATATTTTTATAACGTTTGAAGATGTCCCTGCATCCCCTTCTTTTTGTAAGTGACCATTTAAGATAGAAAAAAATAGGAAAATTTGAATTACCATTGGATGAACCAAACCCATTGATTGGTTGTAATAATTATCTATACCTTTTTCTTTTATTGGACAAGGAAATGGTATAAAAATTGAACACAAATTTTATTATTTATGTATAAGTTGTGTGTCATATAAGAAACAAAATCTTGAGTATGTCTTGTGCAATGATGAAATATTTTCACTTCTATGTTTGATAATATATTAAAGTCTCCTATGACCATCCAAAATTCATACAATCTTCGAGAAATTTATTAAACTTTCTTACAACACTTTTCTTTTATTTAATTTACATTTTGCATATGGCATTGATAGATAAATTTTCTATTTCCATATTGCTCTCATCACTTTAACATGTTCGACTTCTATGGTATCATCTAATACAATCTCGTTAGTATTTTATTACAAAAAAAAAATCTAAATTTTATTATTATGTTACATGATGCATTCACAAAATTTAGTATTATGCGAAACTCTTCAATATTTTTTAAGAATTTTATAAATCATAGATATTACATAATTTATTGGTATTTCACCTTTATCTTGTCAAGGTATTACCAATGCCTCTTATATTTCATATCAAGAATAATATTTTTATTTAAAAATACTTCACAACAATGAACAAGAGTTTTTGTTCATCTCTTCTCTCATTTATATTCGGATGATAGATCATCATAGACTTCAAAATTTTTTTTTAGTTTCTCTTTGCTTAGTTCCTGAGTATATGTTGTCAATTGTGCTTTTATCATTTTTATTGTTTCTCTATGTTTTCGATTTCTCACTAAAACCATGTTTGGTACCTGAAAAAAATATTTTTCCATTCACTTGTGTATAGTTGTTACTTCTTGTTTGCAAACTCTCTCCAATACATAAAATAACACATATAGTAAAGTGGTGAAAGTGATTCAATTTGGAATGATAAAATTTTTAGTCTTAAGTTAAGTTCATTTTTTGATAAAAAATCATTGTCCTTTAAAGAATATCACAATGAATACAAAATCAAATTAAACTTAATACTAAAAATCATGTATAACAAGTGCATATCACCAGAGAAACATCTAACATAAAAAGAGTTCTTTTTTGTTTACTTTTTCCATTGTATAAAAATGTTATAACATAGATATTTGGTATGAAAGTTTATGAAAACCAGATAAATAAGTTATCATCTTTGAAATATCATATATTTAAATAAAACAAGAATATCTTAATTGCTTCAAGAATTTGAAAAATTATGGCATACTTCTGAAATACCATGGAATCATATCACGTTCTCATCAAAATACATCAAATAACTTTAAATTCTAAGTCATGAAACTTATTTCCAAGTCAACTAATATTATTCTATTAGCATCAAATAAGCATGGACAATGTATAAAATATCATTGAAAATTATTGAGTGTGATTAGATAATGCACACAGTTTTACAATTGAAAAAAAATGTAAACGTCTTCAAAAAATTAAAGCACCCAAACAATCTTTGAGATTAATGAAATCATTAGAAACTAATTGAAAACATATGAAAATATGGAGTTTTTCATACTATGATTTTATATCTTATGGTGATCTATTATTAACATTATTTTTTCATAAAATTTTAGAGTACTAAAATTCATATAAGTTTTTTTTTTATATCATAAAAAGTAACCTTTAAATTCAGAACCAAATAGAATTCATATTGACTTTAGATAGGCATAACTTAAGTCAAAAAAAAAAAAAACAATAGCCTGTATCCAATCAACAAAGAATGTGCATGCTCTAGCCCTAAGAATATGAGCTTGATTTCCTAGGATGTCAAATATATTTTATCATGGGCCTTGTCAGATCACTTATTTTGTGGTTAGGATGGGAGTCTTGCCTACCCCTAGAACTCGAGACCCACATATGAGCCCACAAGGGAAAAAAATGTATGATGAAAGCTATTGAGTAGAAAGGCATAGTTTTTTTTTTTTTTAATAATAGGATCTTGAAAGTAAATGATGGCACTTTTTTTGCAAGATCTTTTAGTGCATCCACGAATAAGGCTTCAAGTGGCAATGCAGCAATAGATTCAATGTTGATTGATAAAAAAATAACCACAGAGAACAAACAAACAAGATATTATTTGTTGACAAAATAAAGGATCTCCAAAAAACAAGAGAGATAGAGAGAGAGAGAGAGAGAGAGAGAGAATGAGATGGCTTTTCAAACCAAATGATACATGCCCTAAGACATGCTTCCTTTTTCATTCTCTTGTGTACAAATCCAGCAAATTATAGTAGCATCAAAAGTGTAAAATCAAAATATAGCTCATTAAAAAGCAAAACAAATTACCATGGCCAATGTTTTCCATGTCCAATACATTAATTCGACATCTTGGGTTTCAAAAACAATTTTTTTTTCTCAATTGTTTTTCATAAATGATCTATTTGCAATGTTAATTTATATGATATTTATATAAAATTTATTATTTTTCTGAAGAAATAATATTTCAAAAAAAGTAATCTTTGATGAAGTAATGAACCAGTCATTTAGAGGATAAAATTCACAATAAAAAAACAAAGTCGCTCTAAAATTAAATTCAATCTCAAAACAAAATTAATTTGTTAAACCCTACTTAACAAGCTTGAAATTATCATTTTGTTTTGATGATAATGAAAATGAACTAAAAAAAAGGTACAATGTATTCATATTAGTTTCTAAGACAAGAAATATTTGAATAATAAGCCACTTAGAATAAATAGATGATTGTTTCATCTTTTTAAGTTGTTTTTATAAGAAAAGCATCAATATAATTTATATACTTTTAGTAGACATGGATGCTTGTTAATTTTGATAAACATAGGTATTGGTCATCAATTCTAGATATGAATAGTTTCTATTTAATAAATACTTTTCAAATTTATTTTTTTGCATTTGTATTTGTTTTGAAATAAAATTAATTAAATATAAAACTTATCAATCAATACAATTATATTTTTAATTATGCGAATCATTATATATAATGATTATAACAAAGTTATCTATATCCTTTGAAAGTTTGGAACATTAAAGCCCATCCAAAAAAATTATAATTACGTAAGCAAACTTATTAAAGCGAGTCTTTCACATAAAATTATAATTACATGTGTTATGGAAATTTTCCAATGTCCATAATTTCTCATTATTAGGTTAAACCATATTAATATTTTAAAATTATTGATCTTGGTGAATGCACATTCAACCAACTAGATTTTGCTAAAATTCACCATTCAAAACAAATGTCATCCAAAAGAGAGCTTGGAAATATGGGAGATGAAGTCTACCTTGGGCCCAATGATGATAGACTACATCTAAGGATTGATCACAAGCCTCAAAAAATGTTTACACAAATATAACCATTTGGCTAAAATGGTCACAACATTTCCATCCCTATTATTTTATTTTTCTTTCTTTCATGGATACCATGGAATATCTTATACATATACACAAATTATAAAAAGCATACATCTATTTTAATACTAGAAAAGACTACATCTAAAGCAAATATCATTTTTATTCAAAAAACAGAGAGATTTCATGACTATCTTGCATTTTACATAGGAGTCACGTGTAATTGGGCTTAAATTTCATTTCTTTTTCATTTTTTGAAGTAACTATCATTCTTTTTCAATTCTATTATCTCATAGAATACTTTTAACCATTAATTCATTTTATATATTATTTTATAAGTTACATTTCCAAAAATATTGGCATTGATAATTCTATATTTTAGTATTAAGTTCTAACTATGATATATTGTTAATGGTTTACATCAAATCCAAACAATGAATAACAACTAATGTTAGTTCAATGATATATTTGGAATAACATAAAATATAAGTAGATGCCCAATTTGTGTTACTATATAAACCAACTTATGTGTGTAGATGCTAATAACATATGTTATTTCAATATCTAATTTTAATGTAAAGCTCACAATCATATTTATGAATATCTTAATTGTAAGTATTGTGAGAAACAACATATATTAAAAAAAATCAATAAAACACTCAAATTAATATTAAAAACTATTTTTTATATGAAATAAAATTCACTATTTCAAAATTTTGTATGATATTCAATATAATAAAATTATGAGATAAATCAAAAAAACATTTATTTCCACTTTTTAAATTATTCTACCCATTTTACCAAATCAAACAATTAAAAAAATTAGTGAAATGTTTTAATTATCATAAAACACTTTGTGTAATTCTCATCTATCAGAGTCATTGCCATTAATTTTATACTAATAATTGATGAAAATATATCATTTATTATTTATATTTCCTATTATTCACTAATCTCATTCTTTAGATAATTATTAAAAGTTTCAAAAAGCTTGGTCCTTCAAAATAATTAATTTTTGAACAATCATATTAATGGTTTATGAAGATTTGAAAAAGTGCAATCTGATTAGAATATTAGAATATAATCATTTTACAAGTTTCCATTACCTTAAAAAGATATTTACAAAGATTTTATCTATGATGCTTGTATGGGAAACCTATCAACCAATTTTGCTAGAAACATAATAGAAAATAAGCTATTTTTTATGTTAATAAAATTGAAATTCAAAATAAATAGACAATCAAGAAAATGCTAATAAATTGTGTTATATGCTTCATAAACTTTACCTTTCTTTTAAAAATGCAATTTCATATATTTTTTCATTTTATGAAAAAAATGTCATCCTTTCTCAATTCTATTATCTCTTGTAATACATTTAATCTTTAATTGATGTTACATATTATTTTAGAAGTTACATTTTCACAAATATTTGCATTGATAATACTATATTTTAGTATTAAATTCTACCTACAATATATTGTTAATCATTCATATCAAAACCAAGTAAGGACTTACAACTAATGTTTTTTCAAAGAAATCTTTGGAATAATATAAAATATATGGACCTGCCCAAGTTGGGTTACAATATGAAATAACAATCAGTTTGACTTCCATGAACACCTCCAAAAACTAATGCAATCAACTTATCATAGAAAGCATTCATACATTTTTTAATAAAACAACTTATGTGTGTAGATGCTAATAACATACGTTATTTCATCATCTAAATTTAATGTTATACTCATAATCAAATCCATGAATATATTAATTTAACTATTATATTGTAGTTAAAACATCATTTATTTGATGAACCAAGTTTCCTATCTCTAATTTGATTCTAGAGTATGACACTTATAAAATTTGATTGTACCTAGTGAACACAATCTTTCTCTTTATTCATTTTAAAAATAATTCATGATAAAAAAAATGTGATTTTAATAGATTTATGTTTATTTTAGAAGTTAGAAATAAATGATACTGATGTTTATGATTGCAGATTAATTTTTCAACAACAAATTTAATTTTCAAAATAGTTTTAGAATAGTTTTGACAAATTGTTTATGACATGCAACAACTCATTTTAGGATTTCCCAAAATAAAATGATCTAGGAATCTATTTGTCTCTATTTGATTTATTTTTATAATTATATATTGCTTACAAAATGATAATTGATTTGTTTTTATGTGATTATAAAAAAATAATCTTTAATATGATTTCCTTTTAATATTTTTTTTTTTCAAAAATCATTTAGAACCATGTTAATATAAGAATTTAATTATGTAAATAAAATATTTAGATTTTATTAAATTTTATTCGAATTAGGTTTGTTTGTTATTTATCACCCTTATTGTTAACTACCTTTGAAATTAATCGATAAAAAATTTATTACTTGCTGTAACTTCTATTGTGCATATGATGCAATCTTTTATTGAGATCTTGCTGTCGCATACTAATATTTTTATGTTCAATTATAATGAGATCGAATTAGATGATTTTTATTAAAAATAGGAAACCAGAATCTATAATTTGTTAAAATACATGAAGTAATAAAATGGTAGTAAACTATTGAAAGAGCCATGAAATGGGAATAATAGTGAGAGTTCTGTGTGAAGCTTACAAAGGATATTTTTTTTTCAATTATAACCATTAATTTGAATTGACCAAGTTGATTAAATATGGTGAGATAAAGTTGTGTTTTTATATAAAATGTTATGTGAGTTTAAACTCCCATAGATAACTTAGTCATTTTACCAATAAATTACAGATAAACTTTTCATTTCTTTTATTTTGCTTTCTATTTTATTATTTCTTTTTTATTTCTCTTTTTCTTTCAAGATTCTCTTCTTTATTTTCTCATGTTTTCACAAAAATAATTGAAATGAACCTAAAAATTCATGATTTTTGATGAAAATCCATTCTATGACATAATTAAGCTTAATAACTTTTTTTCAACAAATAATAGTTATGTAATCTCAACAAAGAAGATTAGAGTGTAGTTAAAATTAATAAATTTTTATTTCTTAAATTAGGTTGTAATTTGTTCAAAATTTCAGCCTTATTTTCTTTTTATTTTAGTTTGAGTTTGAATTTTAGTTTTGGAACTTGGTTTAAAATATTGGAGCTAGGGTTTGAGATATAAGGCTTGGAAAAGGTAACTTAAGTTAAGGTAGAAAATATCTGGAAATACATGTGAACATTTTTTATTTTGTATTATAGTGTTATGAGAAATTTTTTGAAGTTATATGAGCAATATGATATTTTGAATGAAGTTTCAATAATTTTGGAAAAGTTCACATTTTGAAAAAGGGATTTTGTGGGGTAATTTTTAGTCCTAGGAAGGACTTGGAAAGATAAAATTTCAAGAATTCCCACAGAGACGGAGATTAGATATGTTCTTTAAAAAATGATCGTAAACCCTCTTGTGCACTTGTGGTAATGTTCTGCTATGTGGAGGAAAATGTTATTGCGTTAAAAATTAGTAAATCTCTCAGGGACTTTGGATCATGTAAGTGGGTGTTTTATTTTCTAGTAAGATGATATCTAGGCTAGAGCTACAATATTAATTTTTCTTTCTATATATCTCATTATAGCCTAGTGAAGCCTCAGTAAGCATAAATTATTCATTTTCATAAAAATAGGATGAATTAAAAAAATAAATATTTTGAGAACTTACATACTCACATTATGGATTCATGAACTTTTATAATCATGTATATGTATAAGTATATAGTTGTCTGTAGCTTTCTATAGACATGGATTCGACAACATGTGATGTAGTATTATTCATAGTAAGTGTTAAGACCCAAATAAATTTGAATTTAAAAAAAATAATATTTTTAGGTTATCGGAGGATGAAATAAACCCAGGATAGTTAGAGACATGTTGTTAAGGATAGCTTAAACTTGGGATTGATATATAGTCATGATGCTTAAGGGTTTGGAATCACTTCCTTGGAGTTATGGTATGTAAAAAATGTCATAACATATGTTACAAAGTGAGACCTAGCTCAAATATTATGACTTTCTTTCAAAGTGTTATAACTTTCTTTCAAAGTCATGACTTTTCATTTCTAATATCATGAATTTTTCAGAGCTATGGCTTTATTATTTTTTCTGAGGGGCAATGACTATCTTTCCGTGATCGTAGATTTTCCTCTTAACTTTGGTGATCTTAAGTCGCAACCATCAACTTAGTTGTAATATTTCAAATGTCATGAATTTTCACAAAATTGTGGTGCCCATCTTATGAATTATGTTTATTAAAAAATAGTGAGGTAAAAGAGGATAGAGGAATGAAAAACTATTCTAAAATGTTTAAACAAAATTGTTGGAGAAAGCATGAGAGATGAAGTTTTTCAAAAATTCTTCTTTTAGATGTACAAAGATCCTTTAATTGGATTTAGTTGAACTAATGATCAAAGTTTATTGTTTTGATAGGATCTATATGCAGATCACAAAATCTAATTATTCTGCCAAAGTTTGGAAGAGTATCTTTGGAAAAAATTAAGGTTTAGGGTGAATAAATAAAGCTCATGAAATTCGATCTGACTCTTGAGGTAGGGTTCCTTCCTACTTTCGAATTAGATGATTCCAATTGGATGTTAAAGACAATGAAATTATTTAAAATTGTTTAAAGGACACTAAAAGCAGAAATATATTGAAAGGGCCTTGAAATAGAGGTTTAAACAAGGGGGACATTTTGTCCCTAAAAAAGAATTATTTTATGATTTGGGTTGTAAGTTGAGATATGGTGACTAACGATATGATTTAAGGTGCTAAGTAAAGTATATGTAAAAACTAATAATCTATTTAAACTAACATCCTTGAAACATAATAATTAAAAAAATAACCGTGTAATTGAAGCAGGACTAGAGGCTACCCAATTTCTTAACACATAATTCGGTTAAAGGCAAGTTTATGTCAAACTTTCCAACATGATGGATATGCAACATGAATGTCTTTATATTCATCATCAATTTTGATCATATCGGTTAGCTTTTGATATATATTAAGATTGAATATGAGTTCAAATTTATTTTTTTGTGACATGGTTAACCAAGGTGTATGGAAAAGGTGCATGATTTGATTGGGATTATGATTTTTATAAACATACGGCATTACATTGATGTGAATTTGGACATTGGATTGCATATGCATAACAAAAACACATTTATATGGCTGTGTGTGCATGGTCAAGGATATGTGGGCTTGATACAATTGAATGGAGACCTATAGAGCTGAGTAGTATTGCATAGGATGATAAAATGATACATGTGTGGGTAATAACAAGCAGAGCTATATACTCAATTGAATGAAAGACCATGACTGGTTACACATTAGATTGGTGAAAGACCATAAAATATTAGTAGGTGTCTAACATTCCTATAGTAAAATCTCAAAAAGCTCTAATACCCAATAAAGACATGGGATTTGAATTTAAAATAGGATATTATATGGTAACATCCATAAAAGATTTTGTTTGCAAACTAATAAGTTTATTTTAAAGGAACTTATTTGGAGTTGCTCATTAATGATATTTTAAGAAGATTTATTGAATGAAGCCTTAATAAGACTGAGAACTTCTCCTTGGGCTATTCTAATACTATTTCTTTAAAAAATGACAATATTCTTTGGCTATGATTAGATTATCAGTAGTTAAATAGGATTAAAATCAAGAATATGTATGCTTTGCTGAGGATTGATAATTTGTTTGATCTGTTGAGTAGAGCAAGGAATTACTGAAAGATATATCTTCATACTTGCTACCATTAGTTAAGAATTAGAGAAAAAGATATTCCTTAGATAGCATTTAGAATGCAATATAGTCATTTTGAGTTCATAGTGATGACATTCAGATTGATAAATATTTCAGTAGTATTCATGTATCTCTTGCATAGGGTCTTCTAGTTATATATATATATATATATATATTAGTTTTTTTGTATCTTTTTTGATAACATATTTGTCTGGATGAGTTGTACACAATATTAGATTGATTATGTAATTCATCCTAGAAATCTTGTTAGTTGACCAATCTTGTATATAGATATAGAATCAATTTTTTTTTCCTTTTTTTAGGTCCTATTTTTTAGGTTGTAATTGTATCTATATATTGCTTCTATTTTAGAGAAGAATATCTCGCTTTGAAATCTTTTTAAGAAACTCTATTGTTTGAAATGGTATTGGAGAGAGCTTGATCCCAAAAAAAGTCTGCGAGAAACAATCATATACATATTTTTCCCTCAAAACTCATCACCCTCATTTAATTGCTAAGAGTTTGATGGCCATCACTACAGATGCATCAACCGAACTTAATCCAACACAGTAGATTATCATACACCAAGACAATTCTTCTTTTTCAATCAAAATTATTCTCGATGAAACCAATTACTCATAATGGTCTCAACATGGAGATGTGTATTGATGCTTGCAACAAAGCTGGATATCTCACTGGAGAAATGAAAAAACCAGAATATGGAGATCCCAATTTTGGAGCATTGATTACTAAAAATTAGAGAGTAAAAAGTTGATAATAACTCAATGAGTCCATCACTAATGTAATTATTTATTTCCCTATCCACTGCCAAGGAGATATGAGAGGCAATATCAAAAACATTTAATGATGGATCAGATGAAATCTATATTTTTGAGTTAAACTAGAGATCTTTTTCTACCAAGAAAAATGGTCGACCATTATCAACATGAAATATTTTTGAGTTAAATTAGATGATAATTATTAATTACTAAGAAAAGGAAAAGTCATGACTTTTATGTTCTGGTTAATTGCCAGTGTCGTAGCCTTTTGTCGTGTTGTAACCATATGATAAATGAGAGAAGTCATGACTTTTATACATGAAATATTATAGATAGCATTTACTTTAATGCAGCCATTTCACAAGGTAGTGACTCATCTTACCAAGAGAAGGAAAAGTCATGACTTTTATGTTCTGGTTAATTGCCAGTGTCGTAGCCTTTTGTAGTGTTGTAACCATATGATAAATGAGAGAAGTCGATACCAACACTGTGATAAATCACACTATCATGCATGTTTAAGACAAAAGAAATATCATTCTTTGTGTTGTGATAATTCCTAGTATTATAGCCAAATGATACACATGAGAGACCATTCACAATAACAAGGTATTTTAAGTGTCATGGCTATATGATGATGATTAAAAGACCAAAACCAAAGTCATGAAAATATTTAGTATCATGGCTATATGATACATATGAGAGGTCATTTTCAATTCCATGGAGATTCCTAGCTTTAATGGCCCGTATCAAATAATACAAGTTTTTAATATGTTTGACCAAATTTGACTAACAATTTGTAGGTGAGCCCAAGGTGACATTTTAAGGATGAATAATTATGGGTTGACTAAGACACTGTTTCATATGCCTCATCAACATGAGTTCATAGATGGGTTGAACATCAAAATCCGACTTACGGATACAGAGTTAAGGCCATGTGTAGTTCAAACAGTAGTATTTTATCAATGTCCATGATTATCCTCAATTTTTACTCGAAAAAGATCCTAAGTTCTTTATAAACATAGTTTCACTTGTCAAATAGAACCCTAGCCCCAAACACTCATTTTTAGCTCCAAAACTCAAGAAAAATTCTTTATGACACGTGGACCCCGAACTCGGTAGTTTTGACCCATTTTCAGGCCAATTAGGTTTTAGCCATATTTTGCCATTTTTTGGTCATTCTAGGCCAACTTATATCTCTCTTGTCCTATTTTTGGACCCTCTGAACTCATTTCTGTGGTCATTTTCTTCATATTTCTCATCATTTGAAAGATATTATGAAAATAAGTTTGGCCGACGATTAGATTGAGTTTTCTAGACACCACAGTAATTTTTATACCAAAGTAAGGGTATTGTAGTGTTTCTTGTCTCTTGGGCTTTCCGTTGATATTAAATTTATAAATTTTGGACATCATTAGTTAGTTTTACATTTTTTGAGTCATTTAAGATAATTACCGAAATGGTTAGACTAAAATTAGATATCAACTGATCAAATTAGGTAAAATTAAAGTTAAATTGGTAAAATTGGACATTTTTATGATTTATTGGAAGGGTTGATTTCAAAAAATGAGCCTTTGGATGAAAAGTCTCAATTTTGTGTATCGGGTCTTTCTACATAATTAGACTTGTCGGAGTCCAATTTAGATAATTTCATTGTTCTAAAAATTATTCTAAGATAGCTGAGGCATCCCAATGTCTTTTTTTAGTTATTTAAGTCTAAATAATATTTTTATTATATTACAGACACTCACGCTGAGCCTAGAGACGATCCTGCAGGAAAGCATGACTGAGCATTGGTAGTCTATGAGTGGTTTATATGTTTTAGATATTTTGGTACATGGATTAAGTTTTAAACCACTTTGAAATTTTATTAATTTAAGAAATGGATTTTGAGATTTTTTTTATGATTTTAAGCATGGTAAATATTTTTAAAGTTTTAGGTGCTTAAATTGGTTATGGTGAATATTTTCATTGTGGTATTTCTCGATTTCATTATGAATTGATGAATTGAGTTGTTGAAATTAAATTCATAAATTCTTAATTTATAATATAATATCATTGGAAAAGTATATGCAAGGATACTGTGTGGGTTGATAAAAATTGATATACCATATAGTACAAGAGGTTCAATTCAGTATATATATTACAGTGCACTAGGTTTACCATGGTGTCGTGAGGTTGGTTTAATCCAACGGTTATATTTTATTTTCATGGTATCGTGGGATTGATTTCATCCAATGATTATATATTATTTCTATGGTCATGAGGTCAAGTTTTCCTGATGATTTATTATTATTATTATTACCATGGCACCTTTTGATGTTGAGGGTAATGAGGTGGGGTATCTCATGGTTTATGATAGGTATATGATATGGTACATTATTGGTTTCTGAGTAAGCTATAAGCCTATAACCATTTCAATATTTATGGTTATTATATTTTTATGATTATTTTATGTTTAATTTTTATGTTCTGAATAAATTCAGGTTATAATTTTTTTTATAATAATTTCGGTTAATTTTTGAGCATGATTTTCATATTGTTGTTTTGGTTATAAGTTTGGGTTTTATGAAATGATTTTAAATGGGTAACCTTGCAAAAGAGTTGATGTGAGGTCTTGGGAGAAAGAATTTTTGAAAAAGAAAACATTAATTATCCTTATAATTTATGCAACTCACTGAGATTTATTATCTCAGGTTTTATTGTTTTAAATTTGTTTCCTAGGTCCAGGCAGTTTGTAGAGATCTATCTCATGTCAGCTTCTACATAACTCTTTATGTAACAGTTGCTATATTCTATTATATTTATCTGTCTTTATTTTATTGGACTTATTTATTTTCATTTGTATCTCTAAATTCACAAATACTCTAATCTTTATTATGTTTATTTGTGGTTATGACCTATAGTAAGATATGTCAATCATGGATTTGACCTGTTGTATTTTTTTTATATGAATGCGTGTGTTTAATTTCTTTCTTAAAGTGGGGTTCCATTGGATATTCCCTAAGGATTGTACAGTGGGACTTCAATATGCGGGACCACCTGGGGAATCCTGGGAGGGTATTCGAGTCAGGTCTTGTCACTAGCACCATGACCATATGATGAATGAGGGATACAAATGCTGAAGGGGCATTCTAGGTGCCACAACTTAATGTTACGTATACATCATGATCAAGTCAAGAATATTTCTTAGCATCACTACTTTCTGCTATAAAAAGATTGGGCCATATTCCCCAGGTTACATTCAAGAAAATATATCAAAGTAACATATAATCTACGATTTGTGTAATTTTTTTTAGTGATCTATAAATGATTTTTACATTGTTAAAGGTGTTCTAATTTATGTTGTATTAAGGATATTGATAGATATGGCGATTAATTAGAACTAGAGTTTTCATGGTAAATGGTGACAGATAATCTACGAGGCTTACATATGCATATAGTAGGAAGGAAGTAACATCTTTTTTGATCATTCAGGTGGATATACTTATAGAATAAGCCACTATTTAGTATGGGTATCGCTTCATTGCTAAGAAAAATAGTGATAAGTAATCTATGGGATGTACATGAGTATTTTGTGACTCATAAATTGTGATAGCCCTTTGAGTTACTTTCACTCATTTGGTTCTCTCTAGTAAAACTCAAGGGAAATAAATGTTAATTGTGTGAATATGGTACTTAAAATAATGAAATTACAAATACTTAAAAACCACGTCAATTCTTGGCTTTTATGACACATGAGACATGAGAATAAGATTATACATATGAAACAACCATCAAGAATAGTTGAAGAATTGCCTAAAATATATGGGCCTGTGAATGATTCTTGAGCATAGATAATTTGTTGTATCAGTGGTAAAGTAATAAGTGTACATTCTAGCTAAATGCATTAGCTATCATATTTTCCTTACTAAGATGAAAATGAAACATGAAATTATAGTGTTTTATATACTCCATCCATCTATATTGCCTCATGTTGAGGTATCATTATGTAAAATTATACTTTAGGATCTTGTGATTTGAGGATACCTTGAACTATTTACCATACAAATAATGGCGCCAAATCTTCAAAATAGAATAATGATTGTTAACTCCATATCTTGCATATAATAATTTTTCTTGAGATTCTTCAGCTTCCTAGAACCATAAGCTACTACTTTCTTAGATTTCATCAACACGCAACCTAGTCTATCCTTAGAGATATCACAATACAATATGTACTTTTGTCCTCTCTTTGAAACAATCAAGTTCATAGCCGAACTAAGCCTCCTCTCAAATACTAAGATGTCTTGTCACATGAGTCATTCCTTGCAAACTTGATCTTTTTCCAAATAAAATTTGTCATTAATGTAACCAATCAAGAGAAGTCCTCAATGATCATGCTATAAACTCTAATCAATCCCAAGAAATTCCACATCTTGAAGACTAACTTTCAGTTCCTACCAACTCAAATCTAACTAAACCTTTTATGGGTCCATGGATACACTCAAAGCTGATACCATGTGTCCAAATAACCTCACTTTAGTAAGCCAAAATTGACACTTACTGAATTTAGTAAATAATTGAAATTCTATCAATGCTTGAAAATTAATCTCCAAGTATCCCTCATGTTCCACCTCAAACATAGAGTAGATCAATATTGTCAAACAATAGAGTTTCTAGAAAAGATTTCAAAGAGAGATATATTCTTCTCTAAAACAAAGGCAATAAATAGATACAATTACAACCTAAAAATTATGTCTTAAAAAATAAAAAAAAAAGTATTTCTATATCAATATACAATATTGGTCAACTAACAAGATTTCTAGGATTAATTACAGAATCAATTTGATCCTAAAAAAAAATTGTTTTTTTATCTATATACAAGATTGGTCAAATAACAAGATTTCTAGGATTAATTGCAAAATCAATTTAATATTACCTACAGCTCATGCAAACACTCCCCCCTCAAGTTGGTGCATAGATGTCTATCATGCCTAACTTGTTAATTATATCACTAAACACCTTCCCTGAAACTTCCTTTTGAGCATATCATCCAACTGACTCTCATATTGAATAAATGGGAATTGTAAAATCTTTTCATCGAGGTTCTCCTTGATTAAATGATGATCAACTTCAACATGTTTGGTGTGATCATGTTGAATAGGATTTTGTGCAATTTGGATGGCTACCTTATTATCACAATGGAGATTCATAGGTTTAGCATATTCAATCCCCAAGTCCCTCAGTATATTTCTTATCCATAACAATTTACATACACCATGAGCCATACCTCGAAATTTAGCTTCAGCATTTGATCTTGTTATTACCTTCTACTTTTTGCTTTTCCAAGTGACAAGATTACCTTTCACAAAAGTAAAGTAACCAGATGTGGACCATCTGGTTGATTGATTACCTGCCCAATCAGAATTTATGTATCCTTCAATGTTATAGATACCATTTTTTGAAAATAACAAACCTTTTCCTATAGTACTCTTTAAGTATCTTAAGATCTGATACACTACTTCCATATGTTCTTTACTCGGTGCATGCATGAACTGGCTCACAATGCTCACCGCATATGCTATATCTGGCCCTGTGTGTGATAACTAGATCAATCTTCTAACTAATCATTAATAACAACTCTTGTCTATTGGGGCTTGGTATGGGTGAATTCCGAATTTATGATTCATTTCCATGGGCATCTCTACTGGTTTGCAACCAAGCATTCTGGTTTTGATTAGAATTCCTAACACATATTTTCACTGTGAAAGCAAGATTCCATGTTTCAATCTTGCTACCTCAATTCCTAGAAAATATTTAAGTTTCCCATGATCCTTCATTTAAAATTTAGTGGCTAAATACTTTTGTAAAGCTTTCATTTCACATGGGTCATCTCATGTCAAGACCATATCATCAACATACACAATTAAAGATGTTACTTTTTTTTGTTGTGTTTTATAAACAAAGTGTGATCTAAGTTACTTTTCTTATATCCAAACTTCTTCATTGTAGTCGAGAACTTCCCAAACCATGCTCCAATTGACTATTTAGCCCATAGACTAATTTTTTAAATTTATAGACTTTACATTTACATGAAGAACCATTTTTAACTTTGAGTGGTAGCTCCATATAGACCTCTTCTTCCAAATATCCATTGAGGAACACATTTATAACATCAAATTATTGCAAAGATCAGTCTCAATTTGCTGCTATAGATATAATAATACAAATTGTATTGATCTTAGCCACTAGTACAGAAGTATCCTAATAGTCTATCTCATAACTTTGCGCATATTCCTTTGCAACTAGTCGGGCTTTATATTTATCAATACTTCTATCTGTGGATAATTGATTAATAGTAAATGCATATGATTCAATCAACCTGAGATGACACATATTTGTTAATTGGGTATTTATAGTCTTGGCTTTAGGATCAGGATCATACTATTTTTGTGTAACTCTCATATTCAAACTTTGTGGAAATCTAGGAGCAATATTTTCTACATGAATATATATTTCATTAGACATATTTTCTACAGGAACATATGTTTCATTATACTCTCCAAACATCGGATTCATACTTACTTGAGGAGGAATATTCTGGGTTGATTCTTCAGTTAATAGTGTAGATGGGGGCAACTCTAATTGTATCAATGGTAATTTTTTCTCAGTTTCATGCTTGTGATCATAGCCTTGTTGCACAACATGCTTAAAATATTCATTCACCTCTTCCAACTTAATAAAATCAGCACCTTCTCAAACATTCTCTTTACTTGAACTTTCCCCCTGGTGTGAATTTCTAGAGACCCCCAAAGTAATAAGGTTCTAATTCTTGGAAAGAGGCATCTAGAGACACATATAGCTTTTGGGGTTGTGGATCATAGCTCTGATATCCTTTTTGAAATTTAGAGTAGCCAACAAAAACACATCGTTTTGCACATGGAAGTTTATTTATCATGATTTTTGGGATGTGAACATATATGGTATTCCAAAACTTGGGGTTCAAGATTCTGAAGATGAGGAACTAAAAATAAGGATTGTAATTTTTGTTGAGGAGTTTGAAAGTATATTACTTGAGAAGGTGTTCGATTGTTGCGGTAGGTAGTAGATTTCACAACTTCACCCCAATAAAATCGAGGCATGTTCATTCCGAAGAGGGAGGCACATACTACCTCTAAAAGCTATCTATTCTTTCTCTCTGCCAATCCATTTTGTTGTGGAGCATAGGTGCATGAGGTCTGATGATGGATTCCATGGTTGCTCAAAAAATTATCAAGAGAGGCATCTAGAAACTCAGTACCATTGTCAGATTATCAAACACAGATTTGCTTTTGATACTAGGTGTGTGGTATTTAGTGAAAATTTTGGAATGAGACACATCACTCTTTTTAATAAGAAGGGATGCCCAAGTCATTCTACTGCATTCATCAATAAATGTCACAAAGTAATGGGCTTTTGATATAGATGGAACCTTTGCAAGACCCCAAACATTAGAGTGAATAACTTCAAAAGGTTCTGAACTTTTATTCAAACTTGGTGAATAAGAAATATGGTGGCTCTTAGTCAGTTCACAAGTGTCACAATGAAATTTTCTATCATTCAATCTTGAAAAAAGTTATGTTTGGAATTTCTTAAGATAACCAAAAAAAATATTCTAATCTATGATGCCATAACCATATAGTTGCTCAAACATTGTATTTACTGCTAGTTTGATTTTCCTGATTGATTTTTGATCCCCCATTTTCTGTCAACTCTAAATAGTAAAGTTTTCCCTATCTAACATAATAACCAAGAATCTTCTAGGTTAGAAAGTCCTGAACGATACAAAATGAGGGCCAAAAAGATATAGTACACATGAGAGTTTAAGTAATTTGGTTAACAAACAAAAAGACAAAGACAATATTAAATATGAGAGTATTAGACAAGATAATAGATCCTTCCCTAGTAATAGTGGAGGTGCTACCATTGGAGTGGAAATAACCGATTGAGAAGAAAGAAGAACATATTTTAACTGATTGGAGTGCCTCGTCATGTGATCAGATGCACCTGTATCAATAATCCAAGTTCTAATCTTTGAAGTTAAAGAAAATATATTGCTTTACAATAATACATGGATGGGAAACAGTTGTAGTAGGTAGCAACTAATTTTCTTCTGATGATGTCATCATAGCTTTCCCAACAATCTTTTTACGAGGCTTCTTTAAGACATCCCACCACTCTGAATAACCAATAATCTAATAGCAATGCTGTTGCGAATGATCCTTTTCCCCATAGTGAGTGCATAACAAGTTGTTGGCCTTCCCAGATGATTAATTATTTTGGTTGGCTGATGATCACGATGATGATCCTTGTTGAGTTTGGTTAGCCATCATAGCCGAGTTATCAGAGATTGGATGATAGCTCTTCATTGCCTATCTCTATTGATATTCTTTCCTGACATATGTATATGTGCTCACCAAATCAAGTTTTGGGTCCTTTCACTAGATTTCAATTTTTAGATGACAATGTTAATCCAATCGGGTGCCAACCTTTTTTAATGGCAAGAAGAAAAACAACTAAATGTGTATAACAAGACAATAATATAGTATTAATTTTTTACAAATTCTTGGATGAAGAATTGACAAGCATCCATTCTACTCTAGTTGAACTCAAGTTCACTTTATTGAATGTTTTTATAACTTTTGAAGATGTCCCTATGTCCCCATCTTCTAGTAAGTGATGATTTAAAATTGAAAAAAAAAGGTAAATTTGAACCAACATCGGATGACCAAAACCATTGATTTGTTGTTATAATTATCCATACTATTCTCTTTTTTTAAAACAGGAAAATGGTATAAAAATTGAATACAAATTTTAGTATTTATTTATAAGTTGTATGTCATATAAGAAACAAAATCTTGATTATGTCATGTGCAATGATGAAATATTTTCACTTCTCATTTTGATAATATATTTATATCTTCTATGATCATTCACAGTTCTTTGATCATCTTCGAGAAACTTCTTAAAATTTCTTACAAATCTTTTTCGTTTATTTATTTTACATTTTACATATGCCATTGATAGATGAAGATTTAATTTTCATATTGCTCTCACCACTTTAACATGTTCACCTTCTATGGTATCCTCTAATACAATCATGTTAGTAATTTATTTTGATAAAATCTAAATTTTATTATTTATGTTACTTGATGCATTCTAAAAATTTAGTATTATTCAAAACTCTTCAATTTTTTCTTATTTTCATAAGAATTTAATAATTAATAAAACATGGATATTATGTAATATACACATGTTTAACATTTATTCTAATCAAGATATTATCAATGCCTCTTATATTCTGTATCAAGAATAAGATTTTTAATCAAAATACACCATGACAATGAACAATAGTTCTCGTTCATTTCTCCTCTCATTTCTTGGTATGATATATCATCATTGACTTATAAATTTTCTTTTAGTTTTTCTTTGCTTAGCTCTCATTTCTTTTTGTATGTTGTCAATTGTGTTTTTTCCATTTTTATTTTTTTTAATGTTTTTGACTTCTCACTAAAACCATGTTTGTTAGCAGAAAAAAACTATTTTTCCATTCACTTGTTAATGGTGGTTACTTCATATTTGCAAACTATGTTCAATACATAAAATATCACATATATCGAAGTGGTGAAAGTCAATCAATTTTGAATGCATAAATTTTTAGTTTTTATTTAGTTCATTTTTTTATTAAAAAAAATTATTGTCCTTTAAAGAATATCACAATGAATACAAAATAAAATTGAATTAAATACTAAAAACATGCATAGCAAGAGCATAAAACCATAGATTAATGAACCTTATTTCCAAGTTAACAAATATTATCCAATTAGCATTTCCATGCACTCAAACAATTTTTGAGATCAATGAAATCATTAAAAACTAATTGAAATACAAATGAAAATATGACTCATTCATACTAAGATAATATAACTTAGAAAGATATGTTATTAACATTATATTTCATTAAGTCTTAGAGCATTAAAATTCACATTAGATCTTTTTTATATCATACAAGTAACCTTTAAATTCAATATCAAAGAGAATTCCTCTTACCTTTGGAGAGGCACAGCTTGGTATTCCAATCAAAAAAAAAAAGAAGAATGCTTTAACCCTAAGAACATGTGTTTGATCTCCATGGATGTTAGATAATTTTTCCTAGGGTGATTGCTAGATGTCCTATCTTGTGCTTAGTATGAGAGTTCTTCCTCCTCCAAGTCCTCGAGACCCATATATGAGCCAATGGGGACAAAATATGTATGATGAAATACATAGAGTAGAGAGGCATAGTTTTTTATAAATAATAGGATCATGAAAGTTCAAAGTGTAAATAATGGCACTTTTTCTCCAAGATCTTCGGTGCTTCTACGAACAAAGCTTCATGCAATGCACCACTAGATTCAATTGTGATTAATAAACAAATAATAAAATGAAAGTACAAATAACCAAAATTTTATTTGTTGAACAGAATAAAGGATCTTCAGAGGGAGGGAGAGAGAGAGAGATGGCTTTTCATATGAAATGGCATCTAACAAGCCACAAAGCCACATGCTTCTGCCACACTTGTCCATCTCTTATGCATTCCCTTCAAATGGTACATGCTTTATGACATGTTGCCTTTTTCATTCTCTTATGTGTAAATTCACCAAATTATAGTAGCATCAAAAGTAGAAAATCAAAATAAAGCTCATTAAAAAAGTAAAACAAATTACCATGGCTAATATCTTCTATGTCAAATACATTAACTTGACATCTTGAGTTTCAAAAGTTTATATGTTTTCTCAATTATTTTTTTATAAATGATCTATTTGCAATTTTAATTTATATGATATCTACAAAAAAATGAATTTTTTTTGAAGAAATTATATCTCAAAATAGTACTTTTTCATGAAATAATGAACAAATCATAGGTCGAGATTCACAAATGAGAACAATGTCACTCAAAATTAAACTTAAAATGAAATCATAATTAATTTGTTAAACCCTAGTTAACTAGCTTTAAATTAACATTTTTATTATGATAATGAATATGAACACAAAAATATACAAAGTAATCGTATTCATTTGTAAGACAAAAAAATTATTTGAAGAATAGGCCACATGCATTAAAGAGATGATTGTTTCATCTTTTTTATGTTGTTTCTGTAAGAAAAACATTAATAAAATTTATATATTTTTAGTAGACATAGATGCTTGTTAATTTGATAAACATAGATATTGGTCATCAGTTATAGTCATAAACATTTTATATTTAATAAAAATTTTCAAGATTAGTTGCTAGCAATTAAATTTGTCTTATAAAAAAATTAATTACAAATAAAATTTATCATTCAATACAATTATATTTTTTTATTATGCTAATTATTATATATAATGACCATATCAAAGTTATCCACATCCTTTGAAAGTTTGGAACATTAAGCTCATCCAAAAAAATTATTAATTTCGTAAGTTATCTTATAAAAGCTAGCCATTCACATAAAATTATAATTATTTATGTTATGGAAATTTTCTGAAGTCCATAAATTTTCAATATTAGGTTAAACAATATTAAATCATTTAAATTATCAATATTGGTGAATGCACATTCAACCATCTAGATTTTGCTAAAATTCACCATTGAAAACTAATGTTGTGCAAAAGAGAACTTGGGAATGTGGAAGATGAAGACTACCATTGGCCCAATTATGATAGACTAAATTGAATAGGAATGACACTACCATTTTGAATATACACACTCATGTAACTCTTCCTATCTCATAAAATTTATGTGAGGATTAGACCTCTAATTTCATCTCACCTCTCTCTAAAATAAGCTCATATTTTAGATTATCATACACTAATTGCAAAATAAGAGTTGAAGTTGATCTCAAGCCTCAATAATAATTTACACAAATATAACCACAAAATGATCTTAACATTTCCATCCCTATTATTTTATTTTACTTTCTTTGAAAAATACCATATAATATCTTGTATCATATACACAAATTATAGAAATCACACATATATTTTTATGCTAGAAAAGACTACATCAGAAGCAAACACTATCCATATTCAAAAACATAGAGATTTCATGACTATTTTACATGGAAAGCACATGTAATTGTGCTTAAATTATAATTTTTTCTTGTGATTTATTTAATTGATTCACATCCATAATTTTCACATTCAATTTTTTTTATGGATTTCTGAAAATATATCTATATACATCTACATTTTAAATTATACTAAAAAATATAATATTGAAAACCTCATGCACATTGTTCTCTTTGACTTTTGAGCACCTCATTTCCTACAAAGCAAGTTAATACACACATGCACACATATGCACACACATGACCATCTTATATTGCTTTATATTTAGAATCATAAACTTTTCTAAAAAAACAAATTCGACAACAATAAATATCATTCATGCCAAGCTTCTTTATTTTCCGAAAAGTAGTCTATTATTTTAATTATTCTATTTCATTAAAATTGTTGAAGATGAAATTCCTCCCAACCCGATATGCATATTTTTTTGATTATAATTGGTATTTTATATTACGAATTAATTTTATTTATGTCAACCATTGTTCCTTCTTAATAAAAATTTAATCTAGTTAAGAAAATAGATTTCAAAGCATAACTTTACCTTCGCTAATTGTGGAAATTTGTAGGATAAAATATAAAAATAAGGTTTTTCAAACTTATAAGAAAATAATTTTTGACATGAATCACTAGCACTATGTAAGTAAAACTTTACTAAAAATAATAATTTTAAGCATTGTTTGTTTTCAAAAAATGTAAAATATTTGTTTTTTTTTTTACAGAAATACCTTAGATAACAATGTTTGATTATAAAAAAATTATCAAATTTTCAAAGTTAACATGTCTTAGAAAAATCAAATTTACATATTTTTTCAAATCATATTCTTTTATCATCATATTAAAAAAATACATATTGTTTTTTCTTTGCTTGAACTTAACATGTGTCACAAACAACGATAATACTTGTGGAAATGTTATTATGTTTTGAATAAATTCAAGCAAGAAAATACCTAGTTGTAGCTGCATAGATGACTTTTTCCATCTTCAATAATACTAATACCTCCATCAGCCCCATGATGTGAAGATGACAAGGGTAAAGTGGTGTAGTGTCGTTGAGCCATTTGTATATTTAAAATAACATAAACTGATTAAATTAATGTATTAAAATCATGCATTTTGGTTTTTTATTAAATTACATATCTTGTTAAAGATTATATATATATATATTATTTATTTATTTATTTCTTTCCTTCTTTATAATCAAAATCAATTTTATAAGTATCGATTAATATGATTAAATCAAATTTATTCGATTATAATTAAACTAATTATTCTGATTATATATGCACATATATACTATATAAATAAATAAAAATCTTTAATACTTTTATGACACCATATAAGGCCATGAAAGGGACATTGACCTAGATAAGATCTCGAGCTTTCAATATAAATTATTTTTCACTATAATTTATATTAAATATACTATATATCACTACATAATTATAATTAGATTCACTCACTTATTCAAAATTTTTTATGCTTTTAGTTACTCAACATTAATTAAACTTTTCATGTTACGATTATAAATATCAATTGATTGAATCAAATCACTGATAAACCAATTTAATTAATCTCTAATTATTTTTTTGATACTTTTCAATTAACTTATTTAAATTTCCAAATTAAAATCTACCTATAAGTCTTGACAATATCAAAAGTTTAAACTTCCTAAATGGGATATCATCAATCCTTTTGATGTGACATAGATTCCATCAACGATTAGTATTGACCATATACTTCATAAAGTTGTCCAATTCATAGTGTTCTCAAATTTGTTTCTAGACCCTACTCTATATGAAGCAAAACAAATATTAATAAGTCTACGTAAATATTAATTACTTCACGAATAAGAGTAACCAATGGTTATAATAACTATGATATATTTTATTTTATAAGTCAATACAAAATAATTATATTGGAATCCTTCAATACACTCAAGTGTACTAGCACTAGAAGTTATAACTTCACCATTAACCATAATATTGATAGACAAGTGAAATCTAGTGTTACAATCTTACTAATTGTTTATCTAATTCTATCTAATTATGGACAACATACTTATATTCCACAAGAACTAATTATTATATCTTCTATCAAAATATAGGCTCTAAGCACCCAATCATCTACATGTAGAATAAAAGACATGCATCTTTACAAATTCAGCCCATTATAAAATATTTTATTAAAATAATAAGAAAATGTAAATTAGAAAAATAATCATAAATAGCTTTTAGTATAAAATTTTTCAATTCATCTTCATTTAACAACATTTTTTAAAAAATATAAATATTGTTTTATTCTTTGCTTCAAGTTAATATGTGCCACAGAGAAATACATTTATAACATTCCATTTGAATTAAATTAAATACTCATATCTTTACATATATGAAATACATTGTCACCATTATCTTCTATTTATGCTTAACAATTATGCTTGAGATTTTGGATAAAAGTATATAGTTGAAATAACATCATATAAGAGTTGTTATAAATGAAAATTACTCAATATTATTTCCTATTTGAAAATATACAACAAATATATGCTTTAAGAACAAAAAGGATTCTTTTAGGGATTTATCAAATTTGTCTTTCATTCACTTTATTATTTCTATCTAATATATATATTTTTTTTAAAAAAAAAGAGGGAGGTATTTTATTACTATGATGGGCCCTCACCTTTAGCAGAGGAGTACCTTATCACATGCATTCTTTTTATGTTATCTTTTGATGCTTAAAATGAAGAAATGGAAACATATAAGGATATTAGTAGGTTATGAATACATAAAAACATGCATGAAATCTTTGGAAGATTTGAGTGTAGATCGGCTTCTAGTGGCATAGACTCATAAGAGAGTGCATTGTTCTTGGCCTAGAATAGAGTGCCTCGCTTTGTAGATTTCATTAGCATGTGACATTTCTTTCTTTGTTAGATATATAAAACTAGCAATTTGTTAGATACATAAAACTACACGATTAGTATTCATGTTATATCCCTATCTATATCCAATGTAATGTACTATTTTATGTGAATATCATATCACAAATGAATAAAAACCACACTTTCATTTTGCATCATATACTTTTTAGTGTAACCTGGATAATTACATTACATGTATATAAATTTTAAATACTATATATTTTCAATGTATATTACAAGTCAAATATTATGACTATAATTCCCTCATGCTTATAGAAATGTTTATGTCATATAATTATCATACTAGAAGATTAGACAAAAGTCTACAACACAACTAATTGAACAATATTACACAACTCCCAAATCTAAATTAAAATACAATATTGACCTTATAAATGAAATTTTTAGATAATATGATTTTCTTAACTAATTATTTTCCTACATATATACTTTAATTAGGACTTTGAATCATTTCATTTGGATCAATATAACTTAACTTATGACCCAAACAATAGAATTTGCTTTTGTATTGGGGATAGAGCATGTCTCATGACTTAAACCTTAAAACCAATACTCTTTGAGTATGATTTGGTTCTTGGTATCTTCTAGACATTTGTAGATGTATTTCTTAATGTTCATCTCCGACTAAAATTTTCTAAATCAAAAGCTTGGATGGCAAGCTACGGCCAAAATAAAAACTCAGGTTCTATAGAAAATTTAAAAGTAACTCCCATAAAATACTTACATATCCTTTTTACACAATTTTGGTCCGTAGCCTTGGAAATTTTCAAAATAAACTAAAACTCAATAAACCAAGCACACAAAGTTGGAGATTAATTGGAAAATATATCCTACACAACCTTCACATAAAACTTTCATCTCTTAGGATGAAATTAAACCCAAGTAGAAAGAACCTCTATCTCTTTGAGTATAGTAGAATCAAATGAGGTCTCATGAACAACTTCTAATCCCAAAATTTTTGATTTCTTCAAATCTCATCTTTTAGAACCTAACTAAAATCTATTGATTTTGATACCCGCACATAGTCATCATCAAATAGATGAATTACGGTTCTTGGCCCAACTAAATTCCATCGATAGAACTCCAAATATCTAAAAGGAAAGTTTTGAAGTCTCACCTTCTCTCTTCTCTTTCTCTCCCTCATTAAAACTTTCCACTTCTTTTAAAAGAATGAGCTGCTATACTCTTTCTTTCCCTCTTTTTTTTTGCACGTTAGTGCACCTTTTATAGTAAAATGAACATAAATAATTTCAATCTTGCAACAACATAACACATGTCATGACACGATTACATGGTCATAACATTACAATGAAAGTCATAACTCCATAGTCGAAGCATGAATCACATGTTTTTTTTAACAAACCTACCTTTCCTCTCCTATTACATTTATGTAATGGATGAGAATTGTTGCCCCAACAATGACAATAATAAACAAAGACCTATTGCTGTTATTATTTAATAAAAATTAAATAAATAAATAAATAAATATTTGATATCCATCAGATTTGCTTCCATTGGATACTAGGCATAAATCTGATGTATGTCGAATTTCTACCAATTATAAATAAAAAAATAATAAAAAATATATTTTTTTGTATTGTACAAATTTTTTATAAATATAGGATAGAAATTTTTTGATATTCATCAAATTCATTTCCTCTCCTCTCATCTTCTTTCTCATATTTTTGTTTTTCTATTTTCTTCTCCTCCTTTTTGCTCTTTTGTGTTATTTGGTCTGGCTCTAGGCTCGCTAGTTTAGAAAAAGAGGTATGCTACTGCACAAATAAAGTTATGCTATTATAATACATATTTAATTTTTGTTTATTAGTTTGTGTTATAATTTAATAATTTATAAAATTTAAAAATATAAAATTTTAAAAGTTAGAATTATAAATAAAATAAAATAAAAACAAATAATGATTTTAATGATAATGATTTTGACTTAGATATAGAAAATAATGATGATCTAATATAATGGTCCAAGGCTGAAACTAGGTTCTTTTAAATGGCCTTACTCATTTGCCTTAAAACCCTAAAACAAGGCAAACTTTAATAATATGTACTCACTTTAACATAATTTAAAATAAAAATGTTGGGGGGGGGGGGGTCAAAAAAGAATCATCATAGTATATAGATTATAAAAAATATATATAAGTAAGAATAATAGTAAAACTGGCCACCTTAAGAGGCATACTGGTTAATACACCAAAAAACATGGTGCAATTGATCCCAAACAAATCTAACTTAGTAGTGGGGCCTTTGAAGTTGGATCAACTTTAGCTTCATTGACCTCCTTCATTTATTGTAATGGCTTTGGGAGAAAAGACATGACAAAATTATTTACTATTATTGGTTTTACGAATTAATATATCGAGAATGCAAGAGTAGTCAATTTTATGCAAATATACTTTCAAAATGCTTATCATAGAATTTCTAGGTTCATTATTATGAATAATATAATAAAGTATTCTAAGTTAGAAAAATAATTAATAATTAATAAATTTAAAAAATATAATGGAGTGGTGTCTCTGATATTGACATCTTGACTAGTAGTGATATTGTATTTTTCTCATACCTCATTAATATTAGTATTTTATGAGATTCTAAGTGCAAGTAAGAATAAAATTTACAAAATTAGGATTTTGTGAGAATCTTCATCCCCATGATGGCCATGTCATATATGAGCATATGACGAGGATATTTACAAAATATGATATTTAGAATAAAATTTTTAGTATTACATTTGATAATGCTTCAAATAATGATATCACCATTAATATATATTCATAACTATTAAAGATGAGCCGTTAGGTAAAATTTTTCAAGTTAGGTGTGTCACGTAATCAACCTAAAGTGCAAGTAAGAATGAAAATTATTTTCCACATATTAGAAAAAATATGAAACTCACTAGAATACTATAAGATGCCTAATGTCAATAATAATTTAAAAATATATGTTTGTCAACATGCCTAAAAATAAAATACTTCAGATAAATATGAGATACCATTAGAATTATACATACTTGATGTTAGAGTTATATGTTGGTTATCAAAATATGATATCCAACTACATTAATAGTAAGAGTGTTGAACTTATTATTTATGATTTAGAATAAAAAATATAAATTTATTTTATGAAATTTTTAAAGATTTTTTATGATACATATATTTGTCCATGTAAACTCCCACCATTTGTATTATGCTTAGGTGTATATGCAACATTATTGGCATGTTTAACATGTATATAAGATATCTTATATTTAGTATCATGCCTATTGAGATGGAAACCAAGTATTTAAAATATTGATCATCCATTCAAATACTTTATTACTTGGCTGCTTGTATGAATCATAGGGTTAAGGTGGAAGAGATAGAAAATATATTAAGATATACATCTATTTGCATGAATCAGGAAGATAAACTTCAAGGGTTGATTAATGAAAAATTAACTAACATGTTTATATTTCAAGACAATATGTATGGTAGTTATAATGAGGCTCTAAATACTGACATGGACATCATATTCAGAAATTATGACTTTCCCATTAATTTAGCTAGGGGAAAATGATGGGTTAGTTCATCGAATATGAGTGAGTTATCTCAATATTTAGATACCAATTACTATTCCTTCCAATCAAATGATGATAATAAAAAATTTAAATATTTTGAATTAATAGAAATCATATGAATCCACCTATTCCATGCTATCTAAGATGACACATGGAAGTGCTAGGTTGTGGGTCAATTAGGCCATGTCTGGTTAATCTATAATGAACTTGTGTTAGCATGACATGGCACAAGAACCTATCTCATGCCATACCAGGTCCGATACATTAGCCGGGCAAGGCCTCAAAAAATTAGGTCATGCTAACATGGCACATCCCATTTAAGGCCTCTTTTGCGACATCAAATACCTTGTCATGACATCTAGAGTCTTTCTTGACACTAAAACATAGTTGGGACATCAAATAGCATATCATGGCATCAAGAATCTATCATGGCATCAAAATACAATTGTGACATCAATCATGAAAACATGTGTCTATCAATATACAAAAATATAGTTGTGGCATCACAACGAAAATCATAGCTCTGTGATTTAGCCATGACATCAAATAATATGTAGTGACCCCAAGAAAGTGATATCTCAACCTCAAGCATCACGAAACTATTTTTTTTATTCTTTTATAGCTATAGAGGATTCTCTTGGACTTTAGTTGAAGTTTGAGTAGCTCTGAATAGACAAGTTCAATGATGAGCTCCATTACATCATTCAAGCTTTAAAAAAAATTGTTGAATTCAAATTTAACTGGGTTTAACATTCATCCTCCAAAAAAAATTATTCCAACAATTCACACATGCATATAGCTTCAAATTATATCCATATACAATAGTCACTTTGTTACTGAATGACTATAAAATACCTTCACCTTCAAACAAGAAAAGGCTATTTAGCATGCATAATATTCTCACATTCTCACATTGCCTTTTCTACTCCTCGATACTGCCACAACACTTTTAATAGTCTTACGGTCTTGCATGGAAAAATGATTTTCAACTATCATGATGCACATCGGTCCCTCCTCGAATGTTCTATCATTAATAACAAGTTCACCTTAATCCACTAAATGAGTTAGTCTTGAAATGTACTGATGGAGCATGGAGAGATGAAATACTAATACCTTCACCTCAATAAGCTTAGTAGTAAAATCAACTAGTGGGCTACCACACCTACCATATTGAGCACCTCGAATAGTCTAATAAATTTCTATGGTAGTTTTCCCCACTTTTTGAAACTGACCATCCCTCTCTTGGGAATCACATTCAGAAAGATATGATCCCCACATCAAACTCTAGAGATCACCATCTTCAATTGGCATATCTATTCTAGCATTTCTAAGCAATGAGAAGATGATTCTGTATTAAATTCTTTTTCTTAGGTGTGTATCTAATCAATTCTAAACCTATAGTGGGTATATCTCCCACCTCTATCTAACAAAGTTGAGATCAACAAGGCCTCCCATACAATACTTCATAAGGCACCATCTATATGCTCGCTTGGTTGTTATTGTTGTAAGTAAATTCCACTAAGGATAAATACTTTTCTTGGCCACACTTGAGATCAAGGGTGCATGACTATAACATGTCCTCAAAAATGTAGATGGTCCTCTTTGATTGTACATCTATGTGAAAAGAAAAAACTATTCTTATCATTAAACATGTTTTCATGGCTTGTTGAAAACTTTTCTCAAAGTGAGCTATAAACCTAGTATCTTGATCCAACACTATAGACGCTAGTACTTCATGTAATCAAATAATCTTTCATATGTATATCCTGCAGGATTTCTCCAAAGTGAAATTTAACCATACAACTATTTTAATTTTATTATGTTATCTAATTTTATTAGTTAAATGATATCTAAAAACTCATTAATGACTCATCTTATCAAATAAGATTCACAAGAGCATGAGTCCTATAAATAGTAAAATAAACTTTTAATCAAACATTAATCCCATATGAATTATTTTGATAGTTTGGTCACTCAAAAATGAGACAACTCATTTTTTATAAAATGAATACTCCTATTATTAGATAATTTTAGGACCATGGTTTTATGTGATAATATTTAAGTTGCTTTACTTATATTATATTAGATACATAATGAAGGTTGAGGTGTTATGTAATAACTTCTTTCCCTAGTGACATGTAAGGTGGTTGTCATCACTATGCACATCTCAATGGTGGTCCCCTTGTAGATGACCCATGGCACATTACTTCTAAGATAAGAATTCATTTCTACTCAAAAATCTTTCATAATCTCATAACTTTTAGAAAATTTTTTAAGCTAATCTTGATGGTCACTTCATGTGTACACTTTTATTCTCCAACCTCAAACATCGTAAAGTCCAAAGATTGGTATGGTTCATTGGTAAGAACTATATAAGTAAAAATAACCCACAAGGACTATTACCACCTTGTGAGTAACAACATACTCATGTATATCTCAATGAGTGTCTATTACCATTCTTCTCAGTGATGATGCAACTCTCATACTAAAGGTAAACTTCTTGAAAAAATATTTTATATAGCCTCAAACCCCAATCGAGTGTCAATTCTTTTAAGATATGTATAATAAATTTACATGTAAAAGTATTCATACTTTTAGCTTTGTAAGTATCATACTCATGATGATTAACATACCCAAATTTTGAGTTTTAGGTTTATCTCATGCATCATAGTCTAAAGGGTTATAACTTTCTTTCTAACATATACACGAGTGAGCCTCATGGTTTAATTATCACCATCTACTAAGACAATCATGCACAAACCTACCAGTAGTTGAAACCCTAGTTCAGGTTCTATTTAATCATCATCAATCATTATTCATATATAAAATAAATCAAATACGTTAATTCATTAATAAAAAAATTAATTTGCATCAAAGATCTCAATTTATACAAACCCTAGATCCATGCTAGTCTGATACAAATTTTTGAATCCATCCATATAAAAGAGAGATTTGAGAATCATTCCCCCCAACTTTAAGGATTAACATTAATGTTGTGTACCTTTCTTGCATGTATAAATCCTAAAGAGTTTGAAATTTACTCATAGGGTTTGATAGTTAACATGCCATTGCTTAATGCATAAATGAAAAAAGTAGGAAAAATTAGAGAATTTTTGAAATGTTTCTATCTTCAAATTTTATACTTAGGCAACAATGTATTACTCTGAGTAGGAAGTAGTGGCTTTTAAAAAAATGTTATAACTTTGATCTTCATCTTTTAGGCTTGAGGATATTACTCTAAAAATGACTATGACTCTAGTCTACATCTTGATCTTTCTATAATACAATTGTGGTCCTGACGATGACCATGACTTCGTCATTGGCATCTATAAAGGGCCACAATACTTGAAAGTGGTCATATAGTGGTGTTAGCTTTTCATTTTCATATATAATCGTGGTCATGATCTTTATGAGTTGTATATGATTTCGGAACTAAGAAATAACCATGAAACTAAGTAAGACTTTCATATATTGGTCATGAAGTGGTATTGAGAAATGGTCATGATGTGTTATTGGGAAATGGTCATGATGTGGTATTTAGAATTAGTCATGACACAAAAGTTTCTTTTCATATCTCTCAAGTGTCCACAATGTTATGGGTGGCGACAAAACATAAATTTTTCTTCATATTTTTCAAGTATCTATGATAATATGAGTAGTTGTTGCATTGACATTCTCTTCTCTCATATATTATGTCACCATGATGCTGCTGGCATTAGTAATTGGTTAAGAATACAAGTTATGGTTATATCTTATTTTGAGAACAAAAGTTATGACTTTTGAAATGATCATACTTGAGTAATATTCTCTATAATATTTAATGTCCTAAAATTCATATCTTTGAATAATTTCCATAGTTTTGAAATGAGTAGTTGCAGCTATGTAATTTTATAATACTCAAAATTCACAACTTTATAAAAATACCATCTCTCTTACTTGAAACTATGAAGATGTATTATAGATAAAGTTATAAGGTTTAGACTTGGTCAGGACCTTGAGAACATGTGAGGTACTTGGTACTGTGATGAAAAATTAATGTCATAACCATTTACATTTTCTAAGGTAAGTATGGCTGTAACTCCATAATAATATCGTAGCTAATAAGAATATGTTGCATAGTAAAAAGATTGCGCTAATAAGTTGGTAGGATCATGGAAAACAAGAAATTCAACAATAAATTAGGTAGAAATTCATCTAAGAATAGATGCTGAAGCTATGCGAGACTCAATGATCTGCCCCATTTTCTAAACATACCCAAAAATATATTAATTTCATGAATATTTATCAAATTTCTCTAAAATACTAAAATTCTAAAAGCGAGTCATATTTTCTTTGCTTCCATGCTTACACATCATCATAAACTACCAAAGTACATAATAATATTTGGTAGTTTGAATACTAAACAAACTCACATACTAAAATAATTACTCATCCTCAAACAATAACTTTCTCCTCTAAAAAAAATCTTCATCATCACTATGAATCTTTATAACTAGATTTGAGTAACATATGATCTATAGATTGTAGAAAAACTTGAAGTAGATATATTGATAGTCACAATAGGGTTTGAGTTCCATGATTATACTTGTGGTTCATTGGATATGCATATTTGTTTATGTGGTAGATATAAATATTTATTACATCACACATACAAAAAAAAGATCCTTGGGTGGCCTCCCAAGTAGTGTTGTGTTTAACAACCATATATAGACTATCAAAATCTCTTTTACTTCATTGAAGATCTTTGATGTCCATGTTATCTTCTTAGTAATTGTTTTACCTCATTCTTGTTGGTCTCTTCCTTTAGTCTTGCTTCATCTATACTTGTTTCTCAGGTTGTTTTCTCTTTTAATACATTGACTTTTGTGACCCTCATGGTTTCTTCTTCTCATCTATATCCCTTTTCATTCTGGATCTCTAAAGTTGCAGCACTAAGTACTACCATGGCTTTTCCATTAAGCCTTACCTTTCCCTTTTCTTCTTGTAACTCCAAAGTCACACTTATAATTGAATTTGTAGCTATGTATTGAAACTTTTTCTTACCCTTTTCTTATTGTATCTCCAATATCATGGTAATGTGCATAGTCATGGCCTTGTCCTCAAGCTTTTAATGAACTAATTCATTCTATATCCAAAAAAATAATGATGCAGGGCAAAACCATAACTTTGTCTTCTAGTTTTTCTTGGTCGTTTTTATTCTAGATTAGCAAAGTCATGGTGTTGTGCAAAACCATGCCTTTTCCTTGAATGGTTCATTCATGATTTCTATTTTAGCCATATAATATTTTACCCTGTATCTATTCACCTTAGATACTCTTTCATTTTTTGACTTCACTTTGACTACTCCATAATGTGTCATCAATATTATTTTAAATGGATCATTCCATTAAAATTTCAACATCCCTAAGAATAACTTCAACCGAGAATTGAAAACTAGTACATTTTTTCTGACTTTAAATGCTCTCTTTTGCAAATTCTTGTTTTGTCAATATTTTGTTTTTGTCTTTATTGATGCATGAGTTGTTGTATACTTTATTTTTTAACTATTCTAATCTGATCATTTGTAGAACCCATATTTTCTTTGCATCCTTTAGATTATAATTCATCCTTTTGATTTTCCACTATGCCTTATGTTCAAGTTCAATAGATAAATAACAAGGTTTCCTAATAATAAGTCAAAAGAAAGACATTCCCATTGGTGCCTTGAAAGTCATTCTATAGGCTCATAATGCCGCCTCCAAACATTGAGACCAATCCTTCTTAGTTGAATTGACTATTTTGTCTAAATTTTTTTTTATCTCCCTATTTGAGATTTCTTCTTTATCTACAAATGATGTGCACGTCACTTTTTATGTTTAATTCCATGCATTCCAAAATATGTTTTAATTATTATATTGTAGGAATGGCTTTCATCATCACTATGGGCTTCCAATACTCTCCCATGGTATGATAGTGGATGGACTATTGAAGATCTTTCTTATTACTGCCTTGTGTCTCTCTATTACTATCAGTGCCCTTCATAAGTTCTTTATCAACTCTTTTTCTAGCAAGGTTTCATCTAGTTCTTTCAACTTTTAGGTACAGTGGAGTTAGCTTAGTCCTAAAGCTTTGTCTCATAAAAAGGTAGTAAAAAAGGAAAGTAGAATGTAAGAAAACCAACACAACCAAAATATAACCATCTATATTCAAACAAGTTAATAAGATTTAGCTTTAGGATTCAAGAATATTTATCAAACTCGATGCTATATAAACTACTAAAATAATTTATTTTTTATTAGAACAATTACATCAATTCATATTAACAAACTAAACTAAATAATCTTCAACAATAATGCCAAAAACTTATTATAACTTTATTATACTACCTAATTTTTTTAGTTAGGTAATGTCTCATAAACTTGTTAATGAGAGTGTCTCATCAGTTGAGATCCACAAGTGCATGAATTATATAATCTATGTGGATACTCATATATATTGTATTGTCAATTTGGTTATTCAACACTGAAATAACCTATTTTTAGTAAAATGGATACTCATATATTTAGACAACCTTAGGTCAATCATTGTTCATATAATCTATGTGGTGCTATTTAAGTTTTTTGACTTATAATAATATTAGACAGAACAAATTTTAAATGTTATTATTATAATGCTTTTCCCTAGTAGTATACAAGGTGGTTGTTACCATTGAGTTCATCCTAATGATGGTCACTTCATAGTTGTCAACTCAGTACATCATCACTAAGATAATAATTTATCTCTACTTGAGAGTTATTTACAATATTATTTCTTTTAAGAAACTTCATCAACTATTGATGGTTGCTTCACATACACACTCTTATTTCTTCTACCTCAAACATCATAAAGACCAAAGATTAACATGGTTCATAATAGTTTGTACTTTTAGTTTCATAAGCTCTATACTCACACAATTAACATATATTTTTTCAAGCTTCATCAATGAGAAATATACAAGTAGGGGTAAATCACAAGGGATATCAACACCTTGCAAGTCACAATATACTCGTGCATGTCCTAAGAATTATTTATTATGATCTACCTCAGTGACAATTTGAATCTCATACTAAAGGTGAATCCTTTTAGAAAATATTTTATATAGCATTCATCAAAATTGAGAACTAATTCTTTTAAGATGTGTATAATGGATTGGAATATAAAAGTATTCATACTAATGGCTAAGTAAGTATTATATTCATGATGATTAATATACCTAAATTTATTTCAACATATGGTTTTATCTTTTGTGTCATAATCAAAAGGGTTATCACTTCTTTCCTATCATATTCATGAGTGAACCTCATGGTTTTCCTATTAGCATCTACTATAATAATCTCACATAAACCTAACAATAGTTTAAACCCTAGCTAAAGTTCCATTAAATCACCATCCATCAATATCTATATAAAAAATAAATTAAACATATATTCATTAATTAAAAAAAAACAAAATCACATCACATATATCAATTTACACAAACTCGAGACCTATGCTAGTTTGATATAAAATTTTAAATCTATTCCTAAAAGAGATAAATTTCAAAGTTGCATCTTTTAACTCTAAAAATTAATATTAATCTTGCATCTCTTGCTTGTATATGGAAACCCTAGGAGAATGAAATTTGTCCTTAAGGTTTCCTAGTTATCATGCATTTGCTTATTGCATGAGGGAGAAGAAAAAAAAATAAGAAAATTTTGAAATTTCTCTTTCTTCCACTTTTATACTTGGGCTACCATGCTTTAATCTAAGTTGGAAATCATAATTTTCAAAAAAATATCACAACTTTGGATTTTATCTCTTTAGCTTGAGGTCATAACTCTAGAAAATAATCATGACTCTGATCTGTATTTTGATCTTTCTACAATATAAAGTCACAATGCTACCAACAACCATGACTTAGCCTTAATATCTCTATAAAATAAAGTTGTGCCATTGTGTAATGATTGTAGTTTAATATCTTTGTTTGCTTGTCATCTATGGAGGGCTGAAGCTTTGAGAAGTGGTTGCAAATTAGTTATGGCTTATCATTTAATTATATTGTCATTGCATTGTGTAAAGGGCAAAATTTTGACAGTGGTCTTTCATGAGTTTTATATGGTAATGGTATTGAAAAATAGTATGGTGCTAAGATATTATTTCACATGTTGGCAGTGCTAGCATGCGAGGAAATGACCATGACATAAAAGTTTCCCTTTAAATCTTTCAAGTATATGTGATGATGTGAGTGTCCATGACACTACCTTCTCTTTTCTTATATATCATATTGTCGTAGTGCTACTAGGATACCATGACATTGACAATTAGCCTAAGCATATAAGTCATAGCTATACCTTCCTTTGAGGAAAATAATCTCAGTCTTAGAAATGATCATACTTGGGTAATGTCATTTGTAGTATTTAGTACTCCAAAAGTCATAGTTTTGAATATTTTCCAAGGCTTTGTCATGAGTAGTTATGACTGTATAATTTTTTGTAGCTCAAAAGTTGTAACTTTATAAAAAGGTCACAACTCTAACTGGATAATACTAAGCTATATTAAAGATACGGTCATGATACTTGGACTTGATAATGACATTGAGCATTAGTGTGATACTTGATTGCTACAATGAAGAATTAATGTCACGGCCATTTAAATTTAGTTATGCTAAGTATGATTGTGATTTTATGATAATATCATAGTTATTAAGAATGTATCACGTAGTGAAAAGATTATACTAATAAAATTATAGGGTCGCAACATACACAAATTTTTCTGACCAATTAGGTAGATTTTTGGCCAAGATTAACCACTAAAATTATATAAGACTCAATGATCTACCTCCTTTACTAAATAACTCCAAATACCTTTTTTTTTCAAAATTATTTATTGGAACTCTCCAACATACTAAAATTATGAAATCAACCCATATGTTTTCTATTTACATGCCAACATATCATAATAAACCACCAAAGTATACCAAAAAAGTGTGTCATCTTAGTATGTCAGTCTACTATGACCCACATAGTATCATGTCCTCATGATGTCTATAACACATGAGCACAAAATTAAACATGATATGCCTATAACATTAGGTCCACTCAGCTGCCTCTAAGGTGTGGAGTATTCCTATTGGTCTAAGGTGCTTAGGCTTAACTTATTGATACAAGAGACATCAACCAAAAAAATCTCCAACATATTTCTTCATCCCACTCTAGTAATAATGGTAATGAAGATCATGGCACATCTTATTTGTGATTTGGGTGCACAACAAAATGAAAGCAATAGAACTTCCTGAAGATCTCCTCTTAAATTTGCCAACTAGGGAATTACAACCCTTCCTAAAATGCCTATTCTCATGAGTAATTCATTCAAACCTGACCTCATTCTAAGTTAGTTTCATCATTAGTGTAATTAATCGAAAGAATTTCTTAATGAACTTCCTATAGTGCCCTACCAATTCCAAGGAGCAATGTATCTCAATGACTAACTTTGATCTCTCCTAACTCATAATTGTCTCAACCTTCTTCAGGTCTATAGATACACTCAAAGATGATATAAGTGCCAAAAAGATTTCACCTCAGTAAGCCAAAACTTGTACTTATTGAATTTGGCACATAACTAATATTATCTCAAACTTTTGAAATTAATTCTCAAGTGCTCAACATGTTCCACCTCATACGTGAAAATTAGAATAGATCAAAATATCATCAATGAAGACCATAATAAACTAATTTTAATGAGACTAGAAAACCCAATGTATTAGGTCCATAAATATTGATGGAGCATTCATTTATCTGAAAGGCATCAATGTAAAATTGAAATTTTCATATCACATCCTGAATGTTATCATAGGGATATTTGCCTCTCTAACTCTCCACAGATGATAACTGGCACATAGATATATCTTTGAGTAAACACTTATGCCTCTCAATTGAATAAATAAATTATCAATCCTTAGAAAAGGGTACTTATTCTTAATGATAACCCTATTCAACTATCTATAATCTATACATAACCAAAAATGACTTGTCATTTTTCTTAGTAAATAGTACCGAAGCACCCTAAGTGAAGCACTCAGTCATATAATGCCATTATTTAATAATTCTTGTAATTGGACATTTAGTTTTTGCAATTCAACAAGTAATATTCTATGCGGAGCCATAAAAATAGATAATGTACTAGGGTGTAACTTGATAGAAAAGTCCTATTGTTTATTTGCCCATGTCATCTAGCATCATACATGGTATGGGGTAAAGAAGTACTATCAAATGTGTAGGTGATAATTCTTTTATGATCACAATTAATAATAACTCGGTGTATCATCAACTACTCTATCCCAAGGATGGCATCATACTCTAACATGTCCATGACCCTCAGGTCCATAAAAATCAAAATCCATAAGATATCTAACTCATAATTATGAAACATCTAATTAACCTTACCCTAGTTCTTTGTGGATAACTCACAAATAGTAACTTTTCCAAGGTTTCAATCTCTAAGCTCAAACCTTTCACATAAGATGCAACACTTAAAGAATGTGATATACTAGAATTAAATAGCACTCTTACCATATGTAAGTAGAGGTGTCAGCTTGGTTAGTTGACCCGAGAATGGCACTAAGTATAACATGATTCTGTCTTGCCTAGCATGACATGACATGATTCAAAACCATGCCTAGATGTCCCATGGGCTAGCTTGCAGCATCGTTCGGGTCATGTTAGGTCAAAGTTTTTGGCATGAGAGGTGTGACATGCATTAACCTACATAAAGGCCAATGTGGGCTAGTTTTGGTTTGGCTGGCCAAACAAGCTAGCCTGGACTGAATTGGGCTAGCCTGACTAGGTCTGACTCGACTTGTCATGCTCGACATGACTTAGCCAAAATGCATGTCAATGGGCCATACCAGGCTGCCCATTTTCAGAGTAATGTTGTCACAACATGGCTTGTGCTAAAAACTAAATTGTGCCCGAAACATCATGGTGGCCTAGATGGACCTAAAATTATAAGTTATGTTAGTACAACATGACCCATTTGACACATCTACATGCAAGAGAGTAGAAAGGTGCTCTGAATAATCAAATTATCTACAATCTCAATCTGAGGTGTGATGACATAAACATGCCCCTAGGCCCTAGTTCTCTGAAGTTCCAGCCTATGAGTTATGTCCTAGACCTCAACCCTTGATCTAGCCCCTTTGGCATGCATGTAAAGTAGTAGGTGCTTGTGCAGTTCTTTGGGTCTAATACTGGTTTCCCTAGCCGATGTTGGGGGTAAGGAAGAACAAATTATATCTATGCATATCACATTAATGTCTAGGACTATGGTGTCCCATTACTCAAGATTCATACCTATAAGAGCAATTCCATTTCACTTGGCCAAGTTGATGGGAATAATAACATGGCATATGCCCTAGAGAGATATGAACCTTGAAGTCTCTCCCACATTTGGAATGATTGACTATGGCTTAGGCCATGATAGTTGTGACCTTGTTTTGAAATCCTTGTAGAGCAGAAGCCCTCTACTTCTTTCATGAGCTAAAAGAAAATTATTGGTTATCCTTCTTCTTATCTTTAACATTTTCATCCCTGATGCTCCATGTATCATTTACCTTCCTATAAACGGCCATGGTTATTTTGACTATCAAGTCCATATCATATAGGAGGAGTTCCACAATTTTATCTTGGATGGACAATTTCAAATCATCCTCAAAATTTCTCATCTTGACCATATATGTGGCTACATAATCATCAAAAAAAATGAGCTAATATAGTGAACTTAGCCATGTATTCAATCACTATCATCATTATTTATTTTAGTTTTAGAAAATCTTAATCTTTTGCATGATGAGTATTTTTTGAGAAATATTTATCAATGAAGAGCTCATAACTCTTTTTGTATCATTGCTTCCAAATCTATTGAGGTTCTAATTCAATCCAACCATGCTTGGGATTCACCCTCTGCATGGATATAGCCTAACTCTATTTTTGTGACATTGAAGGTGATTTTTATATTCCCCAAAATCTTTTTTATTTATCAAAACCAATGATTAGTTACCATCAAGTCTCATCCTCCCATGAATGTTGAAGTATGGGGTGCCTTAAAACTTTTGAGCTTACTTGACCCCCTTGGCCTCTTGTTGCACTAGTATGTGCAATTATAATAGTAACAATACTCGCATGTACAATGGATGTAGTCACTATATTAATAGCCTCCGTGAAGGCTCACTAATCAAAGGTTAGAGGCATTTCATTGTTACTCATCCATCACCTTTGCATCCTCTTCAATGACTTGATACATGTACAAACCAAATAGAAAAGTTTTGAATTATTTTTTAGTCTTACTAATAGTGTGTTTGTCAATTATTAATAGATACCATTTATTAAACTATTTCATTCATTCTATTTTTGAACCCATAAGGCTATGTCCTCTCACCTTGTGTTCATTTTTTCCTATATGCACTACATCTCCTTTGTGCACATAATTCTCACAATAAGTACTACACAACCACATAGCATATAACTTTCAGTGCACAATGAGTGCGATGGTCTAAATCCATGTCCATCAAGCCCTAGGTAATCATAACATTTCACTCTAATATCAAGCTGTGATGTCCCAAAATCTAGGAGTCCATTGGCCTACAATCAACCTATGAGAGACTTATGGATATCAGGCAACCTGATACTACTTTATTATGTCTCATTATTTATCACATTATTAATTTAACAAAAATTAGACATTATTTTATATTTTATGGGGAACTCAATCCAAAATCCATTCAGTATAACAATATAATTACATGACCCAATAAGGTTCCAATATAACATAATGCCCATGTTGGTTATGAGTAAAAGTAGTCACATGAGGCTTATTTATTCATACTCAAAAGATACAAGGATATATCACAATAGTATTTCATAGTTTTATCACAACTTTCATTTATTCCAATATGTTTTACAAAATAATTATCAAAGTCACAATCTAACTTTATTTACAATTAAGACCTCAAATGAGTATCATCCACTAGTATATCCTTTACCTAAAATATTTCTTATATAGGATGGGACACGCCCAATATAGGAGACTCCTACAAGGGCAATTTCCTGCCCAAGTGCACATATATGGTCATATTCACAATTTGCACTCAGATTCCAAGCAAAAATGAAATTTTTTATCTGTGATGTCTACATTCCATGAAATGAGATGAGAGTCAAATGGGTATATGCCTCAAGCCCTTATAAGCTCTAACCACATAATGCACATATTAATGTATGATAAAATTTTATTAATGAATGCATACAATGAATACTTTGAAATAAAAGTTATTTATTTATAAACCAAAACTTGTATAGATCGTTATTTCTAGAGATCTTTTTTAAAATCAAAATTCATATGTTTCTTGGGGAGCTAATTTTCAAGATCTTACTGCATGACTCCACACATCTACTAATACTTTTTGGACTTTCATCATTGGATGTATTTGAACAAATTTGGGTCTTTCATCGTTGGATGTGTCTAAATAAATTAAGGTCTTTCACCATTGGATGTGTCTGAACAAATTCGATTCTTTCACCGTTGGATGTGTTTGAACAAATTTGGATCTTTCACCTAAGAAAAAAATCTAACTCTTCTTACTATCACCCGTACATATTATTTAATTGTATTATGCAATAATGCAACTCTATTGAAAATCATCAAATCCACCCATGAATAATCAAGTATGATGATTGATCATAATTATTCACTCACTCCCATATAATGTGATGTCCCTATTCTTATGCAATGTAAATTTTCACATCAATGTCATGCTACATATAAATTAAAATTATATAACCTATTTGATTCATAAAGTTTACCATGCATCATGGATAATTACAACACATGCATATAATTTCCAAATAATGTTTAATTTCAATGTATATTACAAGTAAATTCTTATGACTATAATTCACTCATGCATATAAATATATTAATATCACATAATTATCATGCTAGAAAGTTAGGAAAAAAATTATAATGCAACCAATTCTACCTAAATAGTGTTAGATAATTCCTAAATCTAAATTCAACTATAATATTAACATTGTAAATAAGATTCTTAGACAATTTGATCTTCTAATTAATTATTTTTCATCATGTCTACTTTAATTAGGATTTTGAATCACCTCAATTGAATCGATATAACTCAACTTACGACCCAAATAACAAAGTAGGCATTTGTATTGAGGTTATAAATGATCTAGTGACTTGCACTTCGAATTCAAGATTTTTTGAGAAGGATTGAGTTCTTGGAATTTTCTAACCACATGTAGATATATTTCTTAACTTTTATCGTCAATTGGAATCATTCAAATCAGAGATCCAGAGACTAAGTTATGACCTAAATAAAAACTCTAGTTCTAGGGAAATTTTGATTGCAACTCCCTAAAACACTTACATATCATTTTTTAAATAAATATTGTCCTTAATCTTGAAAATTCTCAAACAAACCAAAATATAACAAACTAAATACACAAAGATAGAGAAAAATAGGAAAATGTTTCATACGCAATCTTATCCTAAAAATTTCAGTCCTCAAGACAAAATGAAACTCGTTCAGGAAGAATTCCTACCTCTTGGATTATAGTGGAACCGAAAGAGATCTCGTGAAGACCTTCTTACCCTGAAATATCTAATTTCTCAAAATCTAATCTTTTAGAACTTCAGTGAGATCTCTTAATTTTTGGTACCTAAACATCGCCCTCATCGAGTAGATGATTTTTGATTCTTTGCTCAAATTTATCCAATCGACAAAACTGCATATCTCTAAGAGATAAGTTTTTAAGATTCACCCTCTTTCTCATGTTTCTCTTCTTCATGAAAACTTTCCATTTTTAAAAAAGAATGAGCTACTATTCTCTTTCTTTTTCCACATCAACCCACTATTCATAGTAAACTGAATATACATAAATTTGATATTGCAACAACATAACACATATCATGACACCAAGACATAGTCACGATATCACAATGAAATTCACAAATCTATGGTTCAGTCATTACATCAAATAATATATTGTGACATCAAATAACAAGTCGTGATTTCAAGAGTCTATCACAATTTCAAAACATAATTATGATATCAATCAACTTATCTTAACATCAAGAGCATGTCACAATACCAAGTATATGGTTGTGACATCATAATGGAAGTCGCCACTCCATAATCCAACCATGGCATGATCTCAAGTGGCTAAATTATGAGCTATTCCTAATAAACAAGCCCAACGATGAGATTTATTTCATCATCTAACATTTAGAAAAAAATTCATTGATTTCAATTTTATCTAGATTTTATAGAGGTTTAGTGTTTAATATTTACTTAGCTTGAATTGAAGGAAATGATTGTTGTTTTGTGGTTTTTGTTTTACAAGGTGTGGTTATTATATTATTTTATAAAAATGTTATTTGAGTTTATGTTGAACTAAATTTTATGCAGGATTTTAAATATAATATCATGGTTATACTTATTTAAAACAATTCTATATTTTCAGAAATTAAATCTAATAAAACCAACCTAATAAACAGCAAATTCAAAACAAAATAATCCAACTTTGAATTTTTGGAAAATTAAAACTTTCATTGTGCCAATTGACATATATAATACCAATCACATTTATTGAATTCATTATAACCACTAAATAATAGCATTTTGATTTTTATAACAAAAGATATCATAGTTTAATAACCTACACCAACAAATTAGTCATAAGATTGAAAATTAAAATAATGTGTTATTATGAAATTTTCACACATAATAAGAAGATTTGACACAGACAAACAGGCAATCAGTCAATGTGCGCAAACACACACGCGCGCACGCACACAAACGCACTGGCACGCACACGCACGCATGCGCACGCACACTTGCACGCACACACTTGCACGCACACACATGCACGCGCGCGCACACACGCACAATTTGGCCAAAATCACCTACATCCGAAAACAGTTGAAATAATCACTAGAAAAGAAGTTACCAAACTACTGAAATTAAGAGAATTTATGAAAATAAAGCTCGAGTGGCAACTTGATCCAGATTGAGGCATGTTTAGAAAACTTAAAATTAATTTAGAATTTAAGAAAAGTAAAGTTAATTCGGGACATGAACATTACTTTTCGCCAACATGATATCACGAGACAGGAGACGACATGATTGTTGAATCCCATGCAATATTAATGGGCCAAGTACAACTTGTTCACGTCCCACAAGACTCTCATGACGCCCAATTTGATTTCTGCGTCGTTAAACGAAGTGCCGGTTGATTCGGACGGGCGTGGAAGCATCATTCGTCGATCGACTTTCAGCTCAACTACATCCACAACACAGCACATCGAGTCCTCCAAGCAATTTCCAAACCAATTCCCTTGCGCTTGATATACCTTCCCCTTCCCTATGTCCCCCCCTTCTCCGCCCAGTAGCACCACGCACTGTCCCCGCTCACATTGAACAAATTTCGATACGCCGAAACCAACTAGCTGCCCTGAAGTAACGTCGCCATTTTTACTGGCGCCTATTTTTTGGGATCCTTGAAGAGCTTTCACACTTAGCAAGGTGTTGTCATCCCACGGAATCTCGCGCAGTTCATGTGAATGGCGGGGCCGAGGCTTCCCAAGCATTACTGGTAAGACATTGTCAGTATCTGACGGCGGGCGTGCGTCCATGGTTGCCCGTGCGAGCCTTGCTTTCCTGTTATTGAGCCTGAAATTCCATGCATTTTCAATCACAAATTCATGTGTGTGTGTGTGTGTGTGTGTGTGTGTGTGTGTGTGTTGTGTTGTGTCATTTGAGTTTTTTTGAGTATATTTAGGATTGGATGATCTTAAATTCCAATTTTCTATACTTGAAATGCTATTTTATAGATATATCTTATAGTAAAAATCTATAAACATATACAATATTTTCTCAATAAAACATGTGTATTTTAGTCACATACATATTATATTTAACATTCTGTTATAGTTTTCATATTTATAATTTTTTTTATAATTTGTATATTTTTTGTTTTATTATGATATTGATGAGAGTGCTCAACTTGTAGGCTATCCGGATTTTATTATTTGTATGAGCTTATTATCTGAGTATGATTACATTTATTTTATGTTATGTTGCTTAATGTTTTAAGTCGTATCAGAACAGTACTATAGGAAAATAACTTCTATGTCGCACATGTGTGTGTGTGTGTGTGCGTGTGTGTGTGCTATTAAACCTAGAGAGAGATACATATGCACTATACCATAATTTGTTGTGCTTGCTTGAGTGTGGAGGTGAATGATTCTTTGGTCTACCTATAGCACAATCAGTAGTGTCATCAGAATTAGGGTTTCGAGGCATGTTCTGAATTTTAACTAAATTGGTTTTCCCCTTAAATTAAATACCAGGAAACCCCTAGTGGTAGAATTTACTATTCATAAAGAGGTAAATTTATTCAAATTATGATTTTGAAAGATCTTAATTTTTAGTCAATCGATTTTTTGAGTATTAGTTTGTTTGAGGAATTGAGATATGATATTTTTTAGTCAATAAATGTACCCCTAGCCCTAGACTAGGAATTGAGATATGATATTTTTTAGTCAATAAATGTACCCCTAGCCCTAGACTAGGGGTAGGGCCCTCACCCTATCTGGACTAGACGTGTCAGTTGCTAGTTGGCCACTTTGGCTCATGTCAGAATATCAATAAAAAATATAATAAAAAAATACCCTGCCTAATTTGGATGAAAGTCTAAATACTTAAAAAATATGTAAAAATAAGACTGAAATGCAGTTTAACGTCTATAGTAGAATCTTCGACATAATATCACTTTATTTGGATCTTATCGTCACAACTCTAAATCTTGATATTATTTTCGTGTATGTCATTATTTAATTGTAGCTCTTTAACTTTATCTTGAAAACCATCGAGGTGCACTCTCAATCTTTTATGTATGACAATTTTAATAATATTTATATGTAATAAATTACTTTTATCTAAAATTATATTCACAACCACATTAAAAAGATACTCTACTACTGTGCCAAAAATCACAAAAATTAGTAGATTATATGTTATTTTAAATAGTACGATAAAAATAAATTCATATAATTTTTACTAACTTAATATGTCAAAATTTTTCATGTTATTATGAGATAAAATAAAATAATATTTAATATTTAAGTACATTTATAATTTTCTCCTATTTGATGGATCTCCTTATTATTTGTCGATAACTAATTGGATAAAAAAAATATTATCTCTGAATAAGATATCAATCTCCATATTCGAAGACTCGTTAAAATTATCAATTTTTTTTTATAATATTTAAAGGAATTATCTAATTATTTATAAATTCTAAGATTATCAAGCTTATTTTTATAGCTGATCCATATAAATAGATATGAATTTTATAATTTTTTTTCACTCATTTAAGATTAATTCTAAAATGCATATAGGCAGCCAAGCAATACAAAGATAAAATAAAAGATAAATATTTTAAATATTTCATTATCATCTTAATATCTATAACACTAAAATATGAGTATCATCTATATTAGTTAAAAATAATATTTATGTTGTATATATATTTTAAGTAAAATACATGTCATGAGAGTGTATATAAATAAACACATATTCATTATATCATAAAAATATTTTCAAAATTTTAAAAAAGAAAAATTTATCCCAATATTATTTGTTAATTATTATTTCAATAATTTTATTATCAAAGTAATCAGATATTATATATTAATAAAATACACATGATTTTAATTTTAGGTATGTTAGATTCCAATTGTATATGATAGCTAAAATTTTTTTATGCTTACTAACTTATCTATCAAATAAAAATCTTATAATTTACTCGGTATTCTAATATAATTTAATATATTATGTATTTGTTCTGATGAGATAAATAATTTAAATTAACTTATGTTATTAAATTTATTATGTGATGCATATACATAATGTTAAAATCATCTGTAATGGTTATTATAAAATTATTTATTATTATATTATTATTTGAAATATTATTAAATATTTTATTTTATATATCATATTTTTTTAAAATTCTTAACAGATACCCATATAAGATAATGACATCATAAAAATAAATGATCTCATGAAATTTTAAGATTCTTTTGTATAGTTTCAAATTAGAAAATAAATAAATTGAGATGTGACGTATGAGAATTCTTTATCATTATAACCATTCTAAATGTCAGATGTCATCGAGACCATTCAACTGTGATTTTAAGTTAGTTAATTAATAATATTTTTTTTTATTTTATAATTTTTTATTACGTAATCCCCATAAGCCATCATTGAAATCCTATGATAGACTGGTTAAAATTTTTTCTATATTAAATAAATTAATCTAGGATCTTCTAAATTTTTAAATAGAAAGCTTATACTAATAATAAACCTAGTTATAAATCTTTACAAACTCATGATGATAAATTAATAATTATAAAATTTAAAATTGATCTAAATTCAATGATATTATTTAGCATGCCTTAAAATGTTCAATCTCGTGACTATTCTTACAAGTTTAGATTTCTTTATAATACATCTTTATAGACAATTTTTTTTATGAATGTAAAATTTTTATTTTTAATTATCATAAAATTAATTTATACAAAAAATATTTGTTTATTTTTAGATTTTTTTAATATCAAAGGTGAGACATACTTATGACTGAGAGAAAACTTAGTCTTATAGATTTCGATTGAGTTATCATTTTCATAATAATTACTAGTATTTTACATTTTTTAAATTTTATATAATTTGAGTATGAAAGATTTACTTATTTATTTCTAAAATTATTTAGGAAAAAAATAATTATAAAAAAATCATGTATCTTGCAAAAATTTAAGTCATATTTAAAATCAAGAGAACATAAATCTACAATGACAAGGCTCGCCTACTAATATTAATTGATACAATTATATTTATATAATATAAAAATAAAAATTAAAAATATATATATATAATTTATAGTATTACATTTTAGAGAGTTTGAATAAACTATAAATTATAGAGGAAATAGATTATAGTTTAAATACAAAAAACTATAGATAATGGCTTCCTATTTATAGATAATTTTTAAAATAAAAATATATATTCTAATTTTTTTTATTTATTTTTGGGCATATTTCCAATCATCATTGAATTTCTACCCATAACCATTGGACAGAAATCCAATGACTAAAATTTACCCATATTTTAAATTTTTTTTTTTTTGCTTCTTTAGCATTATAAAAAATAATATTATCCGATAAGATGACATGCAATTTTGTTAGAGGTTGTTGCGGAGCAAAGATAACAATCCTTTTTTTTTTAATGAGACACTTGTACTTCATGTGCCTATGTTATAATGATATATTAAAAAACAGCAAGTGAACTTCATGGAATGCAATGTTCACGTGCCCATATTAAATTAATAGATATATTGAAATATGGACATTTCATGTGTCCATATTAAAATAATATATTAGAATTATGGGAACTTCATGAAGTGCACATGAAGTGTTCATAATATTTCTTAGGTTATTGAATTTCATGGAGACCAAAAAAATATCAGATAAATAATAATAAAATATTATAATTTCTATTTATAAAAAATAAAAGATATTTAAAAATATAAGAACTATCTAATTACAAAACTCATACATTATATTATAAATCTCTAAGAAATAATAATTAAACACAAATTAAGAAGATAAACACGAATTTCAAAGAATAAATTTGAATTTATATAAATATATTTATTATTGAAGTTATCTACTTAATCATATAATTAAATGAGAAATATATAAAAAATAAGTATGAATTATGTATAATATTTATTAATTTAGAAAAAATATGATAAAATCATAAGAGATATAATTTAATAGATATTATATAAGAAAAGAATATCAAATATGCATATTGAGCTAATCATATACATGAAAACGTATTATCTAAATTTAATTGGTTCAAGATATCACTCAAAGTTCTAATAGTTATGGGATTCCACCAAGAATCATCACTTAATTCTTATATTTATGTATTAATTGTAAATGAGTTGACAAAAAATCTCCAAGAAAACATACTTTGATATAAGTTATTTGCAAATGACTTAGTATTAATTGATAAGATTGAAAAAATATTAGGTTGAAAATTAAAAATCTAGAGGAAAACACTTGAGTCTAAGAGATTTATGATTAGTCGTAACTCATAGCAAGATAAAATATTTAAAAATAAGTTTAAAGATATTAAAAGTGATAATTATATAATAATCAAAAATGAAAAAAACAAGGAATATTAAATATCAATTATTGCAAATATTCTATATTAAGTAAAATAAAAAAAATTAATAAAGATGTATCTCATAAGATTAAGATTGAAATAACTTAATAGAGATTTACTTCAAAGATCTTTTGTGATAGACAAATATCAAATAAATAAAAAAAATATAAGATGACTAAAAAATAACATATACAAAGAATGAGGATAATATATATAAACATGATAAGATTAACGTGTAATAAGATTACAAAATATAAAATTATAAATAAAATTTTTAGAAAGAATATTAAAATAATTCTAATAGATGATAAGATAATAAAAAAATTATTAAAGATGATTTGGTCACATCTAATATAGATTTCCTATTAAACCAATTCAAAAATCAGATATAAGTATGATAAGGTGAGCGTGTAATGAGATTAAAAAATATAAAATTGTAAATACAATTTTTAGAAAGAATATTAAAATAATTCTATAAATAATAAGATAAGAAAAAAATTATCATAAATGATTTGGTCACATCCAATATAGATCTCCTACTACATCAATTCAGAAGTCAGATTTTTTTAGGTTGAGGAAAGAAAAAAAAAATTAAAAGTCTATATTTTCTAGTCTGAGTAGTTAATAGAGGAAAAATAAAATGGGAAATTGTCAATAAAAAATTAATAACTAAAGGATTAATAGTATATATAATTTTTAATAGAAAAATAAAAAAAAAAACATAAATACATAATCCATACAACATACTCTGAGTAGTTAAAATAAAATTTGATTGATTATGATAAATACATTTCTTTGAAATAGTGTAAAAAAGATTTAATAATTAAAAACCTAAGAAAAAATTAATTATAAAATAAAAAAAAAAGAATTATAACAATGTAATAGTCCAATATGTCATGGGTAATGGGTCATGGCTAAATGTAGTTGGCACCTTGGATGGGTCACAATTCACACCTCATGCCTAGGGCTAAAGGACTAAGGCCACGGGTCATGGTTTGCTAGGCTGCCATTTTAAAAATGTGTTAAACATAATGCCTCATGATAGCCTGGTAAAAAATTGGATGAATCAGCCTCACACAATCTATGTGACATACAAGGATATATAACCATTTCTATATTTATTGTTTGTTGTTTTATATTGAATGAATATAACATAACATACAAGGATAAATTATCAATTTACCAAAGAAATTATCAAAGAGGTCTCACCTATCAAAAATCAAATTGTAAATTTTTACACAAAGTTGTCAAGTGAACCACAATTTATTTTTTTCCTCTTTGATAAAACTAAACCAGAGAAAATCAAATTCCAACTAGAAAAATTCATTAAACATTATGTACAAGTGGAGCCCTTATATAATGAGTTAATTGAATTGGAGTAGCCCTCATTATGCTAGTGTATAAAAATCTAGAATAATAAATTTTAAAAAATTAAAGTTAGTTTAAACTTGTTCAAAGAATTTGTGAAAATATCTACTAACTAATATGTTGTATGAGAATAAACTATAATAATTATTTTATCATAAATTATGTTCTTAAAAATAAAATAATTTATCTTTATGTATTTTATCTGCTCATGAAATATTAAATTTATCAATATATGTCTTACTATGTGAATATCATAATAGATAGTTATGACAAAAGACAAGTATTGTATTACCTCAAGAATATATCTAATCTAAAGTATCTTATAGGTATTTATCATTATTATTATGAATTGTCTCAATAATGAATCTCAGAATAATTATTTATTTCTTATTTTTTTAGGAAACAAATTTGGCTCATAAAAAATATAAAATTTTGTAGTTGATCTTCTATCTTTATACACTAATGCTCGAGTCAAATATGAATAACTGACAAGTATTCAAGTTCACCAAACAAAATCCTAAGCCCAGGAAACTTGTTCACATACATCAATACACAGCTAGTTGTGTCTATGTGAGCATTTCATGAAAAATTAAGAAGTAACTAATTACATTAACTATATAATCTAGGCTTTATTTGATATAATTATTTTTTCCTATAAATCTCCAATAAATTATTGAATTAATTGGAATGATTATATTAGTGTGACTAGTTGCATCTATATAAATATTTCATGAACAATCCAGAAAATAATTAAATATACTAATTATATATGTAATATCTCATTTGATGATAATCAAATAATTAAATTTTTCTATAAATCTCTAATAAATAATTGAATTAATTAGATGAGATGTATTAGAAAAGAAAACAAAATCTGGGTCAATCAAAACATCCATTAGAGCACAACAAAAAAGAATCAATCTCTATGATAATATCAATTGTATACATTCAATGTGATAAAACAATCTCTCTTAAAATCTATCACCTCTATCCTAAGAAAATATCTAAGCCTCTAAATATCATTCATCTAGAATTATGACAAAAATTATTCTTGAGTTAAGTGATTCTTATCTCACCATCTCACATATTAAGAATATCATCCATATAGATAAAAAACAAAATGTACTTGTCATCTAGAGATGACAAATGGCTCATACAGTGGCGACATAGCCCATTTTTGAATGACCCAGTTGGACCATCATGTTGCGCCTAACATAGTGTGACTGATAGTTTGTTTGTCCCGACAAGGCATGACCAGCATGATTTCGGGCAAAATCATGCCAAATATATCGGGTCGTGCAAATCATGCTAGTTTTGTGGGTAACACCACCACAGGCTGCCACCGCCGTATGTCGTTGAGAGGTCGTGAACTCATGATGATCCCACAATCACAAGCCGTTGGGACATCTACCCCAACAGCATCTACTATGTCAATGTGGCGAGTTTGATTAAAAATACCTATCACATGGGTGTGATGGATATAAATAAAAAAATTTAAAAAAATCTAGTTTTTTTAAAAAGGGTCCGAGCACAGGCAGGTCATAGAAATTTGATAACCTGATTTTCTATGACTCATTTCTAGGTCATGGCCAACGTGCCGAAGGACATAGCCAACAAGCCAGGTATATGAGTCATGTCTGGCCTAGCACGAGGCATAAAAACTTCTAACCCAGCATGGAATGTGTCTTGCCTCAGGCCGACATGACCCAAATCTAGGCATTGTTCAGGATTGTATCGTGCTGAGCCAGTCACAAATCAATCAAGTCGTGTCTCATGTTGTGCCTAGGTTGCCCGGCTCACTTGACACCTCTATTATCATTTAAACTTCTCTAAAAAAACAAAGAAAAATTTGTAATTCTTACGTGGCCAATAGAGGCAACTGCCTATGAAAATCTCATAAGTAAAACTCTCAATGACTACTTCAAATAACATAATAATATCTTCTAAAATCTACAAACTAAATTTGACTATATTACTTAAAACTTATGTGCTACCTTATATATGTCATCCTCAAGATTATCATGAAAAAATATATTTTATATGTTTAACAACTATATTCTCTATCAATGAGTTGATTCCAGTGATATAATACTTCATACAAAAAATATTTTTAATACATGAGAAAAATATTTTGATAATCCACGACACAATAAATATTTGAGTAAATTTTCTTACAATAAATTTTATCTTAATGTGATTTACATACTAATCTAGATTAGTCTTAATCATGAACACTCACATGTAATTAATAATAGATATTTTCAAAGATCAAAATACTAGTTTATAAGTTTCTTAAGATTAAAAAATATTTTTCTCTTTAAATATGATATGATATCATCCTAGATAAAATAGTACCTCTCAAAGAGAGACATAAATATATTAGTATTGTCAAGATAACTAGTAAAAAAAAATCAAAGAGAAAAAAATGAGTATAACAATATTTGTAAAGTAGAACGTATAATACAACTTATTTGTTTATTTATTTTTGAGAGTAATAATAAGATCAATATCAAAATCTAATAATCATTTATTGGATCAAGATCAAGATTATTTATCTTCTTAGAAGGCTCTCATTCACTTGGAACAAATCTAATAATCATTGATTTTCTGCCAACAACATTTTGACCAAAATCCAACAGCTACAATTTAATTTTTATTTTTTATTTTTTCTTTAATGAGATTTGACAGAACGACATGCTTCTGCCTCCTATTGGAGATCAATCATTGAAAAGGCAATGAACATTTGTTTTAAATGGGGCGCATGTGCACCACGTATCCCATGTAATATGTTATTATAAAAATAGGCATGTGGACTACATGTGCTTATTTTTATTTACTCCGGCAAGGACATGCATACACAGTCCTTGCATTGTGCATGTCTTGCAGCACATGCCGAATGGCCTATTCTATGTTGTGTCCTGGCATGCAGCCCATTTAGGCAGCCACATCACAACATGGGCTATGCAATGGGACTGGCTCACATATATGCAGGCACAACTCCTGCCCGTATCTTGCCATGCCTAGCACTATTGTTTTGGGCCATGCCTCGTGCTTGGGCTGCCCATCCCATAGGACATCTCTAATCTTTTTAAAAAAATATATGTATAATGTTAATATCCAGTAATATTCTACCAGATTCTGATGAAAATACTTGTAATTTTTTTAGGTATTAAAGTAGCTAAGAAATACACTTCAAAACCCAATGTGTCATCTTATTCTGAATTGGAGGAAAATCCTAGACAAAAAAAAAATACTCACAAACTCTGGAATATAGATTGATAAAATATTTTGTAGTTAAAACCGATTCTTCTGAGGATGTCTGAAAAAACACGCATTAAGAAAAGATAAATAATATTTGATTGATAAAATATTTTGTGGTTAACATCACTTCTCCTCAATGATGCTTTTGAACACTCCTACTAAAGAAGGACAACCAAATTAATAAGTACTAAAAATATCTGGTAGGAATGTCTCAGCTATATATTTATTCTTTAATTCTATCACTATATTTTGTGAGGATGTATCAACATAAAAAATCTAATATATGATCTTGTAATTAATATAATAAATACTGAAACAATCTATAATATATCTAATTTAGTATCATTCTAATATACAATTCATATATTCCATATACAATTTAAAAAAAAATAAACTAAACACCAAACTCAATAATAACAATCATGAAACAATTAAGATTAGGAAGTCAATACCTACAATAGCTTATCATAATTTTTTATTATTATTTTATTTTTTATAATTTATGATGAGATCACCTGATATATGAGTTGATCAAATAACTTTTTATCTATTATTTAAGAATATTTGATCAATAAATTTCATCACTGTTATTTATATTTTTTTTTTCAATATTGGATAATAACATGATAGTGTGTACAATCTGTGCAATGACAATAGGCAAGGGCAGGTGAGGAACAACCAAAAAGAAGCATAGTGATGGTGTGCATTAGCATTTTGAGTAGAAATCCTAATTAGGGGTTTGGAGGATTATAAAAAACCCCTAGTTGGGTGCAACTTTTTTTTTATTGGAAGAATTATAATTTTATATTATAATATATAAAGTAATTATCACTAGAAATAAATAAAAAAAATCTTAGTTCAGTGTATTCATTACCGAGGAATGAGTCACACAAGAAATAACTATTAGATAGGATATTTAGTGAAAATACCAAGATTTTTTATACAATATTGAGAGAAATATATTATCTATAAAAAAACATTCATGAGTCCTTAAATTTAGTAGAGATTAGTATAAAAAATTTATCTCTAAGATAACATCGTATTTTTTTCTTTTAAATATTATTAATTATTTTACTTGTACACTAAACTTCTTTTGTTGACACGTCCTAATAGAATAAGATAATTAAAAATAAGAATAAATATTTAATTAAAATAAATTATACCCTCATACTTGAAAATATCTTATACTCTCGTCAATCGAACCTCCTCTTTTGTCATTTCTCAATATATACTTTTTTTAATCTTATATCCTAAAAAAATATTATTTAGCTTATCTCTCAAAATTTTTAAATACCCTTATTTTATTTTTGATCAACCTTCATGAAGAGAACTTGGCATCTAGTACCTTGAGATGTATCTTCATTAGATATTTTAGTACCAAATAGAGATTAAAGTATTTTTTTTATCACAAACTAATAAGATTTTGGTGAATATGATTATTATTTTTTTTATTTAGACTCATTTTTAATGAGCCAAAAGAGATAGTGAATCCAAATATCACATATAAATCTATTACTCTTCTGTATTATCTGTAGCTTTACCTTAACCACTAATTAATAGAGATAGTCACAGATCAGTTATATTTGAGCATGTTAATACTCAATATAATTTTACTCTCTTAAAAACATTATATCTATTAACAAATATAGATTATAAACTTTAGAGAGCTTGAGATTTCCTAGACAAGAATCTCTTTCAGGTCCATATAGAGGTGTCAACTGGACCAGGCCGACAGGACACGATCTGAGGCACGGCCTGGTTCAGTCGTGCATAGCCAAGCATGGCACGGTCCAAAACCATGCCTAGTCCAGGATTGTGATGCCCAATAGGATGGTTCATGTCATGCTTGGCAGGCACAAGGCATGCCTCATGCTGGGCTAGGCAAGACCTGTATGCCTTGCCTTGAGGCATGGTCCATCGGCAATGTTGCACTCAACCCGGGAGCGACTAAGGATGATGGGTCAAATCCTATAAGGTGACCGCCCGACAGGACAAATTATAAATTTATAAAAAAAAAAATCCAGCCATATGAGCCAAATTTTGATTACATGGCCATTTACAATTGGTCGACCACATAAGCCAACCACTCATTACATTTTCACATGAGTTCTACATGAAACTATCTAGCATGGTGTTGCAATCAATTGTGCCACTATGTAATGTTGGGCCAGCCACATTATTCCCGTGTTATGCCAAGCACAGCACAAGAATTATATCGTGTTATGTCTAGCACGACACAGGAATTACACTATGTCGTGTCTAGCACAGTATGATGGCACGGACTTGCCTAGAAAAAAAGAGTCGTGTCGGCACAACATGACCCTTTTGACAATTCTAGGTCCAAATTATAAAATAGTCCATGAATCTTCAGTTACTAATATAATTAACCACCATAGAATTAGACCTCATATTAAGAGAGAAATATACCAAGCCTACTCAAACTAGAGACAAGCTTATCGAGAAACAATATGATATTACAGCCAATCCTTTTAATCTCAACATTCTGATTACTTTCCAAAAAGGACAGATGAGCAATACTCATCACACGATTTCATAGATTTTATTGTATTTTTTCTTTGTTTATTATTTTATTTTTTTTTATTACTTCTTTTAATAATAATAAATCTTGATAATTAGTGGCAAGACCTCAAGATCTATTATTTGTTGTACATGAAACTTCACTATAAAAACATGTATATATGAGAGGATAAATCATATTAAAATAAGACTTATAGTGAGAAATAATTACGTCAATATAGATTCTTATATCTTATAATTTTTCATAGTTATAAGATATAACTAAATTTATTTCTTCATGATAATCTTAAAAATAATATATATATGAAATAAATACTTAGATTTTGAGCATAATCAGATGTAGTTTATGAACTATAAAAAATATTTTATAACCTAAAGTAGTCATCAAAAATTTAATTTATAAAATTTGCACTAACAGTTATCTCATTTAGTTACACATATGTGTTATTAATTTTTTTTATTTTTTTAAAGAAATTTTGATAACAGAATAATTTTGTTGATTATTTATATAAATAATATTTAATTACAAAAGATGATAAGTTAAGAATCACTCGACTCACTTAGTACCTACAAACATAATTTCAAGCAAAAATCATAAGAGATTTAAATAAAGCTTATTCAATGAGTGATACCATTTTATTACAAAGTAGATATATATTTAATATTCTTGAAAAGTTTAAACTTATAAGTTGTACTCTAACATGTATTCATTTTGATTAAGATATTAATTTTATTTTTGATGTGATCCCTTACATTAATTTTATTATTTATAGAAGAATTTTAGAAAAAAATAATTATCGAACTATGATAATATCAAATATAACATATATAATTAAAATAATTAATCATTTTCTAAATTCTTTTTGACAAATTTATCTCGACACAATTCTTTGCATATTAAAATATGTAAAAAAATCTTAACAATTTGAGAATTTTTAAGAATCATGAATACTTCTAGTTGGCTAATTATTCAAATTAAAACTAGGCATCAACATGCATCGAGATAATATCTATGAAAAAATTTTATATTTTTCTTAGAAATAATTTATCTTTGAAAAAAATAAGAGACATCAAATTCTTTAAAATCTAATATAAAAATAAAATTCTGAGTAATAATAATTATTATTTGTGTGATATTTTAGATGTTTTATTTGCTCAAGAAGATAAAGTATGTATTATCTTCTCTTATTATTTTTTATTATGATGATCAAACAATGAGAAGTAGCATTCAATTTAATGTTTCACCAATAAATAAAATACATAAAGGTAATTATTTTTTTAAGACAAAAGATTAATGATGAGACTAATACCGCAACATACATCCAAACAGTATAATAGTCAACTATCATCTTCATGAAAACCTGGAAGAAATCTTAGCTATCATTTTTTCTTTCGAGTTTAGTATTATGAACTTTTATACACCAGATTAATGAATGATTTTATAAATTTCCTTATATGATCTTGTTTTTTATACTTTTAATGATAACATCTAACATTTAGTTTGTTACAATTATTTTTATGTATTATATAAGAATATTTAATATATAAATTTTATTAGAGTGTGTCTCAACTCTCCATAATGAATACGTTGGATTCAACTTGTGAATCCAATATTTTCCTCCCAAATAGTCATTGTAGACAATAAAAGTGCCCAGTAATAAACTCTAAAGGGCAGCAATGTATTGAATCATCTACAAAACCAAATGTCGACTAGAAATATCACAATTGTTATTTTGCTCAATTCAAAAAAAGTATAAATTAATGGGTAGCAGATGTTTCATTCCTTGTGATTTCTTGTTCCCAATGTACAAGGAAGCCTAAAAATGACAATCATAATCAATTTGTTTATTTTCTTTAAATACACGAACCAAAACAAACAAACTTAGTTGGGTTTTCAACAAAAAACTTTATTTTTTTTTAATTCTGTAAAACAAAAATTAAATGTACAACATTTAATCATGAAATGTAATCATTCAAGGACTGACCAATTTTTTAGCTGAGCTGGCGTAATATCAGAACCCTGTAAAACAAAATTTACCAAATCATTAAGAGAAGTCAATGATTGCACATGGAAGATGATAAAAGAACAATATTTAAGAACATTTGAAACAGGTACACACATGAAGACATAATTTATCAGCCCATGATTGCAGAGAAGCTGCATTTCGCTGCATATCTGGTTCATCCAACAAGGCCTTCTCAATTAATGTCACCTGATAGTCATTCATTATAGTTCGTTTCCTTTTTCTTGTTTGTTTTTCTTCCACATTGTCCTTTCCCTTTTCTGCATCAAGGTGAATTCTTTCACATTCTTTCACACCCTCACTTTTATTGGTTGACTTGTTTTCCACCATTTGACCAGTAAGTTTCTCATCTTTCTTATATGATGCATCGGAATCACCAATCTCCTTATTGTGAGTCTTCTCACTCTTTCCACCTTCCTGATCTACATTTTCTTTGGCATTTTGGCTTGCTTTTGGAAAACCTTCTTGCATCATTTGGGCAATGCATTTCTTGTCCCTAGTAGAACCTGTATCTGAAACACCAGTTCTCAAATTCTTAACACTTTCAACTGGTCCGCTCTCTGTGACGCTGTCAGTTGCGTTTGGTAGGACAAGTTTCACCATTGGAGAAGAAAAATTCTCCACTTCTAGGGTATCTTCAACTTTCTCATCATCATAAACTATGGTTTCTATGGTGCTCTCCCTTGTTTTCAGAAAGTTTACTTCTTTTAACATTTGACAAGGAGTATTAGTTTTACTTGCTGAGTGTCTAGCAGAACTGGTTTCTGCACTATCTTTGTCAGTACCTTTCAAATTTCCCGATAATCCACTATCAGGTTTGCCATCATTCTCCACCACATCAACTTGCTGCATCTGCTTGTTTCTAGAATAAATAGTATCCTCTCCGAGAAAAGTATAATTTCTTGATAGGTCAAAATTTGAAGGATCTTCTCCAAGTAAGAGTGATGAGCATCTCCCAATACTCTGAGCTTGCTGCATCGAATCAGATTTATTGCAATAAGAAATTATTGATTAGGAATCATCAACCACAGAAACTGTTGCTTAGTTTTAAAATTTGCTTATGCATATCCTTGCACTCAGAAATAGGTTAAATTCTGCACACTTATTTACATCTTTTACCATAAATTTGACTATTCAGCTTTTAAAAAAGTTGGTTATTCATCTCACAACACATACTAATCTTGACCAACCTCATCATAGTTTTTAAATGCATATCTTAAGCACGCCTAAAGCCTAGGTGCCACCGGGCTAGAGAATATCAAACGGGTCGTGCCGTGCTTGCACAGCCCTGTTTTGGTGGCCCAGTCGGGCCACGGTGCCATGCCAGGCACGGCATGGTACGGCATGATCGTTCCGGGTCAGCCGGGTTCAGGTCCGGTTCAGGCCCGGTTATTCCAGCTAGGACTCCACGTCTGAGACCGACTCTCACTCGACTCGACTCGACTCATCCAATCATCCTCACCGTCTCAATCTCACCACCACCAGTTGCAAAATTGTGGATTAATTATTTTAATTTTTTTTTTACAAATTTCATATTTTAAATTATATTTTATGAGTTACAACATTATATTATTTATTTATTTCACATAAATCATAAAAAATAAATTTATTAATACAAATGACAATGTATGATAAATAATTAAAAATATCAAAAAAAAAACACATTCATCTCATCATTCAATCCAAAAATAAATAAAATAACATAAAATCACAACTCACAACAGCAATATAAAATAAAATAAATCTTAATTATAATAATGTAAGCTCAATGTCTCAATTCCAATGTCAATCGGTATGAATATGCAACTGATCATTATTACATAAACATCTGATAGTATCACTAGCGGTTGACTCAACCTTCTCAAAATCTCACGAGTTATCAATTATCAACAACTCCTCTGCTCTTATTCCAGTATGATCTTGATCCTAGATGTCCAACCTTAAATCCTCACAATCTTTCATGCATACTATTATCTCAAGGATATCTAACAGTAGTCTCGATTTCTTATCCGAAATCATATTGACTGTAACAAAAAAAATAAATTTTAATATTACGCTTGATATCAAATAAGTCACTAGATCTCATATCATTTTAGATAGGTTGATTCGTATAATTTTTACTATTTTAAAATATTAAAATTATTATTATTGTTATGTTATAGGATTAAACAGTAATTAATATCTAAATATCGAGACAGCTCACTCTTATTCGAAAATTAACCTCATCATTTCCTCCTCACTAATTGAATTGAGAAGTCATCATCTTCAAATAAAGTATTCATGTTCGTACTGAGTCTGGTCATAACTATTATCTTACCTAGTATCATAGTATATAAATAACCCAGTCAACTTTTCTTGAATAAATCATTTAATTTAGTATTTCTGATTCATGCATGAGGACAAAGAAGCACGGACACGGCTCCCTACAGCAGTGTCCACGTGTCCGACACATGGACACGTGGACACGACACGGACAAGGCACAGATACGTGTCCGATATGCCACGTGGCCTATCATTGCACAATCCGTATCCGATACGCCACATGGCGTATTGGATGGTTGCGTCGGCAGACGGAAGCCGTATCCATGCCTATAGTGCCCGACGTCTGACGACGTCGGGTGGCCAACATTGCCGCATTGGCGACGTTGGCCACTGGCAGGGGGCGGGCGCGATTTGAGGGGAGAGGAAGGGGCGGCACGAATTGAGGGAAGAGGCAGAGGCGGCGCGAATTGAGGGGAGAGACAGGGACGGGCATGTTTGAGGGGGAGGCAGGGGCGGGCGTATTTGTGTGGGGATGTGCATAAAATAAAATATTTTTATAAAATAAAATAAAATATTTTAATAAAATAAAATAAAATATTTTTATTTTATAAAATAAATAATATATATTTATTTTATATAATAAAATATTTTAATTTAATTTAATTTAATTTAATGAATTTTATAAAATATATAATATTTATGATTAATAATTTTTATTTTATTTTTATTTTTTTTATCATACCGTATTCTAGTCGTATCTGTATTCTAGTTTTTTAGAATTTGTCGTATCCCCGTATCCTGCCGTGTCGTATCCCCGTGTCCGTGTCCGTGCTTCTTAGCATGAGGATACGTATATCAAAATATTCTATCCTTTTTATCTTAACCCTAAGGTCCATGCAGACAGCCAGACAATAAATAAATAAAATAATGAACTAGCACTTTGTATACTTGATTTTCATCTCAAGAGTCATGCCACTAAATGCCGGGTCATCTCTAAATTTTTAAACATGCCATTAATATTGCATATGCACCTGAGTACAATACAAGTGGTAAAAGTATAAACTAGCGAACACATATTCATCGTGTTTTAAAAAATCTTCAGAAATTTTATAAATAAAATTCTTATATCTCAATCTCTGTCATCAATAATAAGTTCATCATTTTTAATATGGAAGTAGTTAAATATAATGTGTTTGTATTCAACACATGACTCCAATATCATGTATGTGTAGTTTCAATAATATTTCACATTTATTTATAATTTTTTTTCATTAGACTCGCAAACAAACAAAATTATTAAACTCTTATTGTTTATTAGACATCCAAAGATATTTTAGTGAGTTAGTATCTTTTCTAAAGTGGAGGAAATAACTTTCATCCTCATATGTACTATTAGACTAATAACGTGATATATGTATTTAACGTAAAAAATCTTTCCTGATGGTTCATCTCTAAATGTCCTAATAAACATGTTAATAACTATTTCATTATTAGATTTATTATCAAATATAAACCTATATATTTTATTTTAAATATTATATACATAAAGATTCTAATCATGTACTCATATATGGTCGGCTATCATTATGACGAAAAATCTCTAAAAATCTTAATATATTTTTATTTAGTATTTATTAAAAATGTACATAATGGGCAGTGAGACATACATAAGATATATCATCACAACTAGTCCAAATAGCAAACATCACGAATATCATGTCACTATATTTATTAAATTCATTTGTTATTATTTATTTTTTTAATTTATAATATTTTAGTATATCATTCCTAGATGTGAACCTAGAAATTCTACAATATGCAGACTGCAAATAGATTTGCATGTACTGACTAGATGTGAATCCTCCAAAAATCAAATCAAAAGACTCATCATGCTAATCAATGTGGTCATACATTCCCTCTTTAACTCATTGCAGTAAATGAAAGGGATTAATATAGAAGTTGAACTAGATTCAACCTCAAAGACTTTACTACTCAGTTGAATTTACCTAGGATATCATGTTTTTATTACAATGTTCGACATGCTTCTTTAGATGCTCAGTCCCACATACATTCCTACAAATAAATAATTTCTTACAATACTTGCATTGTGCCGATTCTTCATTAACACCCCTAATATTTTTATTTTTATTATGTTATACTAAATCTAAACTATTAATATTCTTCTAATTTTTTATTTTTTAGATATTTATGTTTGGGTCGAGACCATGGAGAAAACATTGTTGTTGTCTCTGACCTTTTCTTAGGGTTATCAATATTAAAAGTATTTATGTTTATGTTAATATTAATCTTGTTATAATAAAATTTAATATTTATAATTTTTAATTTTTTTAGTTTATTAATCATATTCTAAATTTAAAATTATTATATATAAAATTATAAATAAAAAAAAGTTAAAAACTAAATAAATTTTAAAAAATTATACTCATTTTGAAATACCAAATATGGATAGAATAGAAAAAACCATATCGCCTACACTTTAGTCTGCTAATCACACCCGAGTCTCAAGAGTGAAGCCAAAGTAAATTAAGAATAAATAGCAAAATACAAAAAAAACCGAGAGGATAGAGGCTTGGTTTGGGGCATCCACGTGGGCCTAGAACATCCATACGGATGCCCTCAGCCAAACACATGGCAATTTAAAAAAAACCATCATGTGTAAAAAGTGAGGTATGTTTTTTAGTAAAAAATTATTTTTAGAAAAAATAACCAGGCGGGTCGAGCACAATCCAATCGGACCTCATTTGAAACTCGATCCGAGCACAATAGCCCACCGTGCCACTGGACTGTGCCCTTGGCCTAGCACGGCACACGACAATCTAGGCATGAATCTAGACCATGTCGTGTCATGCCAGGCACGGCTCAGTAGAGCAATTCCTCAAGCCATGCCCGAGCCACCAGGTCCACTTGCCACCTCTACACCGAGCCCAAGCAAAAACACCTCGCCTTGTGAAAAATTCAATTGACGAATCACTATATAAATATAAATTATAATAATAATAACATTATAAATGTTATATATTTTATTATCTAATTATCATAATAAAAAATAAATAAAAAATAAATAAATAATAAATAAATAAATAGCTACTATGTATTATATAAATAATAACATTCAAAATATATCACAAGCAACTATTAGTATCAGCTTGAATTATGCATCTGTAATAAATCTCAAAATTATAGTTTGTCTCTTATTTTTATAGGAGACGAAATTATATCCAACAAAAAACACAAAATCCTATAGTAGACAATATCTCTGTGCAAACAAGTGTCTAACTTGAATAAAAAAAACCAGCTGACTGAAGGTGATTGTGATTACTAAATAAGATATCAAAACTCAAAATTTTATTCAAATATCTTAGTATACAAAGAATTATGTCCATGTTAATATGTTTTGGAGAATCTTAAAAATTTATTTATATAGACTTCATAAGTAATATACAGTTTGGAAATAATGATATAATTAATTTTTTTTATAATTTTCATGCATGTAATAAAGTCATCTAAAAAACTCATATAAAAAAATTAGCACCCGTATAATGAGAACATACACCTTTATTATAATCTTTAATGAGTATTAGCTATATGCCTCCTTTATTATAATACAAAACTACCTTGGAATAGATCACCTCTATGCTAAGACTATATATAATTATGACTAAAAATACTCTTTCAATTGTGTGATTAAAAACTCATCTTTTTTTTTAATAAAAATATTATTCACGTATATAATAGATGAGATAAATTTATCATCTTAACTCATTTAAAAAAAGAATAATCTTTAACATACCTATGTAAATCAAAAAAAAAATAACAATCAATGAAAACTATATAAACCAAGTCATCAATGATAACTTTAGATCATAGAATATTTCATAATTTATAAATTTAATCTGATTGTATTATTCGAAGGTTGAGTAATTTCTTCATATGTATTCCTTAATGTCATCATGATGAAAGATATTATTCGTATTTAGCTAGTATATCTTTCATTTTTGAGAAATTATCAATGATATAAATATTCATACCAAGACCAACTTAACTACTAAAAAAAATTGATAATTCAACCTAAATATTTGAGCAACTTTACCAATAATTAACATTACCAATGATTAAAATTTTAATTTCTAAATCTCATTGGAGTAAATATTTTTATCTCGTTCAACATAGTTTAATACTATCATAGATTAAATAATGCCATAAAAATAGACTAGTACTATTAAGAAATATAATAAAATAAAAAAAATACACAAGTTTAATAATATCTATAAAATATTGTGCAACAAACAACTATATTTTTTATAGAGTGATAAAATCAAAATAAAAAGGGTTGACTATAGAATCATCCGATTTCTCAAAAAACTCTTTTACTTTAAATAGATAATAAATATCTTATTCTCCTAGAATAGACTCCAAGTCTTGAATGATTTAAGTCTTTTCATTCTTAACTCATCATGAGCTAGGAAAAGAATGAACCCAAGTGCAGCCTGATCTACTAGACTTAAGAGAGATTCTCTTTCTAGGAAAATCTCTCTACAAAGATAATTTGTTATTACCCATGGTACATAGGATGTTTCTATATGACTATTATCATAATATAAACAAACAAGTTAGTTGTAGCTAAGAGATAACTCTCTCCTAACAAGGAGTCCAAGTGATACCCAATAAGAGCAAGAAAAAATAATAGATCCAAATGTATATTTAAACCTTTAATCTTATTAAGCTTACTAAAGAATAAGTCATTCTTAAAAAAGATTATATTAATATTAATCAATATTTTATTATTATTAAATAAATAATACTTGTATATATTTCTTAGTGATAGAGTAGCTAAGAAACAAATACTTTATTGCCTAAGTTGAATAATTTTTTTTCATGATACATAATCTAAAAGGACGCATGAAGAGAAAGAATAAAAAAATATATATAATCAATTAGATAGTTTATGATTAAAGTAATATCTTTTTAAAAATATTTCATAGTACTTCTACCTAAAAGAAATGTCCAAATAATCTCACAAATATTTATTATTACTTCCTATAATTTTATTTTATAAGAATATGACAAAACATGAAATATAATATATAATCTTGTGATCAATACAGTAAATATCAAATCTATAATCAAATATATTATTACCCTTAAAATTTTTATTATATTAAATTTTTTTTATTTTATGTGAAATAACCGAGAACTAAAAAATATATAATATAAAATAAAAAGAATCAACCAAATAAATTACATATAATCATCAAAAAAATAAAACAAACTATTTAAATTTATCTCTAGTTTTGTTGAGTTTTTTTTTTGTTTTGATTGTTTGGAATCAAGCACCCAACTTGTGAGATGTCCCAAACTATCTACAAACATATATATATATATATATATATATATATATATATATACACACACCATGAAGCATGGACATGGGGATAAGACAAGACAGAATATGAGGATACGATAAATTTCAAAAAACTAGAATACAGATACGACTAGGACACGGCTAATTCCATATAATTTGCATATTTATATATTATATTTATTCATTCAAAATAAATTATAAAATAATTATACTTACATATTACATAATGTATATTTATATATTGCATATTTATATATTACATATTTATATATTACATATTTAAAAATTAAAATCATACATTTAAACCCCCCCACCCCACTGCTCCAACTTCGTAATTCCATATAATTTTTTGTTTATTACATATTATATATTTAATAAACAATCATATTTATAAATTAAAATAATGCATTTAAATCATATTACATATTGCATATTACATATTTAATATGACTAGGACACGACAAATTAAAATCATGCATTAAAAAGTTTCTTTTCTTCAAAGACATAACTGCCAACGTGGCAACTGATATGACAGTGATGAGGCAACATAACAAAATTGTCGCGAACATTAGTTTTTTAAAAAACTATGTTGTTAGAGCAGCTTGATCAAAGAGCAACAAACATTTTGTGTAGGAAAGTCCCTTAGTAGTGTAAAGGAGCCCACAATTTTAAATTTTAAACATCAATGTTACGTGAATCACTTATTGAAAAACTCACTTCAAATTGAAACTAATAAATGAATACAAATTGATGCACATCTACTAGCACACTCATAACAATTAATTGATCCTAGTATATCAATTATGTTTGACTCTTTTGATAATTGCAAGAAAAGTTATGATTTAATTATTTCGATGTATTTTTTAAATATATTTTATTTATATGATATTATTACTTAGTTATAGATATATAGATTAACTGATTAGGATGAGATGATTGGGCACACAACTTGAACATAACAATGGGAGAGAATTACCAATATTATATCATTATTAATAGATTATATAATATTGAGCAGAATTAGTGAACAGGTGTATAACATTCTTTAGATATATTTATTAGAATAATATGTTGGTTTGTTATTATGGATTCTTGAGGAAGAGACGATTTTATCTCTTTTAAAGATTTATCAGAGTGACTCATATGATTATAATTATACTTAGATCGAATTGAGTTGGTATGATTAGTCACAGTATTATAATATCTTCGTCACACAATAGTAATTTATTCATTTTGTGGGAGGTAAGGACATATTCGAGAGATGAGTTTGATATTGCATCTCAAGTTATGACAATCCTTTCAAAGTTTAGAGGTTATACATCAAGCCATCATACATACTCAAGTTGGGGTCTATACGACCACATCCACTGGAGATATGACATTTTCTTGGGAGGAGTACTCCAGACTAAGTTCTTTGGGTACCACTTGATCAAGTATTGCCACATCCATTATACTCTTTTCCCTTCACCTTACTCAGATTGTTGAGTAGTAGACTCAAGGACTAATACTCATGCTACATGTAACCAAACTATTTTACTTGTATTATATAGTTTAAAGCCTTTAATATTGTGAAAGCTAATGGAACTTTTATACGGGCTAAAGGACATGGCAATGTCAATTAGAGGTATCATGTGAGTCTAGCAGCCCATACATTGGATGAGACACGGCCTGAATTAGTCGTGCCAGATCAAACACGACATGGTCCAAACCATTCCTAGCCTTGGATATAGTGTGCCAAATGGGCCAGGCCAGCCGGGTCTGCCCTCAGCACGATTCGGCCATGTCTGGCCCGGCATGGGAATGACCTGTGCCCGTACTCATGTCGGGCCTGCACACAGCATGCTCGTGCCGTGTTAAGACCAACCGGGCCTCGTGCAGGGCTAGGCACGGCCCGATACCCAAGCCCGTGGGCATGGTATCTAGGCAAGAGCCGACAAACCGCCCGAGCCAGATGGGTCCAAAAAATCCGTCAGGCCTACGAGCCCCAATCAGAACCCATGGTTTTTTCGACCCAGGTTCGAGTCCACCCACCCCCTACTCAATCCCCAACGGTAAAATTTAAAAAAATAAAAATTTTGAATTTAAGCCGTTGGATTTCGCCTCCAAGGGCTATGGGGCAGAATCCGATGGCCCACACGATTCTGTCCCAAATAATTGATTAAAATGATAGAAAAATTAAATAAAATAATTTTTCAAAAAAAATTCATATTATTATTCTATAAACCCCCCTCCCTAATATTTATATTTTTCAAAAACATAAATATCTCAAATCTCATTCTCTCTCTCAAATATCTTTCCTAAAATTCTCTCTCTGAATTTCAGCTCAGTTTTTTGAGACTTGCAACTCAGGCTCGACTTTGGTTGGTGTTTGGATTGAATTTTGGATTTGTGGTGCATATGTTTTACGCTACTTTACAGGTATTTTATTTTTTTTTTATTAGCTAACTCTTAAGTCTTAACTTTATTTTTAAAAATAATTATTATTTCACTTTCCCTCTCTCTACTCTACAATCTATCCTCTTGTCTAAAAAAATCAAAAAAATAATAAATACTAATAAAATTAAATAAAATTTAGAAAATAAAAATTCTACGCAATGATCCGAGATTGCTGAAACTTTGATTTCTTTGGTAATATCGACCCAAATATCTAAAAAATAAAAAAATAAAAGGACTTCTGTAGTTTAGACTCAATTAAATATAATAAAATAAAAAAATATTAGCGGTATTGAAGAAGAAACCAAAGTTTATACTTGTAAGAAAATTTATACTTGTAAGAGTACCTGTGAGACTGGGCATCTTAAGAGACATGTCAAACTATGTACCAAAAAATATGGTACATTAGATCCAAGACAAACTCAACTCAACGATGGGTTATTTGAGGATGGATCCAATTTATTCTCAAAGTTTTCCTCCATATACTACAACGAGTTAGGAAATGAATGCATAACCAAACTTATCATCACAATAAATCTTCCGATCATATTTTCGAAAAATTTAAAGGTAGTGAGTATCATGCAAACATATCTTTGGCCTACTTATTATAGAATTCTTAGGTCCACATCTAGGAACGACATACTAAAATATTATAAGTTAAAAAACAAATAAAAATTAATGAATTTATGACATATAGTGGAGTGATGTCTATGACATCCAATATCTGAATAAGTCACGACGATGTATTTTATGCATATCTCACTGCCCACTACTTAGATTCAAAATGAACTCTAAAAAAAAAATTTTAGGATTCTTTAAAATCCTTTATCCTCATAATGACCTAGCTATTTTTGAATGCATGATGAAGATCTTTAGAGAATATAAAATTTAAAATAAAATTTTTAGTATCACATTCGATAACAAGGTTAATAATGAAGTAGCAATTAACATGTTTGTTATGAATATTAGAGATGAATTATTAAGAAAAATTTTCCACATCAGATACATGTGTCATGTAATTAATTTGATTGCACAAACGAGGATGAAGACGTGTTCTCACGATTTGAAAAACATACGTAACTCACTAAAATATATTTGCACATCTCATAGACAACGGGAGTTCATTAGTCTATGTTTGTCTACAAATTTTAAGAAGAAAAAATTTCAATCGGATGTGCGACACTATTGAAATTACAGTTACTTGATGTTGGAGTCATGTGTTGAATACAAACACGTAATATCCGACTAGGTTAATAATAAGAGTGACAAACTTATTATTGATGACACTGGCTGGGCTTCAAGAATTTCATTTATGAAATTCCTAAAAATTTTGTATGACACGATGGACATATGTTTGTCGGTTTATATCCCACGACTTGCATTGCACTCAGGTGCATATACAATATCAGTAGCATATTTAGGAAATATCGAGCTGACCCAATACTTAGCTATGTTGTAGAGATGAAAAACAAGTAATTATAGTACTGGTTCACCATTCTATCTCTTTATTATCTGACTGCATGCATGGACCCTAGGATTAAGATGAAAGAAGTAAATAATATTTTGACGTATATTTTCTCATGCATGAATCTGGAAGACCCATCGAAAGAATAAATTCATGAGAAGTTGACTAAGTTTTTCACATACTACGATACTAGGTATGATGGTAGTAGTAATGAGGCTTCAAGTACATACATGAATACCATATTTGAAAATGATGACTTTTCTATTCATTTAGCGAGAGAAAAATGATGGGGTGAACAGTTAAATAAAAGCGAGTTGTCTTGGTACTTAGATACCGAAAACTACTCAATCCTATCACTTTCTGATACAAAGAATCTTGATATATTACAGTAGTAAAAATCATACGAGTCCACTTTTTCCGTGCTATCTAAGATGATAAGGGATCTACTGACTCCTCTGGTGTGGAGCGTAGTATCAGAGTTTGTTTTTTCTGTTGTAATGAATATGATTTCGAATAGAATGACGAGATTACGTCCAGATATTACTGAGACTTTAGCATACATTAAGGATTGAGAGGATTCGAGCTTGAGCATTCAGGATCATATTGAGACTGGGACTACAGCGAAAGCAGAAGAATTAACTACTGATAATAATCCATATAATAGTAATTTTGATATTGAGATTGAGGATGATAATGATACGATGATAGACGATTGATGACATTGTCACTTGATGTCTGACGGTTGATAATTACGGGATTATGACACTTATGTTATGCTTATGAGTTATGTCTGTTTTGATTTTTGATTTCGATGTATTATACACAATTTTATTTACATTATATTTGGCTTGGTTTAACTTTGTCATTTATGTTTAAGAATATTTGTGTTTATTTAATTTTTGGTTTTGACTTGTAAATGATACTTAAAAGTTAAACTTGAAATTGAATATTTATCTTTTTTTATTTTCATTTTTCATTCGATTTAAATTTTTATTCATATTTAAGTTTTTAATATTTAATATTTTATTATTTCATATATAAATTCTAAATTCTAATTAATACAAAATTAAAACAAATAATATAAAAAATAAAAACTTTTAAACTATTAAAAATTTATAATTTATAATTTACAATTTAAAAATTTATAAATATTATCTAATTTATAATTACATAAAAATTAAAAACAAATAACTTAATCTTAAAAAAAATTTAAATTTTATATACAGACTCGTAAGGATCAGACCCGGCACGGTTAAAAACCAGCCATGCCTACGAGCCATACCAAGACCTGGTCCGGCACTGTAGCCTGGTTGAGCAACCTAAAACCATGTCAGTCTGGCCCAGCCCGGCCCATTTGACACCTCTACCAGGATCATACCATGTTAAGCTGGTGCCAGTCGTGCCTCATGACAAGCTAGGCATAACTTGTGTATCTGGCCCTATGGCACAGCCCACTAGCATGATGACCACTGACCAGGCAAGGGTAGGTCACCGATCATGTGTCTGTTAACTACCAATGAGCCCGGGTATTTTTAAAAAATGCCATGTAAGTTAGGTTCAACTTACGTGGCCACATATTCTAGTTCAGGATCTTCGAGGCTTGACAAAAACAACTGCCAATTATATTTTCACATGATATGTACCAACAATGACAATGACAGGCATGGCATATTATTGCCATTAATAAAATAATTTTTAAAAAAAAACAATTTCACAACAGTTATACTCTAGAAATCCTACAAAAATAAATAAAATATATATATAATTTTTTAAAGTAAAAAAAATTCTAAAAATAGAGATTAGCAATTTTATGAATTTTAATATCTTTTTTCTAAATATCTTTTCTCCTCTACCTCTCTCTCTCTCCTCTCTCTCCTCTCTCTCCTCTCTCCTCTCTCCTCTACATATGTTTCTATTTTTGTGATTTTTTTACTAATATTATATTTAATTTACACATGCATGACGTAAGTTACAATTGAAAAGTTTAGCAAAGATAAGAGATGATACAAAAAAAATAGATTACGAAAAAACATTTGTTGGTATGATATATTTTTTTTCTCCAATAACATCGAACCAAACTTATTTACACCTAAAAAAGTAAAAAATTAGTCGAACTTCAGTAAAATAGACTCACTTTACACTAATGAAAAATAAAAATTATATAGGTGTAGAAAAAAATCGGCACAATATCTATACATTATCAAAATATATATACATATAGGAGTGTTTGTGACATTGATTGCCTTAAGAGGCATGCCGATTAAAGTGTAGAGATATCAAATGAGCCGGGCGAGCACGGCCATGAATAGCCCATGTGCCTTGCCTAGCACGAGCCTGGTGCCTACCATGTGGGCACTGCAAGGGCGATGCGCCCGATGTCTGACAAAACATCGCCCGACGATCAACAAAATGACGCCCGACAACAGACGAAATGATGCCCGATGGGGAATGACCGAGCATCGCCCAATGGGCGATGGCTCGACAAGCCCGATGGGGACGAAGGCGCAGCGGCGCAGGTTCTCAAACCCTAATTTTTTAAATTAATTTATCCTGACCCGGGCCGACCCAGGACAAACCAACATGAACCCGAGCTGATTTCAGGCCATGGGCCCGTGCTGAGCTTGCACTCCAAATTACCATGCCAAACATGGCATGCCACTGTAGCATGTCGTGCATGGCACGACACGTGAGCCGGGGTGGGCATGGAAAAAATAGGCTGGGCTTGCCCGCCCTAGCCTATTGACACCTCTAATCAATGTACAAAAAAATATAATACATTAGATTTTAAGTAAATCTAACTAAGTGGTGATGTCTTTTAAATTAGATCTAGTTCAATTTCATTAACCATTTCATATACCACAATAATTTTGGGAGAGAAAAGATAATCAAACTGATTATCATGGGTTATCCAATTAAATTTTTTAAGAATCAAAGGATAATCAATATTGTACAAAACTTATTTCATCCTACTTATAATAGAATTAATAGGTCTATAAGTAGAAATGACATAATAAAAAATTACAAATTAGAAAAATATTAATAATTAATAAATTTAAGAAGTATAATAGAGTATGTCCGTGATATCAAATATTTAAACTAATTGTAATGATGTATCATTCGTATGCCTTAATGCTTATCTTATAAATTCAAAATAAAAATTCAATAAACAAATTTTAGAATTTCATAAGATCATTCATCCTTATAATAACTCTATCATATATGAGTATGTGATGAGGATCGTTAGAAAATATAATATTAAGAATAAAATATTATATATTAATTTGAATAATACTTCTAGTAATAAAATAATTATTAATATGTTTTTTAGAACTATTAAAAATAGATTGTTAAGTGAGGTTTTTCAAGTTAGTATATGTGTTACATAATTAAATTGATAGTACAAACTAAAATAATATCATTTTTTTCATATTAGAAAGAATAAGAAATTCAATAAAATTATTAGGATGTCAATCAGACAATAGGAACTTAACAATCTCTATTTGTCAACATACCTAAAAAAAATTTCAAACGAATATGAGACACATTTAAAATTATACCTATTTAATGTTGAAGTCATGTATTGACTAATAATACGTGATATCCAACTATATTAATAATAAGAGTGATAAGCTTATTATTAACAATTCTGACTAGGATATAAAATTTTTTTTTATAAAATCCCTAAAGATTTTTTATGATAAAATAAATATTTATTTATTTGTATAGCATGTTTAGTAAGTATAAAGATCACCTGGCATTTAGTTTCATAACTATTGAGATAAAAACTAAATATTTAAAATACTAAGCCTTCATTTTATCTTTTCATTACTAAACTACATATATGAATGATAAGGTTAAGATAAAAAGAATAAAGAATATTTTGACATACATATCAATGTGCCTAAAAACATAAACTTGAAAGTTTTATTCATAAAAAATTAACTAGCTTATTTATATATTATGATACTAAGTATGATAATTATAGTCAGGGTCCAAGTATGAACGTAAACACCATTGGAAGATAATAACTTCTTTATTTAGTTAACCAAAAGCAAACAATAGAATAATCTATCAAATAGAAGCAAGTCATCTCGATATTACTATTATATTAAATCACATAATCATAATAAGAATTATAATATTTTATTTTATTAGAAATCATATGAATCCACTTATTTCGTACTATATAAGATAGCATGTGATCTATTGACTCATCTAGTATTTAGCATAGCATCGAAATCTACTTTTTTTATGGCTACCAATATTATTACAGATAGAAGATTAAAACTACAACTAGGTATCATATAAATACTTACATGCATGAAAGACTGAGAACTCGAGATTAAGTATTCAGGATAAGACACAAGAGTTATTGATAGATAATAATTCATGATACATAAAAATCAAAACAATTGAAATAACAACTAGTAATACCATCAGATGCATACATGATGATGGCGATCAGCATATGCATCCACACTACTATACCACATAAATTAATTAATGACTCATGTGATTTTTGATTATTTTTTTTATATGATATCATATTGTTACTTTTTTTATGATAATTATGTTATTATGTACTTATAATCTTATAAATTATGATTCATTGTATATTATATATGTATATATATTATATTCAATTTTTGATTATGGAATAAATTTTTTTTCATTAAACACTTATTTTTTTATTTGTGAAGAATATCATAAAATTTTTTATTATTTATTTCATTTTAATATGATATTTTCATTACATCATAAAATAAAAAATTAAAATTTCAAAATAATTTAATTGAATTTATGCCCAAAAACTGGCATTAGCCGACATGATCCGGCATTGCTATGGACCAAATGGGTCATGCCGAACCTAATACTTTGGCAGTCCTATCATGTCAGGCATGCCATAGTGGGACATACAAATGATCCGTGCAGGCACAACACAACTCGTTTATGACCTCTAATATTAATATTGATTACTTTATTTTGACATGTGTTTTATATATAATAAAATTTCATCATATTTTATTTTATATCATTTGCTTTACGAAACAACAAGGCTATGATAATATGTTTTTTCTTTTTTTTTGGTATTTTTATAAAAGATTGTTAGACGATACATATAATTTTCTTGGGAATTAAGCAAAAATTTATACATCTTCTCGACTCATAAGAATTATTTTAGATGCACATCTATCATTGATTCATTAATGATTTATTCTCAAATGAGATATCTATTATTGAAAACTAAAAATTTTAGTTCAAACATTAGAAGAGTAACATATATTAATTCTGATGCATGTCAATTAGGAAACCATACTAAAACTTCTCATCTAGGACTTCAAATGAAAACTAGGAGTGATTCATTTCATCTAATTCACTCAGACATTTAAGGACCTTATATGATGACAACTTATGATAAGTTAAAATATTCTATTATAATATTTAATAATCATACTTGATTTATATGATTGTCATTATTTAAAAAAATATTTTTTTTATTTTTATGAATATCATAAAAAATTAAAATTCAATTAGAATGTGACATTAGATATTGAGAAGTGATAATGCATAAAATATATTTCTCATTAATTTTTTATTTCTTTGAGCACAAAATAATTTATCATACATCAAATTCTAGTACTCATGTACAAAATATCATAGTTGAGTAAACAATAAATATCTAGTTGAGATGATTAAGATATTCCTACTTTATAGAAATGTGATTAGACATTTTTGGAGAAAAGCAGTGTTAATTGTTAACTTTCTATTCAACTAGATATCATTCTATATTCTTTCAGACATAATTGTGAAAGGCATGCCTTAGACGTGCCTAGGCTCAGTCATAGGCGAGGCACAAACATGGCACTTCACCTTGTCTGGGGCGAGGCTAGTTCATGAATGCGCACAAATAGCAGAAAAGGCAGGCACTTTCCCTAAGACACGAAGCTCTCCACAGGCACACCTCCATGTAGGTTTCTATCCATTTAGCTCCAAAAGCTCTACGAGGAGCTCCTCGTCCAGCTCCTAGATGAGTTACAGAGATAGGGGCAAGGGGTGATGTGAAGAAATGTAATGGTATTTTTGAATTAATATATTTAATTATATTTTTAAAAATACATATGTAAAATATGGTGCACCATACATAAAAAAACTCATATTTTAAGGGTGTCTTGTGCCTTAATGCTCCAAGAAACCTTAGTGCCTTGGTACGTCTTGCACCTTTCACAACAATGCTCTCAAGTTATATCCCATTGCAACTAGTTTATTTAGGAGACAAATTATTCACCTTCCATATAAATTTTTTGGTTATAATTATTTTGTTTATGATTTCTCTCCATGCAAGAAGAAGATAATTGCACATGTTATTAAATGTCTTTATTAGGTATTTTTTTATTCAAAAAGAATATATATGTAATTCACATGCTATTAAATATGCCGACAAATATTGTAGTAGTAGTAGTAGTAGTAGTAGATTCATTTACTTGCTCAGTAGTTGTTCCCCATTGGATAATAACAACAAACTCTACTCATATATGTATGCTTAATATGATTAGCATGATTGAGTTTTAGGAGAGTGGTGAAACCTCTTCTAGATATTGCCCCTAGAAGAGGAGCCTAATGTGAGTATCCCACCAGATAAGAGATGTGAGTCTCCCCAGGAGAGGAAGATAAAGGTTGGGAGACATGATAATTTCAAACTAAAGATATATACCACATGGATACATCCACAATCCATTATAATAAGTCTTCTATCATATCAATTGATCAGTCTCTAAGTAATAATTTGGACCTTCTAATTATATTATGAAATATATTATATACATGTTCTATTGAGCATCATTTATCTCAAATACTTTCTTATTCTTGCTTTGACATTACATATTCAACCTTTTAATCCTCATTTGATAGTTGTATGATCATGGATACTCTTTTCGAGATACTCAATCATGACATGCTATGTTAGAAGAATTGAGTATGATTCATCTAATCATACATGCAATCTCATCCCAAAATTAGTGAGTAAGCTGTTGTAGGATATATATGGGTATATACAATGAAAATGAGACTCAAGAAAAGACCAACCAACTCAGGTTAGATTAGTAGCAAAAAGTTGTACGAATATCTATGATGTGGACTACTAGGACACTTTCTCTATCATGGTGAAGATGCTTGTTATTAGGCTATTATTTCTTTTGTAGTATCGCACAAATGAACTATATATCAGTTAGATGTGAGAAATACATTCCTTTATAGTGATCTAAAAAAAATATTCATACAACAACCACTAAGGTTCAATATTCGTGGGAGCATATGTATAATGTAAGATTGCGAAAGGCACTTTATGGCCTAAAGCAATCTCCAAAGACATAATTTAGTAGATTTTCTTCAGTATTTAGTATATTTAATCTTTAGAGACGTACGATAAATTATTCTTGTTTCTTTTGACATGGATCAGAAGGTGAGTAAGTGATATTAGTTATATATAATGATGATAGTTTACTTATAGGTTATAATCAATTGGATATGTTTCAACTAAATTTATTTTTACAAATTAAATTTCAGACGAATAATTTGAGATATCCAAGATATTTTCTAGATGTAGAGATCAAATACTCAGGAGGCACGACTTGTCTTTCTAGAGATATATTTTGAATATTCTATTTAAGATATGTTTGGTTGTATACTTACTCTTACTGACTCACCACTTATCCAAGTGTAAACTAATCTATAGATGTTGGGTTATCAATTGATTATAATAGATATAAGATGACGGTAGAAAAATTAAATTACTAATAGTTATTAGACCATATATTACTTATTTTACTAGTAAAGTTAGTTATTTTCTAGATTCATCTAAACATATTCATATAAATATAATGTATATGATATTTAGGCATATAAAAAAACTTTATAGTGTAGAATTACATTTAGAGATTGTAGGCATAATCAAATAGAGACATATTTTGATTCTAGTTTAGCTCTTACAATTATAGAGAAGAGATCCACCACAAGATACTCAGAGAGTTCTATCAAGATCTAGTGCATATGTTGAGTACAATTCTATTATGATAACTATTTGTAAGCTATAATGGACTAGTTACTTCTTGGAAGAACTTTATCTACCAATTCAGAAATCAATGATACTTATCTGTGATAGTCAGGCAACTAACACATTGCAGCCAACTCAATATTCAATGAGCAAATAAAATATATTTAGATTAATTATCATTTCATTTAAAAAAAATTCATAATAATTCAATTGATATGACTTACATAGCTACTAGCGATCATACTTGAGATATCTTCACAAATATTTTTAAAAGATCATAAGTTATTTCTCTCTTTTTCAAATTAGGAATTGGTGACTTGTACGTACGCCCCAACTTAAAGGAGAATGCCCTTATTTTTTCCTTATTATTTGGGAGCACCCAACTTGTGAAATGTACCAAACCACGTATATAATAAATAGCCTTGTATTAATTAAAAAAAGTAGAAAGAAATACCAATTTTTAGTGTTTATGCAATATTTCCTTCCTCTCTCAATTGTGCCCAATCAAAAACCCGAAATCTAGAGGTAACAAATAAATTCTTACATAAATTTTATGAAAATGATAGAAATATCTAATATATTTTTTTAATTAATATTTCTCATACTTTAGTATAGACACATTAATTAGGAAGAAATATTGGTGTTGGACATGTTAACATGTCTTACACTATAGCGTAGACATGGCCATATATATGTTCAAAAACCCCAAACATATATATGGCCATGTATTGATTAAAAAAGAAAAAACTAATTTTTATAGTTTATGCAATTTCTCCTCCCTCTATTTTCTGCCCGTTCAAAAACCTCTACTAGATATTTAGGCGTATGCATGTATGAGATCTAATAAGTTTTTACTCACACCAATTTAGTTGGTATGATATAAATCTCTAGAATATTTCCTAATTAACATATTAATTAGGAAAAAATATTAACATGTCTCATACTCAGAAATTGATAAACGATGATCATTATTCTGTATCAAAGAACATTACTGATATCTAAAGAGTATTAATTTATTTTTATTTTTAAAAAAATACTAGTTTGAAAATTGGATGTATTCCATTTTTAAATATTATATTTTTCTTTATATTACAATTAAATTAAATATTTTTTATGAAATTTAAGTTATTCATTTTGAAAATTTTTTAATATTATATATATATATATGATGTGTGAGTAATAGCTTGAACCGAACCAAGGTAACAACCAACAAAGTCAACAATGCACCCAAGTTAATCTACCACACACCTAGGCTAGCTTGGATTAGGCATGTGCTAGGGAAGACATGACTCAACAAAATCCAAGATGTTAACAAGCCTGTTTACCAACTCAATGGAGAGGAACAATGGGTATGAGTAAGTTTTTTTATGATCCCACTAATAAGAATGTTCATGTTGTAGATAACAAATCTGAGTAGGTTACTAACTATTATAGGTTACTAACTATGATAACATTTTGAAAACTACTAATCATTATAACTCAATTTTTGTATGCTCATTATATATTATTATATAGCCAATGATCATCTTTTGGTAAGCTATTGAATATGATAATATTCAACTTGATTTTTTATTTTTTTAATATATTTTGTTTATCTCCTTTAGTTACGTTAATTTTTTTCCATGAATTATCTATTCAAACAACTAAGTTATAACTTAATTTTCTTTTCTATTATTTTTTATTTGTTAAAATTAAATAATTCTAAGAACTTTCTTTGTGATTAAACAAAATATATTATACTTTTTTTTCTATGGTATTTGAAAATGTTAGATCTTTCATTTATACATTTTTAACTAAATTACACATTTATAGTCAAGTTGATAATTATTTATCATAGTTGAAGGATATTTCTACTTTAAAATGTGAAACATATCAATTAGGAAAGAATAATAGAGCTTTTTATTTTGTCTATTAGAATTATATGAATAAAAGCTCATTCAATTCAATACACTAAAATAAATGAGAACCTGATAAAAATAAGACAACAAAAAATTCAATACTTTATTATTTTTATTAATAATTATTCTCAAATTATGTAGGTATTCATTTCTAGTTTTAGATCATAATTTTTTTTATTTTTCAAATATATCAAAATTGATTACAAAATTAATTTAATAAAAAATTATAAAATAATGTGTAACAATCCATTAGAATAAATATCAAGGAATTTCATCACTTACCATATAAATTACAAGATTATATACAAGACTATCAATACTGGCATGCCCCACATAATTGTATTATTTAAAAAAATAGACAACTAATTAAGATAACTCGGATACTCATCTTTAATATTAATATTTCAAAACTCTCTTAGAGCAAAGTGGTACAAACAATCTAATCAACCAGCTATTATCAATTGTCCTTTCTCATCATGAGCTCTTTTAGGTTTTTCATCCTTGAGAGCAAGTGTTTAGCATATCTCCTAGAACTTAGGAGAATACTCCCTAAAATGAGACAAGATGAAACCTATTATCTTGAGATATTCTTTTATCATTATCCAAAAATAATATATAAACATTTTTTACAAGAATTTGAGTATTGATATTACCTTTTTGAGTAAGAATTTTTTAACAAGCCTAATGAAAATAAGAATTCAAAAATTACATCTTCACCTATTACTTTTTCCTACTCTTCTATAGTTCTGTTTGTACCTCATGTAAGGAAAGAATCACTTGTTAATTACATTGAACTTGATATCCATTATTATGATACTCTAATATATTTATCTTATATACCAACAATCATATATTAAATTTATTGTATAGAGAGCAAAGTTTTTTAGGAAGTAAAACATTCCTCGAGCCCAAATGACAAAATAGTCAACGAGTATATCCTATTATAGTCTATTCATACTAGAGTATATCAAAAATTTAGATGATCCTGCATCTAGTCCATATGATTTTGATCTTTTAATTACTCTCTAAATAAAATAAAAGTGATATATTTAATACTCATATTTCATTGATATTGTCATATTCGTGCATTTTTCCTTATTATACTTTTTTTACTATTTTCCCCAATGATATAAGAAACTCAAGTCTCTTGAAGCATTATCTCCTCCATAAGAAAGTCAAACCATTATGAAATAGATAAATGTTGTCCACTTAAATAAGACATGATAATTAGTACCACCATATTCCGTAAAGTTTGTTGTTAGTTGCAAATCAATTTTTACTATGAAGACATAGCCAAGTGAAAAGGTATATCACTTTAAAATGAGATTCACTCAATTATTTGAGGTGAATTAACATGATATTTTTTCTCCTAGCCATAATGACTTAGTTATGAATTTTTATTTCACTAGTTAAGCATCAAGAATATTTTTTTATAATGGCATTGAGCAGGTTATGGAGCAGCCATCTAAGTTTCAAGCATCACAATCAGATACAAATTATATATAACAAAATGTATTGCATGATCTGAAATAATCACCGAGAGCTTGATCTACTAAGAATTCAAATGGATACCTTCTCTATAACAAAATAATCTCTTTAAATATTTCATCTTGATATCAAAAAAATATTTAAAATATTTCCAAAGTTTGTGGTAAAACTTACCCTGTCCATGATTTTTCTCTAGTAAGAGAAAAGATGACACGTATGACCTTAAGATGTGTCATTTTTAGATACTTCAATGCCAAAAATATATATAAGTATTTTTTATCAGAATTTAATAAGATATTAGTAAATATTAATGTTGATTTTTTAGTACAACTCTTTTTTAGCAAGTTCAAAGTGAGTGAGAATAAAAGAGATACATATGAACCTATAAATTTATACTTTTCAATAATTCCTCTTGTATAACATCTTAAGATATAGTCACTTGTTAATCATATTTGAATTTATTAATCCACGATTTCATAATATATATCAATAAGTACACATAAAATTGATTCTAGGATAAGTAGGATTTTTCAAGAATAAATTTTCTTTCTCAAATCCAACTGACATAGAAAGACGAGTCTATCTCGATTCATGCCCATTTTAAGTTAGAAATTAGAAGATTTAACAACTCAAGATTTAAAATATATACTAAGAGAAAAGAACATATATAACTTACTCATACAAAAGATGAGTCTATTAATGAGCAAAATGATCCTACAACCAATTCATGATTTTGACATTTTAATCATCCTTAGGAAGGAACAAAAGAGTTGAATCTAACACCTAATGTTATAGATTTTATCATGCTCAAGTCTTCATCCTTGTTTTACCCCTACTATATTTTTTATGATGATATGATACTCAAATTTTTTGAGGTATTATTTCATCTAAGATAATATTAAACTATGATAGAAGAGATAGATATTCCCCATTCAAATAAGACTTGAGAACTATTAAGACATGTCTAAGTGAAAAGATAAATCATCGTATATTCATACTTATAGAAAGAAAATTTACCAAGTAGTTTAATATGAATTAATAGGATATTTTCTCTTACAATCAATATGTTACAAATTTTTATATCCTTGAATAAGTAATGTATATGAAACAATTAGCTGAGTTTCAAGTAACACAATTATATACAAATTATAAATTACAAAATGTATCATATAAACTAAAATAGACACCGAGAGTCTAGTTAACTAAGTTTTTACAAAAAAATATTTTATTTAATTTACATAAGTATATTATGAATTTATCTTTATCTTTCCAAAGGAACTCAGACCTCATAATAATTTTATTTATTGTCTATGTAAATAATATTCTTATTATAAGATATGATAAGATAGAAATCACTCAACACAATAATTGTGAGACTTAAAATACTTTTGAGATAGAGATTAACTATTTCAAATGAGATTATTGTGTTAAATAGGAGGTATGCACTTGATATTTTTACTGAGGTTGAAGTTTTGAGTTGTGTTCTAACAAAGATTCCTATTAATCCAAGTATTAATTTTTTTATCTAATGTGCCTTATTCATTTAACTCTAATTTATCAAAAAATCATAGGAAAAATTAATTATCTTACTATCATCAAATCATATATAATTTATGTAACCGATATAATTAATCATTTCTTAAATTTTTATCAAAAAATTCAAGTATACACAACTCATTGTATATTAAGATATGTGAAAAAGTCTTTAAAATATTAAATCTTTTTTGACAATATATGAATACTTGCAATTAATTAGAGATTCAAATTTAAGTTAGGTATTAAATTAAGCCAAGAGAAGGCCTACAAAAAAATGTTGAGATAGAGATGACCTACTCCAAGTGAGATTATTGTTATAGAGGATGTATGCATTTGATACACTTACTGAGATTGAAGTTTTGAGTTGCGCTCAAACAAATATTCCTATTAATTCAAGTACTAATTTTTATCTGATGTGTCTATATCTCATTCATTTGACTATATAATTATCAAAAACTCATAAAAAAATTAATTATCTTACAATCACTAAATCATATATAATTTATATAATCAATATAATTAATCATTTCATAGATTCTTATCAAAAAATTAAAATATACACAACTCTGTGTATATTGAGATATATGAAAAAAATCTCAAATACAGAATTTTTTTCAACAATATACAAGTACTTGCAATTAAATCGGACATTCTAATTCAAGTTAGGGATTAATTTATGCCAAGAGAATATCTACAACAAATTTTCATACCATTCTTAGAGACAATATTATCTTTAGAAAAAATTAAAAATTTTATTATTTTGATATCCAATACCTATGAAGCATGGATACGGCATTGTACAGCCGTCTCACCATCTCGGATACGTGGATACGATATGGACACGCGTCGAATACGTTTCCAAGATGTCACGTGACATATCATTGACTAATATGTGTCTGATACATCACGTGGCATATTGTTGGACACATCAAATACATATTCAACATGTATTTATGATGAAAACACAAGCTTAAAATAGGGAGGATTTCACTGACAATGCTGAGTGACCGATGATGCCGAGGTATGAAATTTAGAGGTGTCAAACGGGACGTGCCGGACCTGCACTGCCCATTTTTAGCCGGCCCAACCGTGCTTTCGTGCCAAGCCAGGCATGGCACGGTTACCGTACCATGTCGTGCCTGGCTCGGCACGGTTCTGTGGAGATCAGCCCGGCACGGGCCCGCGGCACGAATCCATCCGGTTTGGCTCGGTCGGGCCGAACCCCTAATTTAAAAAAAATTAGGATTTCGACGTGCACCATAATGCCGCCGTGCCACGGAACCACGCGCCGTCGTACCTCCGGGCAACCGAACCCCTAATTTAAAAAAAATTAGAGTTTCGGCACGCGCCGCCTCGCCGCCAAAACCCTAATTTAAAAAAATTAGGGTTTCTCAACTCGTGCCGAGATGCCGTGCCGAGCCAAGCACGTGCACAAGGCCCAGTTTGCCTCGGCACAGCATGGTTGGTGCCGTGGACAAGCAAGGCACGGGCACGGACACGAAAAATTCCCGTGCCGTGCCGGCTCAAGCATGGCCGAATCTTGTCGTGCCTCTTGCTGGACTGGGCCGGCCCAGCCCAGTTGAGACCTCAAAGGGGGTTATCTTCGGGATTTCAAAGCAGTAACATTGGGGGGAGGGGATTTAAATGTTTATTTTAATTTATAAATATGCAATATATAAATATTTAGTATATAATTTATTTGAATGAATAAATATAATATATAAATATGCAAATTATATGGAATTAGCTGTGTCCTAGCCGTATCCGTATCCTAGTTTTTTAAGATTTGTTATATCCCCATATCCTATCATGTCGTATCCCCGTGCCCGTACGTCATAGTCCAGTACAAAGATATTATTCAAAATAATGATAATAATCACCTACTATATATTTTAGATCCAATACCTACTCAAGAAAATCTAATTTTATATTTCACAAGCATATAAAATATATAAAAGTAAATTATTTTTTCCTTATAGAGAAAATTCAAAATAAAATTATTTTTAGAATTTATATTCTGACAACATGATAGTCAATGAATATCTTGACAAAAACTTTAAAGATATCTTATCTAATAATTCTTTTCTCAGAGCTTAATATTTTGAATCTTTACATACAAACTTAAGAGATAATATTATAGTTTACAATATTTTTTATTTTTTACTTTTAATTTTTGCATTATGAATTAAAACACCCAATCTATGGGATGGCCCAATATATAAGAATCTCTCTTGTACACCTATTATCATTCCATTCTATTGAGTTTCTGTTATTTTTTGTTTTACAACTCAACATATATTATTAGAAGTGCACCTAAGACTTGTATGATTGTTCCATGTGCTTGTAGTTCATATGTATTCCCTCATTATGCAATTGTTTTATATGAATGAATATGATATTATTATTTTCATTATATTAGTTCTTGTTAAGTTTTCAACATGTACTAAAAATAATTTTTTGAAACTAACACTTGTACCAAAAGACAATAATAACTATGAGAAAAGCAACAATTGCAGATTCACCTGATGATCATCACTGATGTGGAGTTGAGAGAACATGTCCAAATAAACAGAACCCTCAGGCTTGATCTGCAGAGTTTTCTAGAAGTATAATTATAACTAACAAGGTGAAATGAAAGAGAATAAAAAAAGAGAACTTTACTTGTTTTTCTTCAAAGTTCCCTTGAAAACTTAATGATTGTAATTGATTATAAAAAACTCTGTCACAAAACATTAAAACAGAATGTAAATCTGCTTATGCAGCAAAGATTTCGAAATGAAATATTGATAGATTATAAGTTTGACAAAAAGGCATGTCAATGTGAAAGCAGCACTCTGCAGTAACCTACAGGTGAACTTTTAAGAAAATGGTGTTGTTGTGGGGGGTATTGTTTTGAATGTTATGAAGATGGGTACTCAACATCAAGGTTGGGTTCACTTTTATATAATTAAAATGTGTTCTTTGAAGACTAGTGATTAGTAAATTAAAAAGAAGCAATTCGAATTTCTAAATATGCAAATTTTGAAATAAAATACACAAATTTAGATTGACAAAAAAGACAGTGTCCATAGTTTTTCAAACTGAAAATAAATTCTAGTAAATAAAAACAAGTTTTCATAAAAACATTGAAAATATTTCCAAAGTCTATGCAAGAATTAATATTTTTCATTTTCATTGAAATAGAAAGGATAAGACAAAAAAATGGCCAATATGTCATGCATATATTGAATATTATTTGTTTTAATGCAAATTTAATATTCACCTTTTGTACTAGGAGTCTTAAATAAAGAAATGGCCATCATAAAAGAAGCTTCATTTTTTTTAATATACTTTTGTATTTATGCGTTGGCAAGGAAAATATGATTTTTACATTTGATATATGTATATTTCAACAAGGTATTAGAATAAATTTATTAACAATATTGCCAATTCTCGTCCTTCCATTTTCTCATTGCTACTTATGATCATTTTCAAGTTTTTATACCGAGGGAAGTGTATCATTTCCCTCATTAATTATTCAAAAATAAGCATGCAATTTGAGAAGAACTAAACTGTTTTGAAATTTTTTTTTATTAGGACATAAAATCCTAAACTGTTAATTTTAATTGGGAGAACTATGATATGACATCAGTAAGTAAACACAAGAAATTTGTCATATTATAGGAATAAATGATGATGTATCAAAGAAATATATTCATAATTTTTCCAAAGAAAAAGCAAAGGGGACTAAAGAGTATTAAGAAATAGTCTTACTACCATAGTCATCATAGAATTTTCATTATTTATTCATCATTATACATACAGAGAGAAATATATGAAACTTTTCTTTCAAATAGTTGTAGACACTTTTGATTTTTTTCAAGTATTAATGATTTTATTACTCGTATTTCTATTTTAGACTCTTAAATTATTAACACAAGAATTAATACTCAGATTATTAATAAATATTTTATTTTCACTAATTTTTTTATTCTTTTAATATTGTGATAATTAATGATAATCCCTCAAAAATCATTAAATATTAAAACAAATTAATTTGGTTATTTGTTTCTTACTCAAATTTTATTTATTTCCGATGGTCTAACTAATAATTTTCAAGACAATCAAATTCTATCTTTATTTTTTTTTATAAATAATTATTGCAGATATGAAACTCTAAGAAAGACTTACTTTGAGTTTGAGCAATATTGGGTATATGACTTCACTTCTAGTAAAATATTTGAGTGTATTATACCTTTTATTTATGTATTTTCAATATGTTTACAAGTCACTACTAACTTGAAAAAACTTTATTTTATTGTTAAAATATTTATATCCTAAAATATAAGATAAATCAATTAGAAAAATATATCACAACTTTATATAATGAATGTTATATTAGTGTGACTAAGAAAATATTTGATTTAATACACACAGATATATGTTAACTTAGTACAGATAAAACTCAAGAAAATTTTATATATTTTATTATTTTTTATTAATAATTATTCATATTTTATTTTTTTGTCTAAGTCAAATTTTTTTAATTTTATAGTAATTTTAAAAAATGATAAAAAATTAATTCAATAAGAAATAATAATATATTAAAATATTTATCAAATTATTTTAACATTTACTCTATAGAACACGGGATTATATACCAGATATATTATGTTAACATACCCTCAAAAAATGAGATTATATAAAAAAATAATAAATATCTATGTGAAAAGAATGTTATAAAAATATTTTTGGGGATATGATATTAACCACGAACTATAATATCAACTAAATATTTTTTTTATCATTTCTCAATATGCATCATTTCATGTCATGCATCCAAAAAAGAGATTATTTCATGCCCCTCTAAGTCTTTGAGAGTACTTTAGTACTCTCAAAGGTTGGGATAAGTTGACTTCTATAAGTTGACTTCTATAAGAGATTATTGATCACAATCACTTCCTATGATGAGATAAGTTGACTTCTATAAGCTTGGGATATATTTCATGATTACTTTTGAACTCAAAAAATATATAAATATATTTCAACATCTAAATCAACATACCTCCAATTAGGAAGGAATTATCTATCATTTACATCTAAGCTAGTTGATTTATATTATAATGATACTCTTATATAGTCAGCGTATATACCAACAAGTACATATCATATTGACTCTTGATAGAGCAATATTTCCGATAAAAAATATCTCAAATCCAGATGATATAGTAGTCTACAAGTTTACTCTATTTTAAGCTTATGATTAGTTAAAGGCTATGAGACTTAATCACTCACGATTTATAATTTATAATAAGAGAATGAGACATACACAATATATTCATACTAAAGATGAGTCTGCCAACAAATCATATGAACCAATAAGAAATCATTTAATTTTGACTTTCCTATTACTTTTTAGAATAGACTAATGAGTTGTACTCAATATGCAAACATATAGATTTTATTAATTTGATATAATCTTCCTTCTTTTACTTCTTTATTACTAATGCAACTAGAATTCATCTCTTTTTGAGATATGATCTCACTCATTATAATATTATATTATATTAGAAGTGATAGATGTACTTTACTCTAATAAAACATATAAATTAGTATCATGACCTTCAAAATATTCAACTAAAATTAATATCTTGAACAGAAATACATCTTATGGCAGCTAAACCATTACAATGTATTCAACAAAAATTGAGTCGACGAGGCAAACCATAGAAATTCGATATGAAGCATTTTTCGAAATCACCAACTCCTGATTATAGTAGTATTTGTCAAAGTTAACTCCATCTAAATTAAAAAATTTATAACCTAAATGACAAATGACAGTCTCAATGTTGGGCCCATATTAGAATATTTCATTGATATATTAATATCTTATTTTAAAACTATTCTGAATTAAAATTTTCACCTGGGTCAAATTTGATTAATTTTGAGAGGGTTTGCCAATGTCACAATTCAGAGAAATGCTAGAAAAAATATATATATTAACTGTAAAATATAAAAGATCAACTTGCGTACAAATGTTCATTAAGACAACAATCAACCATTTCTCTATAATTTAAATCCAAACCAAAGATAAAAGACCAATAATTTAAGCATTAAATTGCCTTAAGAGTTGCAGATCTTCTGCATTCACAAAGCTGGGAATTAATGATTCTGCGTGGCTCAACAATGAACCTACACATGCAAGTGATTTGCAGTGAGTTACTGTAAAATGTTTCCAACGAGAAATCTTGCGAGTGATACTTAACACAAGTTGCTGCAAACCGTAATTGCCTTTAGACCACCATAGGGGAAAGAAAACCCCGGCAATGAATTAGATGGATCGATCAATAGACAATCAAGGAACTTATGAAGAAATAAATTCCTTTCTTCCTCTGTGGTACAGAATAAAATTGAATTATAACATACAAAAAGCCATCACAGCAAATTGAACCAGAATGCTCGCAAGCATTGTCCATGTAGCAGGGATCAGTTACTGGCATGCAGTTTATCCATGAAGTCTTAGGTTGAAATCTATTTCTGAATCTAAACTATGCACCTGCAGGGACTTACTAAAAGGTAGGACCTGGAGGAGGCCCACTTCCTCATGGGATTAGTTGAGGTGTGCGAAAGCTAGCACGGACACCCACAAATATCAAAAAAAAAAAACATTGAAAAATGTAGGAAATTGAAATAGAGAAAACCTTCACAAATGTTGGGTACAAAACAATGAAGGTTGGCAATCACTTTGACAAATAATGAAGTTCTTTGATGTGCATAAGTAGCTTGAGGCATGCCACCAGATGGTACTAAAATTTCTTGATTAAAGACATCCAATACATCCAATGATGATAAAGCATCCAACACCCATCCAACTGCTACAAATGTATCATACTCCAGAACTGCATCTTCTTCCTTTTCTGGAAACTCAGAAGAACACCAAATTGACAAGAAGTCTCCATTAGGGAGGCAAAACATTGCACTCAGAACTTCAGTCTGAGAACATAAAAGATTTAAAGAATTAAAAGATGAATCAGTATATGAACAATAAAGCCTATTGCGGCCAAGCATTATGCCATCCACAGTCAACAAATTAAGTAAAAATACAGATCGGATTTTTCCATGAAACTCTCCAAGCCTTGTTAAAATGGGTTCTAGAATCTACAATAAAGAGCACATCAGCAATGTGGGATACAAAAAGATCCATGCCTTCACGTATCTAGCACTATAATAGAATTTCAAATACCCATTTGCATTATGCTAGCTTGTTTGGATCATAAAGATAAAACAGTGTTGTTCAAAAAATTATGGTGCTTTACTTTGCCCCTTGTCTTTTTTATGAAAAAGAAAAAGATTTTAACTACAAATACAGTTTGGGACATGCACAGTTGGTAAAAATAGAATGTTAATTCAGAAAGATAGAAATAAATCAATGGGTCCGAGATTAAGTAAATGGACAAGGTACTCTACAGTTTGGGACATGCACAGTTGGTAAAAATAGAATGTTAATTCAGAAAGATAGAAATAAATCAATGGGTCCGAGATTAAGTAAATGGACAAGGTACTCTATAGACGGCTAATTCTAGTTAAGCTACTTTAAAATATCATGCTTTTGCACCTTTTTATTAATTTTAAAAACTGCATTGTCCAAAAAAAAAAAAGCAAAGCAGTATGTATGACAGCTTCGTAGTACCATGTAATTAACTAGGAAAAAAAAAACCCACGGAGGTCAAAGGTTGTACCCAGTGCAAAAGTCTCTCACACTTTAGTACGAGACCTAAAAAAGATTAATATCTCAATAGTCTTATCTCCAAAAATAATAGAGACATCATCTGATAAATCTCAAACATATACATCCAACACAAAAAAATCTCAAATAATTAGTCATCTCAATATCATTTTTGCTTAAGCATATTTAACTTTAAAATTCTTATTTGAACCGATATATTGATATTTGTGTAATTGCACAATAAATAAAAAAATTATGAATTAGATTAATTGTCAGAATTCATCCAGCATGAAATGATGAATCCAAACAGCAACTAGACCATGCACCAAATAATAGGTGTGCAACAGGATGCATTGGAACAGTTGATTCGGGTCAGCATGGGCCATGCAGAGACACAACCCATGCTTGGGCAAGACACATGCCTGACCTTGTCAAGCCTCCTTGGACACCTGACTCATGGCCTGTGGCACCCTAGTGCCCAATGGCATCCAAGTGAATCATAGGCCAATACACAGGCCATGGGTTCCGAAGCATGACCCATGGCTAGCATGACCCAATTGGTACATGCCATGTGGCCATGAGTGTTCGTGCATGACCCATGTATACCAGAGGTTTGTGGCACCCTAGTGCTTAGGAGAAGTGAAGCATGTCACCCATGTCTAACAACTATGAGTGCTCGAGCAGGAAACATGACTAGCCTGGCCCTCACCGATATGTGTCATGTGATCAAGGGTGCTCAAGCACGATCTATGAGGCAGCATGGGTATGTGTCAAGAGTCACGATCAGAAGGTTAGCATGTCGGGGAAGAATGAAACTTAGACATGGATGGCATTCAAGTCGCCCCATCAGGCATAACACACCTCGTGACTTCATGTCTGACCGGCATGTATTTTTTTCATAAGGCCATGTCGGATCAATTAGCCCAATGGGCCCAAGAACAAGGATTTGAAAAAAAAGCACGAGGTGTCAGCATATCCTTGCCCAGGCACACCAGCATATCTTCGCCTCAAGCAAGCCTCCCCCCACCCTCCAAGTGAATCATGCCCAGCACGGCATGCTCGGATTCATACCGACCATGTTGTGCCGGGCATGACAGAATACGAGTCGTGTCGTGTCGTGCTGAGCACAGCACGATTTTCTAACAGCTAGCACAACACAGTGACCCGATTGTGCCACCTAAAAATGGATCATACTGGCACAGCATAGTTTGTTTGACACCTCTACCCGAGCCCGATATTAGATCACGGGTCACATGCCTCTAGATCGTGCCTACTAGGTCAGGCACACAGGTCATGCCTAGCCCGACATGAAGTACAGCTGCCAAAGGCCCAGCACATCACGAGATATGCCTAAGATCAGCACAACCCCATTCTAGGCAAGGTTATGGACCATGTCGTGATGAGCCAAGCATAGTTAATTTGCATCATTCCCAAGCCGCCCAGACCACTTGACATATCTAGTTTCGGTTCATACTATGATGACTCTCTTATCAAATCATCATATATAATAACAAGTATATGATTGTTGGATTACGAAGAGAGTAAGAATTTCTTTGAAAGGAAATCTCAATAAGCCTAATCAAGCAAGAAGCTCTCGAATTGATTTCGGCCCCAACTCAAATTGAGTTGAAAAGAGAGAAATTTGACTACTCATGACTTAGAATTTATTCAATGAGAATATAATATATAAATGTTAAGAGCAGAAAAGAGTCTCCTAAAAGCCACATGATCTTGTCGATAACTTATCTTATCTTGATCTTTCGTTTGCTCTCTGAAAAAATTAAGGGGTCAGACTTATCATTGTATTTTACATGCATTAAAGTACTCATATTTGATTATTTTTTTTATCTTTATTATTATTTTCTTGATGATACCTAGGGGTGTCAAACGGATCTGGCAGCCCATGCCCGACCCGAAGCCTAGCACGATTCTAGCATGTCTAGCCCAGCACGGCACGCTACAATAGCACACCCAGGCCCATACCGAGCAAACCCTCAGCACAAATCATGTCGTGTCGTGTCGAGGGTCTTAGGCTTGCGTGCCATGCAAGGCATGACCCAGGTGTGAGACATGTGCGCTCAGGACGAAAGATGATGTGCTGAACGATGCAGCAACGCCCGACGGGGGATGAACAACAACGTGGAGGGGAAACCCTAATGTAATTTTTACCTAATACGGCCCGACCCGACACGAACCAGCCCGTACCCAGGCTGATTTCATGCCGCAAGCTATGTCGGGCTTGCCCTCCAGTGAACTGTGCCAAGTACAACACAGTACTGTAGCATGTCGTGCCTAGAGCAGCACGCGAGCCCAATTAGACCTGAAAAAAACAAGTTGGGCCAGTTTGAAACCTCCAATGATACCAAGATATTCATGTCTCCTGACACATTGTATTATTCAAGTTGACACTAAGTCATGGTAGAAGAGATATATATATTTTACACTAATAGAACTTAGGAACTAATATCTCAAAATTCATGAAAAATAATTATTTGATGGAAGTGGTTGTTCACTATGAAGACATATTCAAATGGAAAAGATCATCTAATATGAGACATATTACGAATGAATTTACTCAAATATTTAAATTGAATTAGCAAAATAATTTCTATCTAGCAGCCACGATGACTTCGATATGGATACCAATATGGTTGTAACCGAGCCGAGCTACTCGCGAGCTGCTAGGTATTCGACACGTTAGAAGCTCGCCCGAACTTGTTTATTAAGTTAAACGAGCCGAGCCCGAACATCATTTTGAGGCTCATAAGTTAAATGAGCCAAGCCCGAGCACCCTCAAACTCGGCTCGTCAACTCGTAAACAAGCTCATGAATAGGCTCGTGAGCAAGCTCGTTAATCAGGCTTGTGAACAAGCTCATGAACCAAGCTCGTGAACAGGCTTGTGAACATGGAAAAGGCTTGATGCACAACAAATTTTTCCTACAAATGAACATGATGAATATTTTAACTCTTGAACTTCAATCAAGTTAATTGAACTTTTATTATCTTATCTTTTTAATTTAGTTGTATGTTGGCTATTTTAGATGAACATTTTCTTTAATTCCCGAATATCATTTGAGGCTCGTAAGTTAAACGAGCCGAGCCCGAGCACCCTTAAACTCAGCTCGTCGGCTCATAAATAGGCTCGTGAACATACTCGTGAACAGATTCGTGAATAGGTTTGTAAGCAAGCTCGTTAACCAAGCTCGTTAACCAAGCTCGTTAACCAAGCTCATCAACAGACTCGTAAGTTTAACGAGCCGAGCCCGAGCACCCTCAAACTCGGCTCGTCAGCTCGTAAACAGACTCGTGAACAAGCTCGAGCCTACTCCTTTAAAACCGAGCCGAGCAGAGCCTGCCTAATACTCGGCTCGACTCGGCTCGGTTACACCCCTAGATACCAATAGAAAATGTAGTTTCTCACATATAGATGATACACCTATTATACGTGAAAAAAAAAATTTATTCATAATAATTATGAAGATGTGTATTTAGAACAACCACATGACTTTCGAGTAATGATAAAGTAGTCAAATTTAGTTTGTCAATTGTGAAAAATATTATACAATCAGAAGCAATCCTTAGGGGCTAGGTTAATGAGTTTTTCAGCCACAATCATTTCCTTTGATGTGCACATTTGTTTTATCAAATAAACATAGGTGGTAAGATTATTTTTTTTGTAAGTGTATGTACATGATAAACTTATTGTGAAAAATAATGAGTTGATAATCAATGCCAAAAAAGACATGAATATTTTATCAAATAAGTATATCATTCAGGTTGTACCAACCGGCATGATATACCTATTTGTTTTATCAAACACTATCAATTAGAGTTTCTGACAAAATTTTAGGAGACCTAAATATTTTTTTGAAATTAAAGTGAATTATGACATAAATTATATTATGTTATCACATTGAAGATATATAGTTAATACTTAATACTCTTGTAAAGCAAAGATCAGTCTTTTGAATTTTACTCTAGCAAATATCCAATTGACTCAATTACATACAAGATAATCACATAAAATATTAATTATTTGATTATCCTCAAACCATATATAATTTATATATTTAATATAATTAATTACTTTTTAGATTCTCCACTACGAGTTCGCTTAGATGAAATCATTTGCATACTTAGATATGTAAAAAAAAATTTAGGCTTCAGTATCTCTTTCAATGAACACGAACATCTCTAGTTAGCCAAATTTTTAGATTCTAATTGAGAATAGACTTGCACAAAGATGAGATTAACTATTATTATTCTTAAAAATAATCTTATCTATTAAAAATATAAGAGAGAAACAATCATTTTAAGATCTAATACAAGGACAAAATTTATGACGATGGAAAAAATCATTTGTGAAATACATTGAATGAGATATTTTGAATGGATTGGGTATTATGATAATCAAATAACGAGATATTTAACTTCCAACCTAATATTCCATGAGCAAATAAAATACAAAGAAATAAAAAAAAATTTTTCTCGATGAAAAAATTCAGATGAACTCATTATTATAGTCTATATTCCTATCACAGACCATCCATGATCCAAAAAATATATTTATAAAGAAGTTACAAATACCTCGATTCATTTCACTTTTATCCTAACTTGATGTATTGGATATTTACACATCAACTTAAAGCTAAATATTATTATATTTTTATTTATTTTTTTTTATATTTCTAATGAGAGCACAAAGCCTATTGAATACCCCTATATTTTTTGTTTATGGATTAAAACTTTATATTACATTTTTTTTGTATGGGGTATATTGGTTCTCAAATCACTAAATAATTTTATAGCTTTTAAAATAATGTGTGGATGTGTCAAATTTGGCATGATCCAAACCCAACTTAGCACGATGCAACACGATATGGGGGCAGTCAGCACAACTCATGCTAAAAATCATGTTTTGTCATGCATAGCACAAAGGCCATGCTAAGCCTAAAAAAAGGTAATGTCATGATTGAGCCTAAAAAAATAGGTGATGCTGACCCAAAACAGCCCAACATGACCCATTTTACCCTAATAAACTAAAGATTCTTATTTTTCTTTTTATTTCTCTTTACTATGCCACCCAAATAATAATTCACATAGTTTTCAATATAATTTTGCACGAGCAAACTAAGTATATAAAGATAAAATATCAATTTACTAGAGATAAAACATAGGACAAATCTATTTTTACTACCCACATGCCTATAGAATATCAACCTATTGATATATTCATGAAAACATTAAAAGTGTCACAAAATTTTATTATTACTTTAAATCCAGTTTTATTAGAATTTTATGTATCAACTTAAGAGGGGTGTTGAGAAAGATTACCAATTTTTTTATTTTCATTATGAAATTTTTTACTAAAAAAGCCTCAATTTATAAATGGTGCTTCAATCATTTATATATATATATATATATTAATGTGTATTCTGTTTCGATGGTAAAAATTTTCATTATAAACTAAGCCTCAATTTTTTAAATAATAATTTCTCATTAAATTTTGTTTTATTTTTATTTTGACATGATCCAGCACCAATTTCCTACACAATAATTGGTGTCTAACAGGAAAGGAACCTAATTGATTCTCCACACTCGATCCATGGTCACCCCACCAAGTTGTGGCCCATCCAATAGCAACTAACATGCATGGTTCAGACCAATCCAATGCCACCCTACCTGGTTGGGACCAATCAAACGTAAATCTACCCAATTGCAATCGATCTGAAATCAATTACCAACCAATCCATGGAAATCATAGTTGTTTGATAAAGTATATTTGATATACAGAAATATCCCAATCTGCTTACTAATAAATTAATAGAAAATTCATAATACCAAGTAATAGAAGATTCAAAACACCAATAATATGATAATCCAAATGACAAAGAACAATATGCCAATCTGCTTACTAATAAATTAATAGAAGATTCATAACACCAATTAATAGAAGATTCAAAACACCAACAGTATAGTGATCCACCCATGGGGTCACGAGTTTGATTCTCAGGATTAATGGATATGCACCCCAAGGTGTCGTTTGCTTTATCATGCTATTAGAACAAAGGCCTTATCTGATCTGACCTTGGGGCCCTATGATCCATATATGAGATAAGAGATAGTATAAGTTACATTTAAGAGAGAGTATAAAAAATCAAAAATTCAAAACAAACAAATAAGGCATTTTGAATCCAAGAATGAATTCAAATCCTTTTGCTGACACTGAATAACCATGAACCAGATAAGATCAGGGAACAAAAATAGAAAACTATTTTTTATTCATTAGTTATTCACTAAATCAAGAAACAACCTAGTAGACATCATGAAAAAAACATTATCTACACACATCCAAGGTACATTTCCATCAAGCTAAGCATTTCAAATATACATACTCAAGCTTTAGAAAAATACTCACCATAAGGGCAGGTATGCATCTTTTATTATACCATCAATTTTACCCCTAACATTGAAATGAGTTCATTCATCATTTGACAGAAAAAATGAACAACCACTTCAAACAGATGGATTAAATTCTAAATTAGGAAGGCTAAGCACATGTCCATGAGGAATAGGCAAAGTTAAGTTGTCAAGTCACCTCTTTCACAGTGCGAGCACTGGCATTGATGCTTATACCATCATGTGCACACTTACAACTATTTGTTAACTAATCACACATTCATGAATTGTGTTTGTCCAAGTTGAATCAAAAGTTACACTGCATGCCAAACACTGACAAATCGAATCATAGTTTTGTAACAAGCTGCAAATATTTGTATTTAAAGTTTTTTTTCCAGTAACAACTATTTTTTCAAAAATACTTATGTAAAATTATTTCTTGATCAATAATAGGAGAATTTTTCAAATGCAATGTGATGGAATAAAGCATTTCAGTTATGAAGCTGAATGATGACTTACAAAACACCTTGTTACATAAGATCGGAAATTTGAATCATCTGAAAAAACATCAGCAAGGCGCATTGAATTGAGCCCAAGTAATCCCATGGGAAAAGACCTGCCAGAACAATATATAGGATCTGTAGTAATTGAAGCCTTTAAAAAGTCAAGAACCTGCATAGGAAACTAAGTTAATAAATTCACAAAGAAAAATATAGGCACCAAAATGTAAATTCCCAAGTAAAGCAATCAGAAACTAACCCCTAGCACAACAGATTTTCCCAGCTCAAAGCTTTGGGGAGAACTTGCAACCTGATCAAGATATGAAGAGTTTTCAACTTCGCATAAATGTAATAGCTGCAAAAAAGGCAAGCCAAACAGATTAAAAATTATAAATTCCACATGTTGATCAATTCCAAGCTTAAACATAACCCAATAATATAACATACAATCGATAGTGCTTTGGCTTTCATTCTAGATACAGCAGCAATCACCCAAGTGGAACCATCAAAATTGCATGAAATTTTTAATCTCAGAACAGCTACTACAAGAAGAAGAATGCCACCCTTGTGACAAAGTTCCTGCATGATAGTGGAAAAAGATGTAATTGAGGGAACTACTAATTTTGGACTTGGATGTTCCTATGTCTACTTTAATGATCCAGTATGCACATGATGTTGAAGTGTTATTTCTTGCATGTATTATTTTTCACAAATTTTATTTAATCTATTAAGTTGACTAGTAGTGTGCTTGTTGCAAATTATATTTGTACACTTTATTTTTTTTAGTGTTATTGATAGGGCCACCAGGCATGTGGGATACCACAACCCATTAGCTCATTATATAAAAGCATGAGATGTGTTATTGATAGATATGAGATGTATTGAGTTTCTTTTTTACACCTGTTTCTCTACATGGTATCAAAGCAATACTCTAAAGAAAATAGACCCAAGGATGCGCGGGTGGGTAAAATTGAAGAGAGAAAGGCATGCATTGTACTATCATAGTGCATGCACATATTAGGGACAAGGTAAAATGAACACAAATTTTGTGCTTCTTTGCACATACACTGTGCTACGGAGGCGTCATAACGCCAACTATGGCAATGCCATTGGAAGCACAACAAACACAATTCGGAAGCACCATGGAGGTGCATTAAGGAAGGCCAACTTGGTTTTAGGATATTTCCCAATTTGAAGTTTCAGAAAATTCCACGATTTAGGTAGATGGCTCAAGTGGGCCAAACAGCCTGAGCACGACATGAGGAAAGGCCCAAATTGGCCATGCCAAGACCAACATGGCACAGCCCAAAATTATGCTAGAAACTATACCGTGGCGGCCCAAGGCACAGCTCGTGCACTGTTGAGCTCGAGCAAGCCGTTCCTCATGTCAGGGTGGTAATCACATGACGAGGCTGGGTATTTAAAAAAAAATCCCGGTCACATAAGTCAGGTTCAGCTTATGTGGCCGTACTATTTCAGTTCAGGGCCTTCGGGGCCAGCCCAAAGTCGGCACAACCCAACAAGACCCAACACTGTTACAAGCCAAATAGGATTGTCGGGCATGTTGCTTGGGCAATCATGTCATACCTGGTACTGCACAATGGAACAACCGAGACTGGTCCACATAGAATGGGTCGTGCTAACACTACACAGCCAATTTGACATATCTAAATTTAAGGTTTCAAAAATTCCGAAATTTGGGTTCCAAAAAATTTTTTCTAATTGTCTATTTTAGGATTTCAAAAAAAAACAAAATTGTAATGTACTATTCATTTATGTGAAGACATATTTGGTTGATTTTCAACAGCATATTTAGAAACACAAATTTGAGTTGGTGCATTGTTTATAAAGATAAATTATTACAACAGAGATAGAAAGATGAGTCACATTTTAGTAAATAATGTAAAAAGATAAATCACACTAAAGATAAATATTAAATATTATTTTCAGAAATGAGACTGAGAATATTATACAAATTTGAAGAGACGAACAGATTATAAAGTCATCCAGAGATCTTCATAAAATCCTCCATACTAGAGGAAGACCTCTCTCAACCTCAATATTTTTTAACTTTTATGTCTCATCCCCTTACATCATACTCTTTGATTATTAATTCAAAAGCCAATATTTTTTTGCTAAATTAAAGAATCAATAATTATGTTACCGGTAATTATTTATTTTATTATAATTTATTCACACGTCCTGAACATTATGATAGCCAATAATAATTTATCAAAAGTTACGGGATATAACAGTATTTAATTTTGTTCTTTATTTCTTCCGAGTTTTATTAATTTTTGATTATCATGTTAGTCTTTTTTTTTTTTGAGTTATATTTCTAGACAACTCAATTCTAATTTTGAATTTTATTTTACCAAATTTTTATTAATAGGATTGGAATTTAAAAGACTGAAAAAGATTTTCTGTGACTAAGTAGGATGTACTATTATATCTTTTATCCTACGATAGAATTTCATGATAATTATATGAATGAGTTAGACTCATTGCTTACATATTCTCAATTTGATTATTTATCACTGATTAAATTAAGAATATTTTACCCTAATCTTAAATAAGATTAGGGTAAATTTTCTTATCCTATATGTTAACTCAGTGTGAGTGAGAATTCATTTGATCTAAAACATATATATGGATAGGAACCTAGTAGATATATGGTTAAAGAGGACTTCACATATTTAAATATTTTTATAGATGACTACTCATAATATAGCTGAGTATATTTGTTTCATGTAGATTTTTTTTATTTTTCAAATAGTACATAAAATAATAAAAAATAATTTTAATAAAATATTAAAATTATAAGTAATAATAATTTTGAATGTCACGCAAATTTAGTATTTACTATATCAATCATGATATTATATATTAGACTTCATGTATCAACACACTCTCACAAAATGAGATAGCTGGAAGGCAAAATAAATGTTAGGTTAATATGGCTCAAATATTCTTTTTTGAGTTGAGTGTTCCAAAGCATTTTGGAGAAGAAACAATTTTAACTTCTAGTCATAAATTATCACATCAACCATATATCTTCTTTTGTCCTTCCCAACATGTGCCCTTTTAGATCGTATATTTTAAAATAAAATTATTTAACTTGTCTCTCATAATTTTAACAAGTATATGTTTTATTCACAATCTATCTTGAGAATGAGATAAGTTAGTACTCAAAACTTTGAAATGTATTTTTCTTGGATACTTCAATAAAAAAGAGAATATAAAAATTTTTTAGCAATGACTGGAAAGATTTTATTTAGTGTTGATATTTTTTTTTGACCAAAAATTTTTTTTGATAAGCTTATGAAGGGTAAGTCTAGAATATATATCTGAATTTATTACTTTCTCATACTCTTTTAAAGTCACGTGTGAACCATCAGCTAAGAGAGAAAGTCACCCAACAATTACATTTAAGTTTATTGGTTCACAATATAATGATAGTGATATTAAATTATATGTACAAACAAGTATAGATCTTGTAGAGTCCAAAAAGAGTGAGATTACTCAAGAAAATAAATCTCTCTAATCTAAATGATATAATAGCTCACAAGTATACTCATATTTATGCCAAAGATAAACTTGTGATTGAGAAATATGACCACTCAAATTTTAGAGTTTATATTAAAAGGAAAGAACATACCCAATTTATTCTGATCAAAAACAAATTTACCAAGAAATCAAATGATCTTATAATCAACTATTATAGTTTTGACATGTTGATCACTCTCAAGAAATGACAGAGAAATTATATTCAACACCCAATTACAAAGATTTGTCATATACACATTTTCTTTCCTACTTTTTTTCTTTTACCACTTATCTTGAAGGTACCAAGATATTCAATTCTCCATCCGAGGTATTATTTCACCCAGGATAGTAAGAGATCATGTTGGAAGCGATAAATATTCTTCACTCAAATGAAACCTAAAAACTGATACGAGAATTTACAAAGAGATCTAATATTGATTGCAGGTAAGTATTCATTGTGAAGATCAATTCAAATGAAAAAAAATATAAGTACTACTCATCATACACTAGAAAGATCATTATGATTATTGATATGACATTCTTCGAGAATAAGTCTTTTTTTAAGACTTGAACCAAGAGAACTAACCTTCAAACATTTTGGTGATCAATTTATTCTTGTGTCCAATTGTTATCCCTCACAAAAAAGGTAAAAATGACTTTGCTCTTATGTCAGTACCTAATACTATTAGAACAACTAACTTTGAAAATAATGAAACTTCTCTTTGAGCTTTATGCCAAGAAAAAAAACCTAGTGTGAGTGTCCTATTGAGAGACTTGAGAGACTAGACCTCAAAGATATATACTAAATGGATATATTTACAATTTTTTCAGATAAGTCTTCCATCATATATTAGATGATATGGTTTAAAGTAGTAACTTTGAAATTTTCAATTGTATTTCGAAAAGAACCAATGATGCATTATATTCAATACTCATTATCATAAATACTCTCTTATTTTCATTTTAATATTATGTATTCTAGTATCTTGTCATCTTAACATATGTAGAATCTCTAATATTCTTTATGAAATAATTAGTCATTCAATATAACGATAGACTGTATTGGATAAACTAAGTGCAATCTTATTCAAACATATTTAAGATTTTGTATCAAAACCTTCAAGTGATAGATAATAAAAAAAATCAAATGCATATATGTGTATAAGATAAAATAAAACCAAAAAAAAAAAAAAAACAACTCAAAGCTAGGTTAGTAACTAAAAAATATACACAGAATTATAATGATGATTATTATGATGCTTTTATCCCTAGTGGTCAAATAGTCACTATAAAGTTGTTTTATGTTGGTTCATTCCACGAGTAGAATGATTATCTAATTTACACATATTTATAATACTTTTATCCCTAGTGGTCAAATAGCCACTTGATCTTAACCTCTTCTCATTCTAGTTTACGGGTAACGTCAGTATGGCAAGTTGTCAAGTGATTAACTATTCTTGACTTAAAAATCCAATTCACACTAAGTGAGTTCACTAAGCATGAGAATGATTATCTAATTTTCACTAGATTATAATCATCATGCTACCTACAACCCCTTTTCAATTAACAACACACTTAAAGCATATGCATAACAATCTGAAGTAATAAACTAAGTTAAGAGTGCACAGTAACCAAGTAAAACCAATTTTGTTTGCACCACTAAAAGATGTATGCAAAGAGAACCTATAATGATTCTTTTTTGGGACAACTTTAAAAAAACAATTAGTTTGCTGAAATTTCCAAGTTAGGCATTAAGGTTTCAAGCATCATACATAAAATTAAACAAAATTTTACCCAAATAGCCTCCAATCAAAAAAATCATTCAAATAAGATAATTTTCATGAAATTTCACCCTATACAATGGTAGATTATGATGAGAAGGAACGGTACATAACATCTCCATTGATGGCGGTCAACATTCAACATGGAAGTTACTGTTCACATGCGATGGTGAGAAGCAATTGTGGCTTTCACATACGACTATTGTTCACCAACCCTATTATCATATTGAATTAGAAAAAATACATATATAATTTCATTATGTTCAAATATGATACAAAGAATGGTTTTTTATAAATTATGATTGGAGCACACTACCTATGGTCACTCAAATATACAACCAAATAAAAAATTACCAGGCTACTCAGCTCTCAAAGAATGAAAATAAAATAATAAATGCATATTCAAAACAAAAACCTGATTCTTGAGTAAGCCTTCCTGATATATTTTTTGTTGACACAATGAATGAAGAAATTGCAAGGAAGCTTCGCATTGTTGGCAGAGACAGTGAACTATTTGACCTGTTGCCTCGGACAACTCCATACGAGAACCTGTATTTTGATTTAATAACCAGCCCTGAAGACTACCAACTACCACAAAAACTGCTCCAAAAGAGGCCTCCATAAATGTGTCAACCTGCAAGAGTATGTACATATGCAAATGTAAAACTAGCAAATTGATATCAACCAACTGGACCACAAAAAAGAGTGATATGAACAAAAATTAATGAATTAAAATCAATAAATAATTGACCAATTATATTCCACATTATACCTTCGGATGTGCAAGCAAAACTTGAACAAGCTCTTGCCACTGCAAAGATATGCATCCGATCAAGAGATATAGACTGCTTGCTACCAGTGCTGAATGTACGAGAGAATAATAAATTGAATCATGATTTTCCTATAATTTGAAAAAGAAGTATTATCACAAGTATATGGAAAGCTACGTTAATGAAAACCAGGGGTATACCTCTCGATAATCACACAAAAAAATCATTAAGTAAAAAACTAAATCCAGCAATTGCTCTGGTATTGTTACATCGTCAAGCAAAATCTGTAAAATAATTAAATTTGAAATTTAGAAGATGCACTATTCCAGAGATAACTTGTACAGTAAAAAAAATGCTTTGCAGCACAAGTAAAAAAGACAACCATAATTCCCCTATAATGTGAAATGTAATAATAGCAAATAAATAGAAAAACAAACAAGGAGCACCAAAAATCAAACAAAAAACTACCAGGAAAATGCTGACTATAATAACCAGCACTTTTGAACAGTTAATTTGCATAAATACATACGTATGTATGTATGTATGTATGTATATACATACTTAGTGCAGCTAGGTAGAAAAAGCATAATTTAATATATATACACACACACACATATATGCATATGCCATTATATTAAAAAAATATCACGCTCAATAATGAAAAAAACTGTAAGTATTGCAATTTTAATTTTAATTTTTTGATAAAAGCAACCACCATGTAAACTACCCCATTCACTTTTTCCCATCATATAAAAGTATTTGATATATAAATTTCTCAGTGTTATTGTAATTATATTTTTAGTATTATATAATTCTAATATAGTTTCAAAGCTAAGTTAGAACAAAAGAACAGATTTTTTTCAAGCAATAAAGGCATGCAGTGGAAACAGCATAAGGCACATGGTGGTGGCAGCCAGAACGTTTGGTGGTGGCTGCCAGTGCACAAGATGGATGCAGCCGACTTGCATGGTGGTAGTAGCAGGCATAAAAGGTTGTGGCAGCAGATGCACACTGTTGATGGTAGAAAACACACAATGTTGGTACACAGTGATGCATAGTGGTGACATGTGGCAGCATTTTTGAGGAGAACCCCCAGGTGGCTCACGGTAGCATTTTGAGCAAAAACTAACTACAATTTCAGAAAATTTGTAAAAATAATTAATTTTGTATAATTTTTTATTTAAAGGAACTACAATTTTATAACACTAAAAAAAGATGTTAACATCAAAGTTAAACAGAGGAAAATTATATTTCAGTATACTCACTACAATAGGATAGGTAACACCAAAAATAATTGTTGGATATTATATCAAAAAAAAAAAACTTAAAACTACAATTTAATGTACACACTACAATAAAACAAGCGACATCAATAAAAATTATGGTATATTATATCGAAAGAAGAGCAGACATAAGGATCATTACAAAGTTCAGTATTATGATATGTATACTTACCAAAAAAAAGTATAAATAACTCTTCATCTTTAAGACAACAATAGATTCTTTCCTTATTTCAAATATTAATAATTGTTTCACTAGATAATTATTGAATATATAAACTTCTAAATTAACGACATGAGAACTAATATTAATATTACTAGTAATTATATTATATTCATTATATTTTTTATTTTAAAAATATTATGAAAGCCAATGACAAACATTCAAAATATATTGAATATAATAATATTCAGTTTTAATTTTTATTACTTTTTTGTCTTACTTATTTTCGATTATTTTGTTAATTTATTCTATATAAGTTATATTTTTAGATAATTTAACTCTGATTTTATTTTTATTTCAATTATCATTATTTATAGGAACGGAAAACTCTAAGAAAGACTTAATTTGAGATTAAGCATGATGAATTTTATGTTCTCTTTAACAATAAGATCTTCATTTATATATTTGAATATAATTGAACCTTTAATTATATATTCTCAGCTCGATCGCACATGACTGACAAATTGAGAATATTTTACCTTGATTTTAAAAGTATTTCAACCTTAAAATAAAAGATATGCCGGTTAAAATTAAAAAAAAACTTGCCAGATATTTCTTTCTCACATGCTAGTCTGACTCACCTAGGGACTCATTCAATCTAATACACTCAAATATATGAAAACATAATAAAAATATGAGCAAGGAATATTTAAAATATCTAATTATTTTTTTATAATTGCTCAAAATATACATAAATATATCTCTTTCAAGATATATCACAGACATTTTTTATTTTTAAATTTTTTTATAAAATAATAAATTTAATAAAAATATTAAAAAATAAAGAAATAATAATAGATTATAAATATGAATTAAACTAGTTTAACACTTATTTGATTGATCATGTAATTATGTATCAAGTATAGACAAGCTGATACAACTCAGACACTCCTACTATGAAATAGTATTCCAAAACTTTTTTTAAAAGATATAATTTTAATTATAATTTATTTCATTAATCAGATATTTTTTATCATTTTTCAATATCTACTAATTTAGATCATATATCCTAAAAATAAGCTATTTAATTATATTTCAAAATTTTTAAATGTAATTATTTTGTCCTCAATTAAACTTAAGTAGAGGACAAGTTAGCATATAAAATCTTAAGATGTGTTTTATTTATATACTCAAGTACCCAAAAAAAGTAAAATATTTTTTACCAAAAATAAATAAACTTTTATTGAGAACGTATGTTATCTTTTTTTGACAATCTTTTTTCAATGAGTTTATAATCCTTGAACAAGTGTGAATCTAAATGTTATATATGGATTCATTACCCTTCCTCCCTTACTTGTAGTCTTGCATAAATTACTAATTAGAAAAAAAAAATACCCACAACAATATATAAGCATGTTTGTAATCGATATAATATTACTTATATAGAGTTATCATATTTAGCTACATGTGTCAAACAGGCCGGGCGGCCTGAGCCCAGCCTGAAGCCTGGCACGTTTCAAGCATGCCTAGCCTAGCCTAGCACAGCACGCTACAGTAGCATGCCTAAGCTCATGCCGAGCACACCCTCGGCACGAATCATGTCATTCCGTGCCGAGGATTTTCAGCCTGAGTGTCGTGCCAAGTACGGCACGGGTACTTGGCACATGGGCCCAGCAAGGGTGACCACGCACCAGACGATGTCCGATGGGGGGATGATGCGACATCGCCCAATGAGCAATGACAATGCGGTGCCAAAACCCTAATTTAAAAAAAAACAACCAAACTGACCCAAACCATCCAACCCAAACCAGCCTGAACCTAAGCGGATTTCGAGCCACGGAATCATGCCAAGCCTACCATCCAAGGAACCATATCATACCAAGTACGACACAGTACTGTAGGGTGTTGTGCCAAGCATGGCACGCCAACCCAGTTGGGCCCAAAAAAAAATAGGCCAGGCCAGCCCAGCCCAACCCATTTGACATCTCTATATTTACCAAAAAATTCAAATCATATTAATTTTGAATAAAGTACAATTTCCCGAATAAAGAGATCTCCTTCAAGCCTATATGAAAAATAGTACACAAATATTTATTAGTACAAACTCATATTAAATTGATAATAATGAAACTTGATCACTCTTGACTTAGAGACCATATCAAAAAAAAAGAGACATGTCCATTATGGGTGGCATAGGCACGACATAATTCAATCATGCCTGGCATGGCATGACCTAGTTCAAAGTCGTGCCTGGCCCAACCTCGTACTAGCCCATGACATGGCTCAAGTCATGCCAAGCCAGAGTTGCTGCACATGAGGCACATCACGGCACATCACAGCACATCCCAGCACGATGACTCGTGGCGGCTAATTTTGGCCCGACTAGACAAACAGGCTAGTTTGGTTCTGACCCAAATTAGCCTAGATTGACCCAAAAACAGCCTAGCTAGGCTTGACTCAGTTTGGAATGACCCAACACAACCTAGCATAACCCAAGAAAAAGGCATGGCAACAAACTATGTCAAGCTGCACCTTTTTAGAGTCATGCCAATATGGTATGGCTCATGCCAAGAAGAACAACATGTCGAGCACGACATAGTGGCCTAGACAATCCTAAAAAATAGGTTGTATGAACATGACATGACTCATTTGAAACCTCTAAACCTATTGAAAATCCAAATAATCATATAACAGGAATCAGATGGATTATAGATTGAAAGACTTAATTAGTCATGACTTATAGTCTATACTAGGATAATATAACATATATAATATGCTCAAACCAAAAATGAGTTTACCAAATATTCAAATGATTCTACAATCGACCTCTCTGATCTTAACCATCAAATAGCTCTTTCAAAATTATAAAAAAAATTATATTCAATACCTAATTTCACATATTTTATCATATTCATGAATTTTTTCTTCTTTTATTGTTTATTATTTATACTTGAAAATACATAATACTTATATATACTTCTTAGATATTATCTCACTCGGGAAAGTATCATACCATGTTGAAAGAGTCAAAAAGATAGATACTATCTACACTAAGAAAACTTTAAAACTAGTATCACAATCTTTAAAAATATTAGTTAATAGTCATAGATAATCATTTATTATGAAGACAAATCCATGAGGCAAAATACATCAACTTAATACGAGAATTATAACAAGAAAATTCTCTCAAATAGTTAATATTATTTACCTAGAGACAACAAAGCAATCAAGTCCTAGAAATGACTCGATCTCACCAACATACACAAAGCATGACATGTCATGATTCATGTCTAATAGTAGTTTATGTCATTCGATCCTAGACACCAGGCCCATACAATAAAAAAATATTGGCACAACATGACCCAGCACAACAACCCAACAGGCTAAACCATACTCATTTTGATTTAGCAAGTGATTGTCATGTGCTTAAAAATTAAATTCTTCAAATCATGACTCAGCACAATACCCAAACAAACCAAACTAGAACCATTTTCACTTGATGGGTGATTGTGATTGTCACGTGCTTAAAAATAAAATTCTTCAAATGAGGGGCATGCGCACCACATGCATCCCTAATTTCAATATTTCAATTAAAAATTAAATTGGGTCAAGTTTGGACTGATGCTGATCCAATCTGAATAAATAAATTAAAAAAAAATCTACATAATTAATTAAGGCACATGAGTGCAAGGATGCTAAGTCATTACCCATTGTGCCTTGCCCATGTGAATGAGCCTATGTGACATAGCTAGTGGTATGTCACATGCATTCACATGCATGGTTGATCAAAGAATAAAATTTTTTAACACGTAAATATGCATCTAATCATTAGATTTTCAATGGTATTAGAGATAATCCTACAAAAAGAAGAAATATTTCAAGTTGAAATAATAAAATAATAATAATAAATTTTAAACACTTGAAAAATTCTATAAAAAAATATTTGTTATTTTCATTTCTATATCAACAAAACTTTCATCTTTTTCTCTTTCTCTTTTACTATAACTTACTCTCTCTCTCTCTCTCTTTAAATATAAACTTTTAGACTTTATTATATTTAGAATACATTATTTTTATAAATATTTATATTTCATAAATAATGAAGAAAGATATTTGATCCATAGAATTATGGTCCATGTCCATTAAATTATGGTAGTAGGTAACAAATCTATAAATTAATAAGATGCATGTCAACTCTTTAATTTTTTTATTTTAAATACTAGAAATTAAATTAAAAATTTTTTTTTTACTCTCAACTCTCTAAAAAATTAAAAAAAAATTATTATCAATTAATGATTATTATTAAAATAAAATTAATATTATTAATAAGTTTAATATATATATATATATATATAACAACAACTTCAGCGGAAAGATCCAAGATATATTTGTCTTCTAATTCTAGTCATGAGTCATCCAAGATACCTAAAAAACTTTTGTTACATAGACAAATATCTTAAATTTGAAATCATTTTAAATTTTTAATATAATTAAAAATAAAATATTAGAAATATAGATAAATATTTTATCAAATATAAGTATTATAAAAAAAATTATAGCGACAAAACTAATAGTATAACTAAATATCATAGAAAAAATATCAAAACAATACTCTAAAGAATATGATATAGTTGATCCTTAAAAAACTCTATTTAGAAATGAGATTATTTAATTTTTATAAATTTCAAGTTTATTAACTTTTTTTATTTACCACCAAGAATTTGCTAAAGAAAGCATTGCTAAATTGATTGTTGGTATTGATCTTCTACTTCAATTTATGAAAGATCCACAATTAATTTATTGGATACAAAAATATATTTAATCAATGTATCAAGGATCACTAGGTTGATTTGTATAACTAATATAATAAAAAATATTTTAAGTTATTTTTGATTATCAAGTTATTTTTTCTTCAGTGGCAAAAAAGTCTCTACAACTTTATATTTCACTAGTAATATCTCACAATTAAAAAATAATCAGTTAGACGTGAAAATTATAATTTTCATAGTGACTTTTAGAAGAATATGTATGTAGATAAGTTATAGGTTGCACAAACAGTTTGAAAATTACAAAAAATAATATATAGTCTGAAGTAGTCACTGAAAACCTGATTTATAAGATTTTCACAGACAATCATCTCGTTTAATTTACACATATATATTAAAAAATTTTCATTATTTTTCTAAATGAGTTCCAATAACAACAATTTTTCTTATTATATACATAAATAATATTTTAATTACAATAGATAATAAATTAAAAATCACTAAACTCGATTAATACTTATATAAATGTTAATATTTTGAGTTGTGCTCCAACAAATAATTTCATTGATTTAGATATTGATTTCTCATCAAATACAACTCACCAACTCATTTAGTTAATTCTAATATTTATAAGAAAATTATTAAAAAAATTAATCATTTAATTATGATTAAACCAGATATAATCTGTACAATAAATATAATTAATCATTTCTTAGATTTTCCTTCATACTTTCACTTGGATACAATTCTTCACATACTAATAAATACGAATAAGTATATCTATAAGAGTTAGAATCTTTTCTCATAATCAAGGGCATTTATAGTTAGTAGAGTATTCAGATTATAGTTGAATATCAACTTATTCCAAGAAAATGTATACAATAAATTTTATATTTTTATTAGATACAATCTTATCTCATGAAAAAAGTAAGAAATATATGATTATTTTGAGATCTAGTACAATCATATAGATTTCAAGTAGCACAGACACGCATAATTTATAAATTACAAAAATTATTATATAATCTAAAAAATTTACTAAGAGCTTGGTTTAAAAAATTTTCACATGCAATCATCATATTTGGTTTACACAAGTGAATTATGGATTTTTCTTTGTTTTTCCATGAGTTATTATTTCAATAATTTTTCTTATTATATACGTGAATATATTCTAATTACAAGAAATAATGAGTTAAAAATAATTAAATTTAATGAATATATTCAGTCATAATTCTAAATAAAAAGGCTGAAAAAATTCAAATATTTTCTTGAAATAAATATGATCAACTTCAAAAAATGAATTATTTTTGTCACATAGAAAAGTATGTAACTGATACTCTTTTAGAAGTTAATTTATTAGGTTATCTCCGGCAAATACTTTCATTGATCCATGTACTAATTTATCATCCATATGACTAGACTAGATATAATTTATGCAATCAATAAAGTTAGTTATTTCTTAGAATTTTATTTAAAAGTTTCACCTATAAATAATTATTTGCATTTTAAGGCATTTGAACAAAACTATAAGAATTGGAATCTCTTCCAGCAATTAAGGGCACTTGTAACGAGTCGAATATTCAAATTATAGTTGAATATCACCTTATACCAAAAGAATGTCTACAACAAGTTGGTATATTTATTTAAAGGCAATCTTGTATTTTGAAAAAATAAGAAATATATGATTATTTTGAGATCATGTACAAAAACAATTCAGGACGATGGAATTAGTCAGCTACAAGATATTTTGGATCTGTCACCTACTCAAGAAGATTAAGTATTTAATTTTTCTCTTACTACTCTTTATTACAATCATGCAATGAGGCATATAGCCTTCATAATGTGAAATATAACCTAATATTTTACAAGCAGACAAAATACATAAAAGAAATTTATTTCTTTCTCGTGAAGAATATTCATAATGTGAATATTATTATTGTTTATATTCATATAATAAAATAGTCAAAGAAAATCTTCATGAAAACTTTAAAAAAGTCTCAACTTACATTTATTTTATTCAAACTTGGTATTCTAAATATGTATACAATAACTTTAGGAGGATGTAATGATTTACAATCAATCTTATTTCTTTTTTTCTTTTTTGTATTATACATGGGAGTAGCCAATTTATGGTCTACCCCAATTCATCAAGCCCATTATATAAGGATCTCTCTTTTACACATATTTCATTGAGTTTTTCATTGAATGTGTTACAAATTGAATATATAAAATAAAATAATAATTGAAAAATAACACAAAACAATTTAAAATAGTATAGCACAATTTTACTTGAAACTTTATATACAACTCAATATTAAATAATACACATAAAACCACTTAAATATGAGATAAAATAATTGGGGCATCCCACACAAACTGAGCACCCTTCCCCACCCCTGAAATTATGGTGGTAGAAACCCTAATTTGGCCTCAACACAATATTAAAGGATTCGTGCCGAGTGTAAATGGTTCCAATTGATTACACAGCCAATGGATTACACAGCCGATGGATTACATAGTCGACAACACACCTACTATTATGTCGATGACAATATTCAAAAGAGATTGGCAATGATAACATCATCATGGTGTTGAAGTAAAAATTTGACTATGATCAAATGTTTTGGTCATTTTTTGATATTTTGTGGTCATACATGTGACATTGTTAATCTAATGTCAAAATTCTTTTTATGGTGGACGACAACAATTAAAATGATAGTCTCCCCAATAGTCCCCACGATGGTGCCAATACATAACTAGGTCTTGGAGTTTTTTTGTTCTCAAAAATTTTGCATAAAACCATAATAATGTATCCAAGTTTGTATGTGATTTACAATCATGTAAATTTTTAATTAAAAGGATTAAAATATTTAGTGTGAGATCACAAGAAAAAACTCAATGAAAATTGAGAATAGATACATACTCCTTGTGGGTTACATCATTAAGAATCTAATTTGCAACTCAAGGTTACATAGGTTATTTATAGAAAGACCTACCTCATACTGAGTAATAAGTGGGTTATGATTAATGCATAACTACTAATGAATCGATGTCAATCAATTGATTCCAGTATATTCGGTGTATTTATATAAGCACCAATTAAAGATAGATATATCGGCCTTAATTGATATATCGATACTTAGAATTTAGGAATATTTTGAAAATATATTTATGGATATATCAGAAATTTTTATAACTGCTTGTATCATTGAAATGGTAAGAAAATATCAAAAGTAAAAACATTCGAAACGCAAAAAAAAAAAAAATACTTCTGGCATCCAGCTATGCAAAGTACAATAGTGGTAACAAAAACCAATAACTATGATAAGGGCATGAGAGCACATGGTGGAAGCCAATGTTAATACAAGTATGAGGAAAATTTACTTGCTCAAGTTTAGCATTCCGAGCTGCAAGGTCATACAAAGAATGCAAAAGCCTGATGCCGCATGATAAATATATCAGCAAAGAATCATCCCTATCAGATGATATAAGCACTGCTAGAAAGTGCAGAGGAAGAAATCCAGCAAGTTTTTCCACGTCAATCTGAAGAAAAGGCAAAGAGAACATAAGCAAAATTAGCAAAAAAGAAGAATGACAGTAAGATTTTGCTCCTAAACCTTTATCGTTAATCCATTTTCACTGTGAAAATGAATGGCAAGATCTTCAGAATCTTTTAGCAATTTGTTCAGATCATCAGAACTAAGTCCGTGTAACTCTTTCACCACGGAAACTAGATCGATCATGTTGTTACATGGATTCCACGCAAGGCAATTGAAATAATGGAAACTTCAAGGCAAGAGAAAAGATGGTCAGTTTAACATTTCAAGTACATGTACATCTCTCATTTGCTTTTCAAAATCACTTCCCAGATTAACTTGAAGGACTAAAGTGGATGATTATCGAAAACACCGACCCCTAAAGCTACCAGGAAATTATTAAAAATATGGTGAATTTTCAATTTAGTACATAAGTTTTTGTTAAAAGTTTAATTTTTAAACAAATATAATAAATTATTTCAAAATTCCCTAAATTATATAGTATTCATCAAAATTATCCCTTCTGTTAACTTTCTGACAGCTCACAAAGATGAGTTGGTAATATTTATGATAATATAAGCAAAGGGCACATGTATGACCCAAAAAAAGAAAAGAAAATTCTAGTGATGAATGTTGGGGAATGTAAAATAATTATTTTAATAGTCCTTATTTCAAATAACTGACTATTTTATTCATATTATTGTATTCATATTATTATTATCAGTACTCATAATGTAAGACAATATTCTGATTTAAAGAAAAATGAATAATAAAATTTTTGAAACATAGAGGATAAAATTTGAGAACAAACCCACAAATTTACAATGCTTGCAATAACTTAACAGTGATAATAGTTTCAGAAAATATTTAAAATTTATAAATAATATATTTTTGTAAAGAATGATAAAATCATAATTTTATCATGTTTTAGCTGTGTATTTTCAAATCTCTAGCATAACTACACATGCCATAACTTTTGAAAAAATAAAAAAGGAAGAAAAAATAGGATAGAAACAACAAAATAAATGTTTATGTACTTTCAAAATGCTATCTTATTTGTTTTGTATGTATGGGTAGATTGGACTTTTCAAATAAAATTTAATTTGATACTCAAGGGTAGAATTATAACTTTAGTTCACTTAAAAGTTTCATGATCAAAATTATCTTTACATATTTTATGTTGATTTTGACTAACCGAAATTTAAGCGCGTGATGAGTTTTAGATAATTTGAGGATTTTTGAAATATTTTATAATACTTATTTTAAAAAAAAAAAGATATTTAACAAATACTTAGGGATTAAAATGAAAATTACCCTAAAAATATTAGAGCTCACCAAAGGATGAATTGAATGACAAATAAGGAAAACTATGCTATGATTTAGTATTTGGCCATTTGGGATAAAAATAGGGGATAATTATGTTTCATATATCAAATTTAAAAATATTTATGATTTTAGTTTACTCAAAATCAGAAAAATTATTGTTTTTCTAATTGTGAAATGCCTTTTTAAGAACCCCATAATATTTTTTTAAAAATTATATTTTTATGAAAACAAATAGTGGTTTTCAAAATTGTTGGTGTGTTTCAAAATTGTTGGACATTTCGAAACCAATTTTCATTTTTGAAAAGTTGTTTCTTGGGTTTTTATTTTAAATATTTTATATGTTTTTAAATTATGGTTTTATATTTATATTTTATTTTAATTTTATTTTTATTTATATTTATATATAAATCTATATATCTTACAGACATGCGTGCATGCGTGCGTGCGTGTGTATCTAAACATACACACTCACACACTCACTCACGCACATATACATATATATATATGTATGTATGTATGTATAAATTTATATATAAGTATATACATGCTATATAGATATGTGTGTGTGTGTGTGTGTAAACATATGCATGTAAACTTGTATATGTGTGTGTGTTATATAGAATATATAGGTTTACACACACACACTTATACACAAATTTTTATATAAACATATGTGTGTGTGTGTGTGTGTTTACACGTAAAAAAAACTTATGAAACTACTTTTCAAAAATGACAAGTGATTTTGAAAATGACTAACAATTTTGAACACCATTTATTTTCAAAAAATTATGGTTTTTGAAAAATCACTTTACACGTCTTGATGTAGTTTTAACGTAAAATGTTCTTGGGAAAGTTATGTTTGAATGTTGGGAAATAATAGATGATGAATATTAAGTGTACACAAAATAAAAAATTAGAAGAAATACTAAATAACTTCAAATTTTAATGAAAAGGAAAATCTTACATTTGCACTTCATAAATACATAAAATAATCATACATGTCTTTTTTTTAATGATTAAAATTTGAATAATATTTTTTTAACAATATTCTTGACTTTTTTGTCACAATCCTATATGAGTTCTCGCCCACGAATGTCTATTATTTTCCTATCACACCTCTCTCTCGCTCTCTCTCCTTCCTCTCCCTCCACTCCACCCATCTTTGGCTCTCTCCTTTCTCTCCCTCCACTCCACCCAGCGTTGGCTCTCTCTCTCTCTCTCTCTCCCTCTCTCCCTCTCCTTTCTCTTTTTCTATATCTCTCCCCCTCTCACCCTCTTTCCCTTTCTCCCTCCTTTCTTTTTATCTCTCCCTATTTCCCTCTCCCCATCTCTCCCTCGTTCCCTTTCTCCCTCCTTTCTCTCTCTCTCCCTCTTCCCTCCCCTATCTCTCTATCTCCCTCTCGCTCTCTCCTCCCCCCTCCTCTCTCCCTCTCTTTCTCTCCTCTCTCCCTCTCTCCCTCTCCCTCTCTCCCTCTCCCTCTCTCCCTCTTTCTCTCTCTCCTCTCTCCCTCTTTCTTCTCTCCTCTCTCTCCCTCTCTTTCTCTCTCTCTCTCTCCCCTCTCCCTCTCTCTTGTCTCTCTCTCCCTCTCCTTCCTCTCCCCCCCCATCCTTGCTCTCACCCTCCCTCTATTCTCCTCCTCATTCTCCCTCTCTATCTCTCTCACAATCTGATGAAGTGGAAACTATAAGATAAATTATAGATCATTGATTCATAAGAATACTGAAATTGCAACTATTCAAATCCTTATTGATTCAATCAAATTATATAGAATTTGGAAAAGACAATAGTCTGTAATTACATTCATCCAAAAAAACACCTCCTCCAAACCAAGCATAACAATACTTAAATACTAAAACAAAATTCTTAAACAAGTTTCCTAATAAATTAGGAAAGTCAACAAAATAGTTAGGGAAATGCAACCCCTAAACAAGTTTCCTAATAAACTTAAGAAAGTCAATAAAATAGTTAGGGAAAGGCAACCCCTAAACAAGTTTTCTAATAAAATTAGGAAAGTCAACAAAATTCAACCACATCATAATCTCTCTCTCTTACACACTCTCTCTTTCTTTCTCCTCTTGCTCTTTCTCTCTCTCTCTTCCACTCACTCTATCTCTCTCTCCCTCACTCAATGTCTCTCCCCCCTCACTCAATCTTTCCCCCCCCCCCTCACTCTTCCTCTCTCTCTCTCCCCTCTCCCATCCCCCCTCTCTCTTCCCCATCATCCTCTCTCTCTCTCTCTCTCTTCCTCACTATGTTAGAGATTAAATCTTTTAATAGAGTTAATACATATGCTATCAAACCATTTTGCATTTTTGTGTTTTGAGATGATGATTAATGTAAATGTGTTGATTACATATCTTAATTTCATATGATTTGTATGTATCTTGACCCTTCTCACATATGTCCTGCTCCAATATCATGAGAAAGAAGAAGAATAGCGTGGGATGTTCTCTTCCTCTACAAGATATTTTAAATTGTAAAAATATAAAATTAAAAGAGTGCATCACAGTATATATATAATTAATGTGATGATGTGATGTTTTTTTAGATATTATGATGTGATATTTTTATTTTTTATATTTTAATTATTATTTAAAAGATTGTCTTTATTTATTATCTATTTATATATTTAAACAATTAATTTGATTTTAATTCATATCAATTAATAAAATTAATTTATATGTTTTAAATCAAATTAATTATCCCAATTTTATTTATATATATACTCTAAAAAATAAATGAAAACTTTAATTATAATTTAAATATTTTTTTTGGCACTAGATTAGGCTACACAATAGACCATGGCTAATAAAAGATTTTGGGATCCCAATATAAATTATATTGCACCTTTTATATTAATTATAATTTATTTTGCTATATAATTATAATCATAATCTCTCACTTATTCAAACACAATTCGAGCTTTTATTTAGTGCTTATTAAACTTCTCATATTATTATACAGATATGCTTCAATTGAATTAAATTACTAACAATTAATTCATTAAAATCTCTTATCATTTTTTCAAGTCCTTAAACTTAACTTTTTTGTTATGCCGAATCAAAATCAACTTGTAGGGTTTATCAATATTAAAATTTATAATAAAGTATCTTCAGTGGGGTATCATCAATCTATTTGATAGGACATAGATTATATCAATAATTAATATTCACCATATAGTTTATAAAGTTATACAACTCACTAAGTTTATTAATATATTCTTTATAATAATTATTAATAAGTACACGTTGATATTAATTATTTCAAAATTAAGAGTAATAGTATTCATAAAAATGATAGTGTATTTTTTATTTTATATGTTAGTATAAAAAAATTTTACCATGGTAATCCCATTCAATACTTAGTGTACTTGCTTAAGAACTTAGAATTTCACCATTTCTCATAGTCAAGATGGACCTACTAAAATTCTATGTTATAATCTCACTAATAGAGTGCCTAACTCCATCTAGATTGTGAATAGTAGACTTATATTATATAATAACTAATAATTTGATCTTTCATCTATAAGTCAGACTATATGCACAAAATCATCAACTATGCAAGATAAATGACACATTCAAATCTATACAAACTTAGCTCATTGTAAATTTATTCATTAAAAAAATAACAAAATGAATCCAACCAACCAATCAAAAGAAAATAATAAAAAATTGCTTTCAGTATAAACATAGATCCAACAATCTCCCACTTAGACTTTAAGTCATGATGTCATACGTCTTGCACTCATTTCTCCCACATGTATTTTTAAGGTTTTAGTTGGTAAGTATCTTTATAAAAAAATCTGCCATGTTGTACTTTAATGTTACTTTGGTCACCATTATATCTCATCTTCTTATAATATTTCTTACTTGATGATATTTGTACTCATTATGTTTTATCTTCTTATGGGTTATAGGTTTTTTTGTGTTTGAAACTATTTTACTATTATCTTAATAAAGTATAATGGGCAATTGTATAGAAAGAATACCTCTCAAATATGTTAAAAAATTTTAGTCATATTGCCTTGTAAGCTACTGTTATAATTTTCTATCTATGTATATATAGTGATAACCCTGAACGTAACATCAATGGATCATGCATAATATAACATAATATCACAAGGAACAATAAAAATATAACACAACTACATCACATACCAAGTTTAACATGGTTTACTAGTCATTCAATATGACTAGCTACGTCCACAAAACAAGCATGTAGTTTTTATAGATTTATTAATCCAAAATATTTTAAAACATAACGAGTGAGGGAGATATTTCCATTTGATACATAATAAATACCAAGGCTAAATTCACTGTCATTCTTTCTTCTACAACTATTTAATGCAAAAGAAAGATAAAAGTCAAAGCCATAATTATTTCCAACACTAAAACTTTATATTATAGAGATAAAATACATAAGTCACTAACAATTCCTAGTGTCATTACTTTGTATTATAGAAAGCTTAGAAGATATTCACAAGCTATAGCTACTTTCTAGAGTCATGACTTTTAGGTTGAGCTTAAAAGATTAAGGCCAAAGTCATTGCCACTTGGCAAAGTTGTGACTTTCTACTTAGACTATTGCCTAATTTATATAGTATAAAAGAGAAAAAAAGGGAAAAACCAAAAATATATATATATATATTTTTTCTTCACACATAAGGCAAAAAGATCAAAGCACAATATTAACTATAGGGGAGAATTGCACACTTTTTAGAGGATCCACAAGCAAACAAGGGATGCAAGATATAAGTTAAATCCAATAATTAGTAGGTGTGACTCTCAAACCCCTTCTCTCTAGGAAGAATTTGAAAAATCATTCAAAATAAGATGGGATTAAGATTTGTATCATAGATTTTCATAAGGGTTGTCATTGTAAACCCAAGATTCACGAGACTTCTTCTTTTAAACCTAATGAGTCTCTTCCTAATATTGAGCTAAATTGAGATAAAGATTTGTATAATTATGATTTATGTAATGTATGAATAGTTTATGATTAATTGATATGTTTGATTTATGTATGAATAGATCATTAATATATAATGTCAATGATGTTTGTTTATTAAAAAATTAAAATATTATGAAACCCATCTATCAAATAAAAGTTGCTATTTTTCATTTAGTGTTATTATGTCAACTATTTTTTTTATCATATTCATTATCATAATACCAAATCTCAATTTCAAGTTACTTAGGATTCTATTTGAATTTTATTTTGTTATTCAATTCAATTTTTTGATACATATATATTATAATCATAATTATTATAAACTATCTTAGAATTGTTTTTTTTTGCAAGTTTCTAGTATTATTTACTATCTAGTCTTTATAGTGAAAACTTTTATTTATTCCTAAAAAGTTATTATTTTTGAAACCATATGTGTCAAACTACATTTTTCAGTTTATAAGTATTTTCAATTTTTCTAATCACCATATTTGTCAAAATAGAATTTATTGTAAGCAAGAAGTATATAACCTATAATAAAATTTTTGGAAACTATAACATGACATATAAATAGTATAAACTATTTTTACATAACTTCAAGCACTTGAAAAATCATTCAATTCTACATTCAATAGGAGCATACTTCCTTTTCAATTCTACATTCAACTCATAGTTGATACTAATGTCATTGTTACCTATAATGATGAGAAAAAGTGATTTGGAGAGGCTTTGATTTTTATTGTCCAAGTCATTCTTTGTGCTTTCAAATAGATTTATTAGTGTATCTAGGTTCTAGCAATTTTATTGCATAAATAAATATGGAATAGATAGAAAAGTTTTTGTTAGATATCATTTTCTTTCTAGATTAATTTTATAGATTCAATAAAAAGGAATTGAAATATCATACTCAACCTGTGATCCTTGTTTTTGCAAGATTACCACATCCACTTAAAACATTAATAGTTGCATTGAAGCTATGTACCATTTCTTTATTAGGGATACTAGAAAAATATGATGTAAATGCTAGCCCATCAAATTTAGAAACAATAACAAAATAGTAATAATACTATGCATAATAAATATAGGATATGTTTATATAATTGTTACGCATCTTTCTAAATATAAACATTTAGTTGATTTAAAATTGTTGTTAAAATTTCTGAAATTTTAATAATCATGTCAAAATTAATATGTGATCAGTTTACCATTTTCAACTTATAAAGATTTTTTTTTCAAGATAAATGATTGGAAATGTTATCTAAGTTAATATCTAAATATTATGCTTACCAATGAAGTCAGCTATAGTTCTTCCATCCGTAGCTTGATTACTAGCATGATCAAAATCTTGCATAATGTTTTTTGATGAGAATTAAATAATCATCTCATAAAATTTTATATTGTGGTTTTTTGTAGAGGTGTCAACTGGGCCGGGCTGGCCCGGCCCGGCACGGGGCACGGCACGGTTCGGCCTTGCCTGGGCCGGCCCGGCATGTTAAAAAACCATGCCCGTGGCATGCCCGGGTTAGGCACGTGGCACGGCACACCGGCACGGGTTCTTCCAGTGCCGGTTTCATGCGGCCATGCATGGGCGTGACTCGGCCCCTCCCGAAAAAAGACCGCGGGTCGGGTCCAATCAGACCCGACCCGCGGTCCCGACTCCCAACCCAATCCCAACGGGAAAAAAAAATTATTCAGATAGTATTAATTTCAGCCGTTGGATTCGCCTCCAACGACTAGGGGGCAGAATCCAACGGTCCTCGTGATTTTGCCCCCTAAATAATTATTAAAAATTCAATAAAATATAAAAAAAATATCTTTTTTTATAAAAAATTAATATCTTTAATCTATAAATTCTATCCCCCTCCCTATAACATTTATGTTTTTCAAAAACATATATCCTCTCAAAACTTTCTTTTTCTCTCATATAAACCATGCATCTCTCTTTCGGGCCTCGGGATTTTACTTTCGGCTTGGATTTTCGTGAAACTTGACTTGAGTTTTGAACATTAGAGCTTGCTGCGGTACACCGTGCACGTGACCGACCTAACTACTTTTACCGGGTAATTTATTTCATGCTTTTTTTTACTTTCTTTCTCTATAGTTTCTCTCTCTAAAAAAATTAGGAAAAAATAAAAATCATAAAAAATGATAAATACACCTAACACGTATTTAAATTTGGAAAATGAAAATATTACACAAAGGTCTGAGATTGCTGAAACTTTGGTGTCTCAACTTGTCTCAACCCAAAGTTCTAAAAAACAAAAAACTAGGAGGACTTTTGTAGTTTGGACTCATTTTAAAATCATAACACAAAAAAATATTAGGGGTGAGGAATAAGAAATGGCACAGTGCAAATATTGTATAGGACTATTAACATGAAAGAGTTCATTTGGGACTGGGCACCTTAAGAGGCATGCCAAATTATGCACCAAAGAACATGGACCCTTAGATCCTAGGCAAACCAAACTTGGCACTACATTTTTTGAGACTGAATCGAGTTCAGTCTCAAAGTTTACTCCATTCATATACTCAAGCGAGTTGAGTAGGGATGGCATGGCCAGGCTCATTACATTGATGGGTCTTCCGATCAGATTTTCGGAAGATCCAAGGGTAGTGCGCATCATGCAGACTTATTTTCAGCATTCTTATTGTAGGATTCCTAGGTTCACATCTAGGAATGACATACTAAAGATATATAAGTTAGAAAAACAAAAAATAATTAAGGAATTTATGGCATATAGTGGAGTGGTGTCTGTGACGTCCGATATATGGACAAGTCACGATGATTCTTCTTATGCATGTCTCACGAGTCATTATGTAGATTCTAACTGGATAATCAATAAAAAAAATTTAGGATTCACTGAGATTCTTCATCCTCATGATGGCTCGGCCATTTTTGAGTGTATGATGAAAATCTTTAGGGAATATAAAATTCAAAATAAAATTTTTAGTGTCACATTCGATAACGCTTCTAATAATGGAGTAGCGATCAATATGTTTGTTAGGAATATTAGAGACACACCATTAGGAGAGATCTTTCATGTCAGATGCATGTGTCACGTGATTAACCTGATTGTTCAAGCGGGTATGAAGGTGTGTTCCCCCGCGTTGGATAATATATGCAATGCACTAAAATATATTCGCACTCCTCGTAGACAACAAGAGTTTTGTAGTCTCTGTTTGTCTATGAATCTTAAGAAGAAGAAATTCCAATCGGATGTGAGACATCATTGGAATTACACGTACCTGATGTTGGAATCATGTTTTGGATACGAACACGTGATATCTGACAATGTCAATAGTAAGAGTGACGAACTTATTATTGATGACACTGACTTGAAATTCTTGAAGATATTTTATGACACGACGAACATGTGTTCGTCGGTTTATACGCCCACCACTTGCATTGCACTCCGGTGCATATGCAACATCAGTAGCATGTTTAGGAAGTATCGAGCTAACCCGATGCTTAGCCATATGGTTGCAGAGATGGAGACCAAGTACTTGAAGTACTGGTCCACCGTTCCATCTCTTTATTACCTCGCTGCATGCATGGACCCTAGGGTTAAGGTGGAAGGGGGTAGAAAACACCCTGACTTTCATTTCATCGTGCATGAACCTGGAAGAGCCACCTGAAGGGTTCATTCACGAGAAGTTGACTGACCTATTCACATACTACGATACTAGGTATGGTGGTGGTAGTAGTGAGACTATGATTACGGATAGGGGTGTCAAACGTGTTGGGTTGGGTTAAACAGTTACGGGTTAAACGGGTGACGGGTGAAAAACATGTAAACCCGTACACGACATGATTAATAAACGGGTAAAAAATCGAAACACGAACACGAACCGTTTAATAAACGGGTAACACGACACGACTCATTTAACACGTCTAATTTTAACGGGTCAGGTTGGGTTAGGTCGGGTTAACACGATAAACCACTTATTTGACCCATTTACCTATTTACCACACGTTTGACCCATTTAACACGTTAAACCACCCGTTTAACCATTTACCTGTTTATTTAAAAATGTTAACTTCATAAAACTAACAAACTAACACAAAAAATGTAATATTTAGAGACATCATTCATATCACACCACTATATAATAAAGTACAAATTACAATCTAAATATTCAAATCCAAAGTATCCAAAATCCACCAACGACCATATTACAAATCATAAATACAATCCGAAATAACAATCATATTATAAATTACAATCTCAAATAACTATAAATTCCATGATTCACAAAATTACGTGAAAGATATCAAATCTCCACCTCCAAGACAATGAGCAGGTTCAACAACCAAATTCTCATGCCCTACACAAATTAAAATGAAGTATTATATAATATTAATAATTAAATAAATTAATAACTAAATCAGTACCAAAAACTTGACATTGCCTCTCTTTAGTCATGATCAATGATAGATATAGAATTAGAACATTGAGCGGATATAACTTTATTAGACTTCATATTTTGATTGAAAACATCATCATCTAATTCTCCTTCTGAATCATCATTAGAATCATCTACAACTAAGCACAATAAAACATAAATGAATCAACGATCATATGAATTAGAATAATGAGAAAAATAATACTAGTAAACTAGAATCAAACTTACTGCTCTTCCCATGAATCCAATCTCTAGTACAAATCAAAGCTTGGACAGTTTCTGGCAAAAGTGAACTTTGATACTTATTCAAAACTCTACCACCAGTACTAAATGCAGATTCAGATGCAATTGTAGAAATAGGAATTGCCACCACATCACAAACCAACCGAGACAATATAGGATGTCGAAACTGCTCTCCTTTCCAAAAAGTTAGAATATCCAACTCCTTTTTTCTTTCAAGCCTTTTTTCATTAAAATACAACTGCAACTCGGTCACTCGAGAAATAGGAGCATCTTCTTCTTCACATTTTTCAAAATCCTACATTTTATACAAAGTCATTATTAATATACAACAAACTACCTTGATCACATTCAATTCAAACAAAATAAATTATATTTTACCTGAAAAAGGCTTTCGGAATCATCAAGACCATGAGTCTCGCTAACTTGTTTCTCACTACTTGAAGTAGCAAGAACATGTGACAAGTTGACAGAGTACAATTCAAAGAGCTCAAATAAAGTATCTTGAACACACTTGAATTCATAGGAATCACCTCCATAAAGTTTTGAATAAGCCCAATCTACAAACTGAATTTTGTACCGAGGATCTAAGATGATAGCAATTGAAAGAATCACACTATACTTTGACCAATACTTGTCAAACTTGGCATGCATATGACTTCCCATTATTCTCATAAAACTATCATTGTCTGTCAATACCTCCTTCAAAGTATGTTGAATTAGGAACACTTGAGGGAAGTACAAATTAGCTGTGGGATATGATGTACCAGAGAATAAGCAAGTAACTTTATGAAACACCCTCAAAAAATTAGAAATCTTTTCTACTTTACTCCATTCTTCTTGGGAAGGACAATGTCTATAATTAGAATCACTCAACTGTAAATGAATAAATGCACGACGATAAAAAAGTGCACTGTCAAGCATAACATAAGTTGAGTTCCACCTAGTTGGAACATCCCCTCGCAAACCTTTTTTACTTTCTAATGAAACTTGAGCAACACAATCCATGAACTTTTTTTCCTTCCTGATGAGCCTTTAACATATTTGATGCTTTCTCAAATTTTTATCACTGATTCATCAATTTCTTTCAATCCATCTTGGACTATCAAATTAAGAATATGTGCACAACACCGAACATGAAAGAACTCACCATCCCTCAAAAGCATTTTTAAGGTTAAGTTGACTCTTCAACAACTCAACAAAATAATCATTACTAGAAGCATTATCCAAAGTCAAAGAAAATAATTTTTTTTCAATTCCCCAATCAGTCAAAAATGTATAAATTTTCTCAGACAATGCAATACCAATGTGGGGAGGGGGCATGAGACAAAAGTGCAAAATTTTTTTCTGCAACTTCCAATTTAGATCAACATAATGGGCTGTGAGAGAAACATATCCATCAGTCGATATAGAAGTCCACAAATCAGATGTCAAACAAATTCTTCTAGTAAGGGAACCCAACACAATTTTAAGTTTATCCTTCTCTCTCTTGTAAAATTTTAACACATCTGATTTTGCAGTATTCCTAGAAGGCATCTTGATATTTTCATAAGCATACTTGAACATTGCTCTAATACCTTCATATTGGACAAATCGAAATGGTAAATCATGCTTAAGTATTGCCTCAACCGCTAACTCACGAAACATTTTAGGATCAAATTTTGTGGATCGCATTAGCATAGATCCTTGACCTTGACTCAGAAGCAATTGTCCAATATCCCCATGGTTTTTTTTCACACATTTTCCCATGTGAGTATGCATGTTACTAGTTCCATGACTAGACTCACATATATATTTGATACCACAAATATTACATGCAGCACGCTTATTGCTGTCTGGATATTTTTCATTTAATTCTATAAAGTGGTTCCATACTATTGAAGTCTTTTGTCGCTTACGATTAGATTTACCTTTTTCTGTAGTTGTACCAATTGATATCTGTGTTGCCGGAGTTTCAGCTACATTAGATTCATGCCCAACCTTATCTTCTTCATCAGAAATTATAATATTGTGATCGGAAGAATCCATCTGTTTAAGACAAAAAAAATACAATTAAATAGAATCCATTTGCTCAATATACATATATTTGTTCGTAAATATGATGTTCATATATCCTAAATTATAATGTCAACTACTTTTCGCATCTTTGGGTGATACTATTAAATTTTAGGCCTGCATTGGCAATGGATTTATTATGGTCACATTGAGAACTTCCCATGTCAAAATCAAATTTCTACATCCATGATTTTCTTCTTAAAGCACAATTATGAAAATACATATATATCTATTCATAACAAAATCAAATCTCTTCTTTTAAGAACCTAGGACTATCTATTGTCAAAAAAGACACTCATAATGCACATTGCATATTGAGACAAAGTAGTAGGACCATCCCTTGGCTATCATTGCATGGTATTGTTTGGTCAAAGAGAAAAAACTTATCCTTTTTTTTTTCTTTTGGAATTTCTTGGGGAGCTTCTCCCAAGTTGTCTCCACATGTGAATTGATTTCTTGGCTCTAACCAGTCGTGTAAGTCAATAGAAAACCTCATTCTCCAGTTTTTTCATCAACCCACCAAACCCTAAAAAATATATATATATATATATTTACAATCTTTCACCATATAATATCTTCTTTTCATCCCCTTGAAGTGATGCCCTTCTGCATGGAGTTGAGACTAAATAAAGATTATATTATATGTATATTCTTCCTTGTATTATGGCTTGGACTTTGAATAAATGCCTCCTGATCAAACTACACTGCATAAATATAATGTGTTATAGTATTCACACTTGAAAACGAAGCATTCAAGCCATGTCTTTCATAATGCACATTGCATATTGAGACAAAGTAGTAGTACAAAACCAAATGAATCTGACCTAGGTTAGCTTAGATCTATTGGATCAGATCGAAAGTTGAATGACTTACTAGTTACCACGTCGTTCACAGCTTGTCCTGGAGAGGTTGCCCCCGTGGTCGGTCCAGGTGCCTTTGCTGGTGGCGCCGACGGGCTGTTCAGCAGAGGTGATGGAGCCAAGGCCAGTGGAGCTGGTCACTGAGGTCGCTTTCTTGCTCGGAGCTGGTCCAGTTGGAGCGGGAACCACAGTTGGCAGAGATACGAGAGGAGCCTGAGGGGTGGCCGCTGGAGGGGTGGCCGCTGGAGGGGTGGCCGTTGGAGGTGTGGTCGGAGGAGGAGTTGCCGGAGGAGGAGTTGCCGGTGGAGGTATTGCGGGGGGAGGAGTGGCCGGTGGAGGCGTGGGTGCTGGCTGGTGGTGGAGCCGATCCAGGAGGAGGACTGGAGGAGGCGAGGCAGGAGGCGCAAAGTTTAGGTAGGTTAAGAAACTTTTTCCTTAAATATTTTTCTATGTTATTAAAAAAATAAAAAATGAATTTTTTTTAAAATATTTATTGATTAATTTAATTTAAACGGCTAAACGGGTTATAAACGGGTTAGCACGTCTCACCCGAACACGACCCGTTTATTAAACGTGTTAATTGGGTTGACCCGTTTATCACCCAAACCCATTTAGGTCTCACCCAAACCCGTTTAATCAACGATTAATCGTGTCAGTTAATCGTGTCGTGTTGAATTTTGATAGGCCTAATTACGGACATTGATACCTTGTTCGGAGATGATGATTTTTCCATTCAGCTAGCAAGGGGGAAACGTAGGGGTGAACCATCACATAAGAGCGAGCTATCTCGGTACTTAGATATCGATTACTGCTCAATCCTATCACATTCTGATACTAAGAATCTTGATTTATTACAGTGGTGGAAATCATATAAGTCCACCTTTCCCGTGCTATCTAGGATGGCACGGGATCTACTGACTCCTCTAATGTCGAGCGTAGCATCGGAGTCTGCTTTTTCTGTTACAGTGAACATGATTTTGGATAGGAGATCGAGATTACGCCCAGATATGGTTGAGGCCTTGGCATGTTTGAAGGATTGGGAGAAATCGAGATTTAGCATCCATGATCGTGTTGGAGCTGGGACTGGGACATGCACTGCAGTCGCATCCACATCCACTACGATGACGGAGGAGTTGATTGCCGATGATGATGATCTATATGATACTGATCTTGATGTTGTGGCTGATGATTCTCAAGATATGCCGATTGACGATTGATGATGATCTGCTGTTTTTTGTTTTCGATGTTTTTTTTATTGATTGTATTTGTACGCTTTATTTGTACGTTGTGTTGAAACTGATACTTGTTTTGTTCGGACATTCGGTTTCAAATGGATGATTGATAATTTTTCATTTGTGTTGTTTAATTTTTTTTTAATTTTTATTTTTACTAACATAATGTATTGATTCATTTTTTTTACGATTTAAATTTTATTTTAAAAATTAATAACTTTAATATATAATTAATAAATATAATAAAAGTTAAACTAATTTGAATTTGAAAAAAAAAATTTCTAAACTTTGTTTTTTTATTTAATTTTTATTTTTAACATTTTTAAAAATATTTATATTTAATACTGTACACTTAAGCATTACAATATATAAAATTTAAAAAAAAAAAATTTTTTTTGCATCTCGAGTCCCGGGTCTGCCTCTGCCCTGGCCTGTATGGCCAGGCCGAGCCCGGCACGGTACAGTAACCGAGCCGTGCCCGGCCTAGCACGGTAGCACGATCGTGTCCTAAAAAAATGGGCCGGGCCGGGCCGGCCGTTTGACACCTCTAGTTTTTTGATGAGAATTATATTTGAAGGTTTTGTCTTACAAAACATTATTAGGAAATGAATTAAACATATAAAATTATGGATAATAAAATTAAAATCAATGTACATATTTATTCATACCATGACTTAATGTTTTTTAACATTTTTTTTCGATTCTACTAGTTACTCTTTTCGTGTTAATTAAAAGAAAATAATTAGTTAGAAAATGTGTATTTTGAAAACTTTTAAGGTGAAGAGATTGAATATGGAGAGAGAGGAAGAAGTTTAAGAGAGAATGGGAAAAAGGGGGGGGGGGTGGTGGAGGGAGACAGGGGGGAGAGAGATTGAGGGAAAGGAGAGAGAGAGAGAGATTGAGGGGAAGAGGAGAGAGAGAGAGAGATTGAGGGGAAGAGGAGAGAGAGAGAGAGAGAGAGATTGAGGGGAAGTGGAGAGAGAGAGAGATTGAGGGGAAGAGGAGAGAGAGGGAGAGAGAAGAGTGATGAAGAAGAAAGAGGGGGGTGATAAAGAAAATATTATTTTGGAATAAAAAATTTTGCTTTTGATATTTAGTTAAATTTGAAGAAAAATTGGTGGTTGAAATGCAAACCCATTAATTTGACCTAGAAGATAAAAATACAAAATAGAATATGCATGCAAATTACAAAATCATCTAATAAAAATGTGGGCTAACTATGTAAATTTTAATAATTAGTTAAATTTGAATGATAACCTAACTTTTTGAAATTATGAGTGTGAGTGTTAAAAAACTTTGTGGGGACACCTTGTCATTTTAAAGATTTAGAGAAATATTTTTTTCTAATGTGGTTTCTATTCTATTTTCATCCAATACCCGAGATACTCTTAAAACAAAGAGGGATGATAATCCAATCTCAACATCTCTAACATAAAAAAATATAAAATCTACTTTTGGATTACATAAAATGGCAATATCTCTACCATATCATAGTGACCATTATTTATCAATTATGCCAAAATGTATGGTTATATTTTTGTGATAGATACAAATATTAATAAATATAAAATTTTGTATCACATATATTCTAGTGGCTATATAAGGTTGAAAATAGAAATATAGTCAGATTTAACCAATATCATAAATAAATTTGTTTAATTTCAACCTTTACAAGTTTAGTTCATCAATTTTATGTGGTAAAGTGATTTCTAAAATAAGGAAAAACTCTAGAAAACATATATTGATCAAATTTCTAGTAAGATAAAATTTTTAAAAATTAAAAATATTACAATCATATAAATTTCAAATATTTTCCTATTAGAATTATTAAGAATGAGAGATATTTTAAATGTAATTTACATAAAGAAATTAACTTCAAACAAGATTTTTAGTAAATAGTCAAAGAGATTAAAATTTACATTTAATCCGATTTATATCTAATAACTTTTTTTTATTCTATATATTAGATACTTTCTTTTATGTTAATTTGCATAATCATGAATATAAAAATTAAATATATAGTATTACATTCCTAATAAATTTATATTGACAAATATCTAATATGTGTATCACAAATTAAATTATTGTAAAAGAGTATTACAAATATATTTTCATAGTATTTTTTAAAATTTTAATATTTATAGAATGCCTAATTATTAATGGTTATTTGATTATCTACGATGATTACACAATATATTAAATCAGAGATAGATAGATATAAATATATATATCAAGAAATATTTTAGAACTGTAATAGCTGTATATCTCAGCTGGATCAAGACTTTTTTGATTTTGATTTTTACATTGTCAAAGCTAGCTTCCTATAAATTCATTGTTACGCAAAAGAATAAACTTGCTATTTTAGTTATACTTCCATTTTTTCTAACATGGTATCAGAGGGAGGTTGGTTTTTTTTGAGGTGTTATGCTCACAACTATTAATGATGCTGCTGATGAAGTTTGTATCTTTAAATAATGTCATTTTGCTTGGCTTGCTTCCTTCTTTGTGATTTTCAAGCATTGAGAGAACTACTGATTTTTTTATACAACTCTTTGCTCTTACCTTCCTTTTTCTACTTAATCTTCAAGTTGCCAAATCCAAGATCTCCAAAATTTCAAAACTACAAGAATGCTTTATCACGACATCTCTATAGTCACCGCAAGATATCATCGATCCAGCTCCAAATAGCTGATCCTCATTTTGGAGTCTTTCAAGAAGCTGTGAAATTGCTGGAACTCAGAAGATGCCACCAAGTTGGCCAAAGCCATCAACAACATCCTTCACCAACAAAATGGGTTGATTTCGCACTGCCATGAATAATAGCAGAAATTCTTTCAGAAACAATTCATAAATTTGAAGTAGGAGATCACGAAGTATGAGAAACCGAAAGGCTTTCCTTAAGATCCATCCATACGGCACAACCAGACGCATCAACCGAAGTAGTTCTTACATCTGCAGAAACAATCCATACAGATGCATCAACTAGACACATCAACCAGATGCATCAACTAGACGCATCAACCAGATGCATCAGTCCATACAATGCGAGATCAGTTCATACAGAAACAATCCTCGAGGTGAGCTTGCTGTGAATCCAACAACTCCTGCATATCAGACAACATCTGCTAGTGATCGCCCGTTAATATCGACGAAAGCTCATATCGTCTCTGCTCATCTCTTCTCGCCTCATCTCGCATCTGCAAAAAAATTTTGAAGCACCGTGAAGAAATTTCAACCCCCTGCCCACACACGAGGAAGCCCGTGCAAAAATAATAAAAAGAAACCTAGAGTGTGATCCAGTCGAACTTCGGTTTTAAAAAAAACCCCCCACAACAAATATCAATAACAGCAATCTCCTGCAAAGCTTCTTCAACTATGGATTCTTCCAATCCATTTTTTGTCTATCATTCACATCAACTCGGTCACTTACTTGTTCCAACGAAACTAAATGGCTCCAATTATCAATCATGGAGTAAATCAATGATTCATACCCTTATAGCCAAAAACAAAATTGGCTTCATTGATGGGTCAATTAAACCACCTTCCGAAACAAAGCATCCAATAGAATATGCCCTTTGGAATCAATGCAACAACCTGATTTTATCATGGTTTACCCACTCAGTGGAACCTAATCTAGCCAAAGGGGTTATTTATGTCAAAACGGCACGCCAAGTATGGGAAGATTTCAAAGATCAATTTTTACAAAAAAATGTACTAGCAATTTATTAAATTCAAAAATCACCATCCTCTCTCTTACAAGGCACGATGACAATCTCAGCCTATTTCATAAAACTCAAAAATCTTTGGGATGAGTTAGATACATATCGACCTATTCTCGCCTGCAACCAAATGAAGGCACACATTGAGCAAAGAGAAGAAGATCGAATGATGCAATTTCTCATAGGTCTTAATGACACTTATAATAGTGTTCGTGGAAACACTCTCATGATAACTTCTTTGCCTAATGTTCATCAAGCCTATTCCCTCATTATTAAAGAAGAGATACAATGACAAGTGACATCAGAAAAAAACTAAAAATTTTTCTATTTCTGCTACAATTCAGAATAATTCAAACTACTCAAAATCAAAAGGCAAGCATTGTGAACATTGTAAAAGAGAATGTCACACCATTGAAAATTGTCATACTCTAAAGTTTAATGGCAAATACTGTGATGAAAAAGGACATGCTGAGGATAGATGCAAATAAAAAAATGGCACATGGACACCCAATATCACAAGCAACCGACAAGGTCAATCACAACGAGGATTTCAAAGAAATTTCTTCCCTACTGCTAATTCAATAGAATCCACTCAATTCACACATAACAAAACAAGCCATACTATTGACCCGGTCAATATCTTGCAAGGATTCTCCACAGAGCAACATCAACACCTTTCTCATGCCCTATCATTAACAAGCACAAACCATAATTTAAACACCAATACAAATGCAACAGGTCTGCCTCTTTTTTTTTGATACTTCAATTAACTCTGTATTCACTAAGCCTTGGATTTTGGATAGTGGTGTCACCGATCATATCACCTCTAATTCAACTATTTTTACTAAAACACAATCTTCATCAATACCTATCGTTAATTTACCAACTAGATCTACAGCCCCAATCACTTCAACTAGCACTATATCTCTCAATTCTGATATCACCTTAGATGATGTTCTATGTGTTCCTAGTTTTCGCTTAAATCTGATTTCTATAAGTAAAATTACCACTACTTTAAATTGTTGTACCATTTTTTCCCACCTTTTGTGTCTTACAGAACTTGACTACGAGAAAGATGATTGGCTTGGGTAAACAACGTGGTGGTCTCTATTACATGCCTCCATTGCAAAAAACATCAATTTGTCATCAAGTTTTATTCCCTTCCAATTTATGGCATTTGCGTCTTGGATATCCATCATCATTTCATCTTAAATTAGCTTCTTCGTTGTTATTTTCAAACAATATTTCTTATGACAATAAATGTACTAATTGTCCTATGGAAAAACAAACAAGACTTTCTTTCCCACTAAGTTCCATATCAACTCATGCTCCATTTGATTTATTACATTGTGATATTTGGAGTCATCACAAAGTCCCCACACACTCAGAGAAACAATTCTTTCTTACCATCATAGATGACTTTACAATATGCACATGGATATTTCTTATGCAACACACATCTGAGACTCAAAATATTTTGAAATCTTTCATTGATTTTGTTTATACTCAATTTCATGTCTATGTCAAAGCAGTCAAAGTAGACAATAGTCTTGAATTCATGTCTATGAAAAAATATTTTTAGATGTCATGGCATTGAATATCAACACACATGTGTTTACACTCCACAACAAAATGGAGTTGTCGAAAGGAAGCATTGTCACATTCTCACTATAGCACGAGCACTACTTTTTCAATCACATTTACCTTTACACCCTTGGGGAGAGTATGTTTTAACTACTATTTATCTCATTAACTGGTTACCATCTCCATTGTTTTCAAATAAAACACCTTTTGAAATTTTATATCATTATCCACCCTCTTTTGATCAATTAAAAGTTTTTGGTTTTCTATGCTATGCCACCTTTGTACACCCAATTCATACATTTGAATCACGTGTCAAAAAATACATCTTCATTGGATATCAAAATGGGCAAAAAGGATACAAACTATACGACATGTAAACTGAGAAATTTTTCGTCAGCCGTGATGTCAAGTTCCATGAAACCATTTTTCCTTTTTCATCCACCTCAAAAAATTCCGATTTTGTAATCTCCAATTTCCTTTTTAAAACAGAACCTCATTCTATCATACCATTAGTTCCTTCTAGCACTCATTCTCACCAATTTGAGCAAACAGAAATAATAAATATACATGAACTAATATTTTCCACACATATGCAAACTACACCAGCACTTTTAGACACGTTATACATTCCTTCTGAATCAATTCCCCCTCCAAGACAGCCAACACGACCCAAGCGACCTCCAACATGGCATAAAGACTTCATGATGTCCTCTCATGCTAATCAATCTACCTCAACATCAAATTCTAAAACAAGTACTCGATATTCACTCTCACATTTCCTTTCCTACTCATATTTATTTTCCTCTCATTCTACATTTTTAGCTACCTCCACAAAACACATCGAGCCCAAAACTTATTCTCAAGCTATCCTTGATCCATATTGGCGATAAGCTATGCATATAGAATTAGAAGTATTATAACCCAACAACACATAGAGCTTAGTCCCTCTGCCTATTGGTCATAAACCGATCGGTTGTAAATGTGTTTACAAAATAAAATACCGATCTGATGGCACCATTAAGTGCCACAAGGCTCGCCTCATTGCTAAGGGATACAATCAAATTGCACGCATTGACTATCATGAAACATTTTCATCAACAGCTAAACTTACAATGCTTCGATGTCTTCTTACTATTGCTTCTACGTGCCATTGGTACATTCACCAATTGGATGTTCAAAATGTCTTCCTCCATGGTGATTTACATGAAGTTAAATACATGGAACCTCCACCTGGTCCTCACCAACAGGGAGAGAACATTGTATGTCGGTTCAACAAGTCTCTTTATGGACTTAAACAAGCATCAAAAAACTAATTTTTCACATTCTTAGATACTATTCAAAAGGCCAGTTATTAACAATCAAAGGCTGATTATTCACTTTTCACTAAGGCTAAAGGCAATTCTTTTGCTGTAATTCTCATATATGTTGATGACATACTCCTCACAAGAAATAATCTACATGAAATGGAACTCCTCAAAGAATTTTTTCTTAAATGCTTTCGTATTAAAGATCTTGGAGACTTGAAGTAGAGGTATCAACCAAGGCACGAGGCACGGCATGGTTCGGCCCGGCACAAAAATTTTTTGTGCCTGGGCTCGTTCCGTGCCGTGCCGTGCCGAGGCCAACCGGGCCTTGTGCCGTGCTTGGCCCTACACGGTACCGTGCCGAAATCAAAATTTTTATAAAATTAGGGTTTCGGTTGCCCTGAAATCCTAATTTTTTTTAAATTAGGGTTCGGGCCGACCGGGTCAAAACCGGCAAATCGTGTCGCGGGCCCATGCCGGGCTGAACTCCACAAAAACCATGCCGGGCCAGGTACGTCACAGTACAGTAATCGTGCCATGCCTGGCATGACACGAAAGCATGGTCGGGCCTGAAAAAAATGTGCCGGCCAGGCCCGGCACGTCCCACTTGACACCTCTAATTTGAAGTACTTTCTGGGTATTGAATTTTCTCGTTCAAAAAAAAGAATTTTTATGTCACAAAGAAAGTATGCATTGGATATTTTACAAGATACAAGACTCTTAGGAACACATCCCAATAATTTACCAATGGAGCAAAATTTGAAGCTCACTTTCACTAACGGAGCATTGCTAAATGATCCAACAAAGTACAAAAGATTAGTTGGAAGATTGATTTATTTGACAGTGACAAGGCCCGACATAGTCTACTCAGTTCACACATTGAGCCAATTCATGCAAGAACCTAGAATACCACATTGGAATTCTGCCATTCGAATCCTAAAATACATCAAAGGTACCCCATGTCATGGATTATTACTTCCTTCTAATAATAGTTTAAAATTTGAAAGCTTTTTGTGATAAGGATTGGGGATGTTGTCATAACACAAGAAGATCAGTTACAAGATATTGCATCTTTTTTTGGAAATTCTTTCATATCATGGAAGTCCAAGAAACAAGCCAATGTCTCTGGATCAGCTGAAGCCGAGTATCGAGCCATGACTAATACATATTTAGAGCTAACATGGTTATGCTATATACTATATGATTCAAAGGTCTCTCAGACAACTCCAATACCATTATTTTGCGATAATCAAGCAGCTTTGCATATTCTGGCGAATCCTATCTTTCATGAACGTACAAAGCACATTGAAATAGACTGTCATATAGTAAGAGAAAAAATTGCAAACTAGAATGATTGATCCTTCCTTTGTTCCTTCAAACTCACAGTTGGCTGATGTATTTACAAAGGCCTTAGGAAAAGATCACTTTGAGAGTTTACGCAGCAAGTTGGGACTTCATAACATTCACTCTCCAACTTGAGGGGGGAGTATTAAAAAAATATTTTCCAACTGTAATAGCTGTATATCCTAGCTGGATCAAGACTTTTTTGATTTTGATTTTTACATTGTCAAAGTTAGCCTCCTATAAATTCATTGTTACGCAAAAGAATAAACTTGCTTGTTTTAGTTATACTTCCATTTTTTCTAATAAGAGAGAGAGAGCGAGAGAGAGAGAGAGAGAGAGAGAGAAAGGGAGGGAGGGAGGGAGAAAGAAAGATAGGTTAGGGTGAGCTAGAATAAAAAAATATCATTTTAATGTAAATCTTTTATAGCTTATGTTAAAATCATGAATCACTTTTTATAGCATTGTGTAATTGGAAAAATAGGAAAAGTTTCAAAATTATATGATTAATTAATTGGTATGAATGACAAACTTTAAAAACAACTTCCAAAAATTGATAATCAAAAAAATTGAAAATATTTTTATATAGGATATGCAATAACTAAGAAGCTACTAAAATCATTTCCGTGTACATTATTACATATGCATTGATTATTTGACAACAAAATTTTTTAAAAATAATTATGAAAGCTTCATAATATGATTATACAAGATAACATTTTAAACTTTTGCAGACTTGTTCTTGCACAATAAAAATTTGACATTCTTATACAATATAATTTATGACAAATGGAATGCTAGCAAGACCATCCTATACAAACTTTGATTAAACAAAAAATATATATTTTATTATCCAAATTAAAATTTATACTTAGAAAGAATATGAATATATTACTATTAAAAAATATTCTTTTCTCCTCACATTATAACCTAAACTAATGTTTCTTGTCATTGTTATTCAAAAATAAATAATGTTTATTGTCCCATTTATACTTATAATACTTTACATAACAAAAATAGACCAATACTTATAAGCATGTTGAACCTAAATCTTGAATTAGTATAACATTATTAATTATATTCTAAAATTATTCATCTAGTATGTAATATTTCGGTGGATAATTTTTGTCCTATTATAATAGCAATAGATTTTGGTAAAACTACAAAATTTATGAAAGAAGAAAAAAAAAAAGATTAATCAATTGAAATGTTGGTTAAATCTTTTATTTTTTGATTAATAGAAAAATGAATGAATTTAAAAATAAATCGAACAATAAAATTTATGAATGTCTTAATTACATTAATAGAGGTTTGTGAATTACTATTTATGAAATTAATGGACATGATGATGAGGATTTATTTTATAAAAACTACAAACATTTTGATCTAAATCTTTGTTTAATTAGAATTATGAATGCTATAATTTTTACATGCATAAACTATCTAACACAATTTTCTCTACTTCAGTTATTCATATATGTAATATTTAAATAATTCATTTTTTTATTCTATTTTTATCTTTTAATGAGTTTTCACATACAATTATCTTAACAAATGTATTTTTATTATGTTGTATTATAAATAACATAGCTTATAATAGGTTAATATCTTGAATCATAAAATATGATTGGGACATTGTGTTAATAATTATTTAATATTATTTATATTTAAACTTAGAAATTATTATTTTATCTTATACAAGTTTAACTTAATAATCAATTATATCAAATAGATATCAATTATATGATTCATATTCATTTACATCCCATTTAGTTTAAATTACAAAATACAAATATCGAAAAAAAAATCATATTTTATAAATTTGACTTAAACAATCCAATAAGAAATAGATTTTCTTCTAATATAATGATAAAGTTATGAGCTAGATATTTTTTATTTACAATATAATTATAAAATCCTAATTGCCTCTTATATTGCCATTATTAAAAAAATAATATTATTAATATTCACTTTCATTACTTTTTTCTAATATCACAACGATTAACTAAGATTATTAAAAAAACACTAATAAAATCAAACACAACAATAATATTATTAATTATTAAAATTATTAATATTTTTTGAAATCAAAGACTTTCATTATCAAATAAAATCTAACATATTTATTATTTATTATAATGAAAAAAATAATATTGAGATTTATTATTTATTATGAAAAAAATAATATTGAGATTTAATATTTAAAATTATATAAATTTATTATTTATTATTTTGGGTATACCATCAAAGCATTTGACAAGGTAATGGAAATCATTTGCGGTATTCAGCCTATTTGACAAAATATAATTGGCCCAATTTGAGTTTGAAAGATACATAACTAAGGAATGATAAATGGTACCAAAAAAGGTTTCGACATGAACTAACTTGGCCGGTTTGAATAAAATAAATTGAAAAAAATGTCTGAACTCCGTTACATCCCGGAACCATTTTATCCTACCCGAAATCCCCGATCTCCGTCCCATCCCATCCCGATATTTTCAACCTATGGGATGGGTCTGGATCTTCAAAAAAAATCTCCGAATTGTGGGAAGGGACTGGAGATTTATAATCCCCATCTCGTCCCATCTCATGAGCACACATAGCATTGAGTGGTTTATAGGTTTTATTTAAAAAATAAAATAACAAAAAATTTATTTTTATTATTTTTTGATATTTCAAAGGTTATAACCTTTGAAAATTTAATAATTTTTAAATTTTTTTCAAACGTGAATACAATATTTAGTTATACTAATCTTTATATTTATATATTATATAAATTCAATATAAACAATTTTATTATTAAATATTCTAATAATAATTAAAAAAAATAATAATCCATTACTAATAAGATAGATATTAATTAAAATATAATTACAAAACTTAAAATGATTCAGAAGCAAAGAAAAATATATTACTATATAATAATTTTTTGTTTTTGAATTTTTTTTTCTTTTAATAAGTTTATCTATATTTTTTTGAATAATAATAATTTATATAAATTATATTTGTTTAACTCATAATTTATTGTGTAATTAATATTTATATATAAATCAACAAATAAATAATTAAAATTAATATATAAAATTATAATAAAAAAATAAGAGATTTATTATTTATTATTTAGGGATACCGATTTAATTTAAATTAAATCCGACTCACTAATAATTTGTTTTATAATTAATATTTCCATAAAAATAAACTGATAAATAATTAAAATAAAAATTTAAAATTATACTGAATAAAAATTAAAATGAGATTTAAGATTTTTTATTAATGTATGCCAGTTTAATAGTTTAAGTATTTAGAGGTTTTGTCGTTATGAGTTTAGCAATTTATATTTTTAGGCTTTTAGTGGTTTATAAGTTTTATATAAAAAAATAAAACAACAAAAAAAATTTCTATAATTTGTTAAAATTTTCAAAGGTTAACATTTGAAAATATAATAATATTTAAACTTTTTTGAAATGTGAATACAATATTTAGTTATAATAATTTTAATAATTATATATCATATAAATTCAATATAAACAATTTTATTGATAGATATTATAATAATGATCAAAAATTAAATTAATAAACGATTAATAATAAGATAGAAATTAATTTAAAAATATTTACAAAACCCAAATTGAATCAAAATTAAAGTAAAAAATATTACTTGATAATAATTTTTAATTTTAAAAATTTTACTTCTTTTATAAGCATATATATATTTTTTGATTAAAAATAAATTATTTAAATTATATTTGTCACACTCATAATTTATTTTTTAATAAATATATCTATAAAATAAATTTATAAATAAATAAAATGAATATTTAAAATAATAATAAATTGAAATAAAAATTAGATTTCTTAATTATTAAGTAGTATATAGCTGTTTAATGGTTTATGTATTTAGACATTACGGGCCTTATAATATTTAGTTATAATAATCACAATATTTATATATCATATAAATTCAATATAAATAATATTATTGATAAATATTACAAAAATGATTAAAAAATAAATTAATAATATATTATTAATAAGATATATATAAATTAAAATATAATAAAACAACCTAAAATGATTTAAAAGTAATCAAAATATATTACTATATAATAATTTTTTGTCTTGAAATTTTTTTTTTAAAAAGTTTTTTCATATTTTTTTGATGAAAATTAATTTATAAAAATTATATTTGTCTAATTCATAATTTATTTTTTAATTAATATTTATATAAAAATTAGCAAATAAATAATTAAAATGAATATTTATTATTATAATGAAAAAAATAATATTTAAAATTATATTTGTCTAATTCTAATCTGAACATCATTTCCAGAAATTTCCTCGAACTCAACAAATTCCTTCATTTCAGCTTCAGTGCTAGAGCTATTTGATTCTGTAATTGATCTATCTCTGAACATCAAGTTCTTATTAAATATGACATCTCGACTTCTGATGTTTTATGATTTTCATAATCCCAAAACTGGTAACCAAACTCATCACCACCATAATAAAAAATGACACATTTATTTGACTTAGCATCAAGTTTATTTCTTTCAGTAGAATCTATGTGTACAAAAGAAATGAAACCAACCACTCTTAAATGTGAAAGGTTTACCTCTTTTCTACTTCAAATTTCTTTTGGTATTTTATCATCCGAAGGAATTGAGGGCTCATGGTTGATTAGGTAGGCTGCAATGTTGACGGCTTTAACCCAGAACATCATGGGTAAGTCAACATATATCCTCATACTTTTGGCATATTCCCCTAGATTTTTGTTCATGTGCTCTGCTAGCCATTCTATTGCAGTGTTATGAAAACCATTTTCTCCATCTTGATCTTGTTGTTTGCAAAAAATTCTCTTAATTTTTTGTCTTTGTACTCTTTTCCATTGTTTGATCTCACCCGCTTGATCTTCAAACAGTTTCATTTTCCACAATGGCCTTCCATTTTCTAAAGGTATCAAAGACTTTTAATTTATTCTTTAAAAAATAAACCCATAAATTTCTTGTAGAATCATCAATGAAAGTGACATAATATAAAAAGCCTGCTAGAGATAAAACTGGAGATGGCCCCCATACATCGGTAAGAACCAACTCTAGCTTTTATGCCTTGGGTGTCTTGTCGATCTTTGTGAAACTGACTTTCATTTATTTTCCAAAGATGCAATTCTCACAAAGACCAACATCTATGTTCTTCAAATCTGGCAACTTCCCTTTTGACAGAAGTGTCTTCATCGCTATCTCGCTCAATTCGCTAGGCCTTTGGTGCCATATGTTTGATTTTCCATTTGCATCTTCTACTACAATGATATTTTCTAAGTTTGAGGTTACATAGAGAGTACCAATCTTCTTACCACGAGCAATGATGAGTGCTCCTTTGGTAATCTTCCATTCAAGGCCCGAGAAAGTTGTACAGTAACTTTCTCCGTCAAGTTGTCCCACGGAGATCAAATTCCTTCTAAGGCTAGGAACATGTCTTACTCCTTGTAGCTTCCATGTGGTCTGATTTTGTATTTTCAATCTGATGTCTTTCTTTTTGATGATCTTCAAGGTTTCATCATTAGCTAGATGAACCTTTCCGAAATCACCACTAACATAGTTTTCCATGATTTCTTGGCATGGGGTGGCGTGGAAAGATGCCCCTGAATCCAAACTCCATGATTCAATCAGACTGTTGACGCTTAGAATCATAGCATCACCTACTTCCTCAGTCACGTGGGCAAATTCCTATGCTCCAATATCTTTCTTAAGTGCTCATTTGAAATGATCTTTCTTTCCATAATTATAATAGTTAAAATCTTTCTTTCCCCATCTAGATTTTCCTAGTCTATATTTGGATCTACTGTGATTTGAATTTCTTTCTGAAGTTCTCCCACTAGACTCTGTGTGCAAGGCTGAAGAATTTGATGTTTCACTTAATTTTCTACATTGAATTTCTTCACTTAATACCAAATCACGAACATCATTGAATTTTAATATACTATTCCATGATGACCTACTAACTACTGTAACTATAGTATTCCAACTATCTAGTAGAGATGATAAGAGAATCAAAGCTAGAACTTCATCATTGAATTCAATTTCCAAGGAACTCAACAGGGTTGTGATTGTAATGAGTTCATTTAGATGTTGAGCCACTAATGCTCCTTCCATCATCCGCAAGTTGAATAATCACCTCATTAAATGAAATTTATTTGAGGCTGATGGCTTCTCATACACACTGGAGATAGCCGCCATAAGACATGCCATGTACTTTTCCTTTAATGTTGAAAACAACATTTCTAGATAATGTTAATTGAATAACTCTTAGAGTTTGTCTGTCGAGAAGATTCCAATCATCTTCCATAATATTATCTGGCTTCTTTCCTAAGAGAGGTTGATATAGTCTTTTTTGGTACAAATAGTCTTCAATCTACATTTTCCAAAAGTCAAAGTCTGCACCATCATATTCTCAAGTTTCACCTTTCTTTCATCTATGGCCATCGCTCCATCTTGAATCTGGAACCTCCGAATCATTTCTAACTATTCAAGTGAATCACTATGTATTAGAACAGATTTGTCAACAAACTGTAGCCATCGACAAATAGTAACCTCGCTAAGAATATACTAATCCTTGTAAACTTCGATACCAGTTGTTTGGAAAATTAAAAATATTTTTTCTACCAGATTTATGAGAAGAGTATGAATAAGAAAATCAAGCAACACACAATATTCAAATGGTTTAACACAAAATTACCTACTCCATGGGCTGATGCAGATCATTCACTAAAAGGAGAAAAAAAAATATAGTGTTTACAACACTCTAGAAAGAGAAAGAGGTAATAAATATCGAATGGTTCTAGAAAACTAAAACCCCTAGTTTTTAGGAGCAATTTTTGGCCTCCATGAAAAAGAGGCTTGAGGCTTCAATCCTTCCTTTATGTTTCTTTTTATTAACACTTTTTTTATTATATACTTGAGGATGAGCACTTTACTTTTCTCCCCTTTATTTTTTGGAAGATTTATATTTTGATGCGCCTAATACAAAATATTTGATTTTTGTACACTAAACTTTTTATAATTAATAAAAATAGCACAAAATTCAAAAATAATAAAGTTTCGCTGTACGAAAATTCATCAACCAGATTTTACCCTACAAAACCAGAAAAAAAAACTTAGATTTAATAAATTTAAAAATTTTTATTGGAAAGCATGGAACCAAAATTTATGGTAGAAGGGATACCAGTGAGATTCGAACCCATGTCTACTCCACCTGCAAAAACAAGACCCAACAACTCAGCCACAAGATTATTATCATGTGAACATCAAATCTAAATATTTATATACAAATATAAATATAATTGCAAACACATATATAAGTATACATAAATATACTTAGATATATAAATATATATTTAGATATAAAAACATATATATAAATCGACACACACACACACACACATATGTATGTATGTATATATATATAAATAATTATACATCTATATTTCTATGTGTGTGTGGGTATATATATTATATGTATATATAGATAGACATATCAATATATTCACACACACACACACACACACACACACACATATATATATATTGAAATATAATTATATATAAATATATTTATATAGTTATGTATAATTTTATATATATATATATATATATATTTGTTGATTTATATATATGTTTTTATATCTATATATATGTTTATATATCTAAATATATTTTTGTATACTTATATATGTGTTTCTATTTATGTATTTATATTTATATTTATTTCTACATATAAATATTTAGATTTATTTTTTATTTAGAAATAACTTTATGGCCGAATGGTAAATGGTTGTCTAGTTTTTGCCAGTGGGAGGAGATAGGGGTTTGAATCCCACCGGGTCCTTTCTATAGTAACATTTGATTTCTTTGTTATCCAACAAAAATTTCTAAATAATTAATTGAGTTTTTTTTTTTCAAATTTCAGAGGACAAAATCAGATTGATGAATTTGCATACAACAAAACCTAATTATTTTAGAATTTGGTGCAATATTTCTTAATTATGAAAAGTTTGGTACACCAAAAATCAAATGTTTTGTGTTTGGTGTACCAAAACTCAAATCTCTCTTATTTTTTAACATTGCGTGTTTCAATTTTAGAAAAGGGATGCTCCCTTTCTTTCATGCTACCATGCTCCCCTTTGAAAAGCATGATCTTCCTATTTTTATTATCATTTTTTTAATACCTAGTTGGAATTTCTTGCAATTTTAGTCTACTATGCACCTTGCTCCATTTTTATTAAGTAGGATTTATCCCAAAAATGTGTAATAAAGACATTTTTTATCCAAAGTTGCTAGTTTAACCTATTTTAGTGCCAATGGAAAAATAGAGCATTATTTTACACAAACTAGTAGAATTGTTTCAAAAGGTTTGTTTTGGCCACTTCTCGCATATGCTCGAGTTGAGATTGTCAGCTCAAATTTTTCATATCAAGTTCTTATGGTAATGTGACATTACAAAACTATATGGGGTTCTATCCTTATTCTATAAGATTGATTAATAATTTAGTGCTTTGTAGTTCATTTTGATTACTAAACTAAGATGTGGTAATATTTTAGAAGTTATATTATTTAAGAATATGGTACAAGTAATTTAATGAGGAGAACAAGATTTCTAATGATCGATTAAAGAAGGTTTTTATTTCATTGTGTGAGAAAGGAAAAAAAAAGAGGATAAAAAGATCAAGGATAAGAAAAATTATAGGGGGAAATCAAATCTTAATGACGAAATTGTAAAACTAACATTGTTATACTTTGTTGAACATGTTCTACTAAGATAGGAACAAGAAGGAGATAAGCATGATTACAAGAATGCAATAACAATGGAAGTGGAACATGAACAAGAGTGAAAAGATGATACAACACCAAAAATCATGAGTCATGATAGGCAACACTCTTATCTTATATTCTTAGGGTTTTATTATTTTTTTACTTTTTCTAGTTTTACCTTTTTCCATTTATTTATTCATTTGATTTGAATTTTGATTTTTGATGGGTTTTAAATGATGAATTTTGGATGATGGATCTCAACATCTCAAGATGGGATTGAGTTTGGATTGCTCAGTTGTAACCTAGAATCCAATGTTCAACTTGAACCTAATGCAAACCCAAGGAAAGGTCAACTTGAAATTGAATTTTTCTTGAGTCAAGTTCATGTTATTTGGGTTAACGTGATCTTGAGTGGCAACCCTATTTTATTATTTGATTGACATATAACATATATATCCAAAATAATTAAAATATAAATAAAAAATAACATTGGGCCAATGCCCAATGAGGAATCTGAATATATAAATATCCACACAAATACATTGTATGAATCTAAAAATAATAACAATAATACACACACACACACACAGATAATTGTATTGCAATAATATGAACATAAAGATTTATATTTTTAAAGATATCTATAAAAAATCATGCAACCATCTAAATATATAGATTTCTACACTTATGTATTGCTTTGTGTGTGTGTGTGTGTACTACGACAAGGTCATGTATATTTATATAAACCCATTATTATATATGCATATTAATAGATATACATATCCACTATAACACATAGACACACACACACACACACTCACTCACACATATTTGCACACACACATATGTGCATGATCATGTATATTTATATTGTATATCAATAAAAATATATAAATATGTATTATGTCTATATATTTGTATTGTGACTCATAAGGTTGTGATAGCACTATGAGTTACTTTAACTCATTTAGTTTTTTCTAGTAAAACTTGAGGGAAACATATGTTAATTGTATGAGTATAATATTATAATAATGAAATTGTAAATACTTACAAATCACATCATATATTGGTCTTTATGACACTTGATGCTAGAGAATAAGAGTATATATATGAAGCAACTATCAAGAGTAGTTGATGAATTGCCTAAAATATATAGATTTCTGAAAGATACTCAAGTTGAGATGATTTGTTATCATAGTGATTAAGTACTGATTGTACATTTCCACGAAAAATGCATTATCTACGACATTTTTCTTACTAAGATGATGATGCAACATGAAATCATACTCTTTTAAATAATTCATCCACATACATTGCCTCTATCACTTTGTAAAAATATACTTTAGGATCCTATGCTTCAATCATATTTTTCAAACTATTCATAGTAAAAATAATGGCATCAAATCTTCAAACCAAAGATAATGATTGCTCACTCCATATCATGTATGTGATAATTTTTCTTGAGATTCTTTAGTTTTCTATAACTATAAGCTAATACTTTTTTCGATCGCTTCAACACACAACTAAGTCAATCCTTAGAGACATCATAATACAACATGTAACTCTGTTCCATCTCTAAAACTATCAAGTTCGCAACTAAACTATGCCTCCTCTTCGATTACAAGAATGTCTTGTTGGGTGAGTCATTGCTTGCAAACTTAATCTCTTTCTGAGTTAGTTTTATCATAAGTGCAACCAATCAGGAGATGTCCTCAATGAGCCTCTTATAATACCCAACCAATCTCATGAAACATCATATCTTGAAGACTAACTTTCAGTTCCTCCCAACTCGGGGCTATAGGTGTCAAACAGGCTGGACGGCCCAAGTTTGGCCCGAAGCCTGGAACGATTCATCTGTGCTTGGCCCAACATGGCATGCTACAATGTCGTACCCTAGCCCATGCTGGGTGAACCCTCGACACGAATCATGTTGTGTTGTGCCAAGGGTTTTTGGCTTGCATGTCATGCCAAGCATGGCACGGGGGATGTTACACTGAGCGAAGTATGACGGGGGGATGACGTTGTGATTCTTGATGGGCGACAACTCGGCATGCCTGATGAGCGACGATAGCACGATGGTCAACCACCCAAAATCCTAATTTTTCTTTAAAAAAGACTCAACCCAACCAGAATCACTCAGACAGACCTGGCCTGAACCCTGGCGGAATCCGGGCCACGTGTCGTGTTGGGCCTACCCTACAAAAAACCATGCCATGTCAGGCACAACATGATATTGTAGCATGTCGTGCCTGGCACGACATGCCAGCTTGGCTGGGCCAGAAAAAAATAGGCCAAACCAGCCTGGCCTAGCCTATTTGACACATCTACTCAAAACTGCCTCAACCATTTGTGAGTTATGGATACACTAAAATCTGATACCACATGCCCCAATAATTTCATCTTAGGAAACCAAAACTCACACTTATTGAACTTAGTAAATAATTGAAATTCTCACAAACATTTAAGAATAATCCCCAAGTGCCCATCATGTTCCACCTTTGACTTAGGGCCTATTTGTTTTTTAGGCTGAACATTGAAAGTAATTTATTTTTAGTGTTAAGCTGTTTGTTTTAAAAAAAATTTATGACTTAATACGGAATTTTTTTAAAAAAATTTCTGAAAAGAAAAAGTTAAAATATTTGGTTTTTTCTATTTAGAAAAAGTCATTTTCTACTAAAATAATAAAAAATTTGCTGTATATGTAATTTGTTTTTATTTAATAATCTGTTGATATAACAAAATATTTTTCTATTTTAATATTTTCATGTAAGTGCAGGAAAGGAAATATTAAAAGCTCGGGGATGCAGCAGTAGCACAATAACGGAGGTCCCGCTGACTGGTCAGCGGACCGAAATTTTTTGGAACAGAGCCTGACCCATTCCATGATCCGACCTGCCGCGGTTAAATGAAATGGATGTTTTTTTTAATATAAAATGATTTGTAATTTTATTTTTCGGGCGGTTGTTTTTGACCCGTGGAACTATTCATCATCTCTCTCCTCTCTGTGCGAATTTTCGCGACTGCTTTGTGTGCTGCATACTATAAGACGTTTCCATTTTGGTTTTAATCTGTAACGCATAAGCATTTTTAAGTGGATGTAGCTAGTCGTACTGAACGACTAGCGAACCACGTTATTTTCGGTGTTTATTTTCTCATTTTTGATTCTGTCGTGGATGCTTGCTGAATTGAGATTATATTACTTGTTTTTCTGTGTTTTCTATTGTTTCTGTTTTTAATCTCACTACCGTGGAAATGCAATTTCCCAACAAAATTCATCATAACCTAATAAGGATGAGAGCTAATAACACTATCTATTATGGATGATAATGAGAAGTTTGGTATGTGACTACCTAATCTCGACCCGGCTCATTTATTTTTTTTAAATTTCACCTAGTTACCATCCCTACTAATTACCCAATATTAAATAAAAAACAACTTAATACTTAATGCTATTAAGCATCATTTAACATTAAACTCAAAAAAAATTATATTTAGTATTAAGTAAAAAAAAACAAACACCACCTTAGAGTAGACCAGTCAGTTAAAATTCACACTTATTAAACTTAGTAAATAATTGAAAATTTTTCAAACTTTTAAGAAAAATCCCAAAGTGCCCCTTGTGTTCCACCCCAGACTTAGAGTAGATCAATATGTCATCAACAAAAATCAAAACAAACTAATATAGATAAAACTAGAAGACAATATGCATGAGATCAATGAATACTGTTGAAATATTTTTCAATCTGAATGTCATCACTCTGAACTCAAAATATCCATATTGCATTCTAAATGTAATCTTAGAAATATATGTCTCTTGAATCCTAAATTTATGATAGCCGGTGTGAAGATCTATCTTTGAGTAAATTCATACTCCTCTTAACTAATTAAATAAATTGTCAATCCTTAACAAAGAGTACATATTCTTAATAGTAATCTTATTCAACTATTGATAATCTATTCATAACCAAAAGGATCTTGTCATTTTTCTTAGAAAATAGTATTAGAATAGCTTGAGGTAAAGTTCTTGGTCTAATAAAGGCTTTATTCAACACATCTTGTAAGAATATCATTGATGTGCAAATCTAATAAATTTTTTTAAAATACATTTATTTATTTGTAAACAAAATATTTTTTGGATGTCACTATACAAAATCCTATTTTAAATTCAAATCCCATGTTTTTATTCACTAAAAAATATTTTTGAAATTTCACGATAGGAATGTTGGACACCTACAAATATTTTATGGCCTTTCACTAGATACATGTCAAATCAGTATGAGACTTTCATTCAATGGAGTATGTAGCCGCATTTGTCATTACCCATACATGTATCATTTTTACATCCTATGGAATACTATTCAGCTTTATAGGTTACCATCCAATGGTATCAAACCTACATACCCTTGACCATGCACTCAAACCCATGTAAATGCAATGTCATTTTGAATATGTAATGGAATGTCCTAATTCATATCAATGTAGTGCCATATGTGAATAAAAAACATAACCCCAATCACATAATTCATCTTTCCATGCACCTCGGGTAACCATGCCATAATAAAATAATTTTCAAATCATATTCGATCTTAATATATATCAAAAGTCAGTCAATTTGATAATAATTACCCATGCATATAAAGACAATCATTTAGTATATTGATTATTTTCAAAGTTTGACATAAACATGCATTTAACCAAATTATATGCAATGAAAATGAGTAGCCCTCCAGTCATGCTTCAATTACAAAGTTATCCTTGCAATTATTATGTTTCTATGATGTTAATTTATATATATTATCACTTTTTATATATACTTTACTTAGGGCCTTAAATCATATTGTTTGAATCACCGTATCTTAACTTACAACCCAAACCATAAAATAGTTTCTCTTTTGGAGACAAAACTATTTCTCTTACTTAAACCTCTATTTCAATGCCTTTTCAATACAATTCAGTTTATAGTGTCATTTAAATAATTGAGATAATTTCATTATCTTTACCATCAAATTGGAATCATGTAATTCGAAAGTAGGAAGAAACCCTACCTCTAGAGCCGAATGAATTTTTGTGAACCTTCTTTATTTGTTAAAAAACTCAATTTTTTCCAAAGATACTCTTCAAAACTTCAGCAGAATAATTATATTTTGGTATCTACATATAGATCCTATTAAAACAATGAAGTTTGATCCCTATATCAACTAAATCCAATTGTAAGATCTTCATACATCTAAGAGAAAAAATTTTGGAAAATTCTCTCTCCTTTTTATCAAAGGATTTTGTTTAAACTTTTTAGAAAAGTTTTTCATTTCTCTTTCCTCCCCCCCACCTCACTATTTTTAGTAACCCTAGTTCCACTTAAGATGAGAACTACAACTTTGTGAAAAGTCATGACATTCAGAATATTACAACTAAGTTAAAGTTTGTGACTTTAAAAAAATTCACCAGAGCTAAGAGAGAAATCTAAGATCATGAAAAGAAAATCATTGCCTCTTGAAAAAAAATAGAGCCAAAATTCTCAAATAATCATGGCATTAGAGAAGAAAATCCATGACTTTGAAAGAAAGTTATAACACTTTGAAAGAAAGTCATGACATTTGAGCTATGTATCAATTTTCAACAGTATGTTATGAAATATTTTACATATCATAACTCCAAGAAATTGATTCCAAAGCCTCAAGCATCATGACCATGTATCAATCCCTAGTTTGAGCTACTCCTTAATAAAATGCCACAAACTATCATGGGCTCATTTCATCCTATGATATTCTAAAAATGTTCTTTTTTTGAATTCAATTATATTTAGGTTTTTACACTTACTATGAATAGTACCGCAACACATGTCGTGAAATCCATATCTATAGAAAGCTATAGAAAAAATATATACTTATACATATAAATGATTATACAAGTTCATGAATATATAATTTTTGTGTTAGGTTCTCAAAATACTTTTTTAAGTCATTCAATTTTTATGAAATTGAATAAGGTATGCATGTCAAGGTTCCTTCATGCTATAAGGTGTATATAGAGGGAAAAACTAATATTCTAGCTTTTGCCTAGATATCACCTTAATGTGGAATAAAGACACTAACTTACATGATCCAAAGTCCAATGGAAGATTTTTCAATTTATAGTGCAATAGCATATGCCTTGACATAGCAAAACTTCACCACAAATACACAAGAGGGTTTATGATCATTCTTTGTAGGATATGTCTAATCTCTTATTTCTATGGATATTATTGCAATTTTATCTATACATGTCCTTCCTAGGACTAAAAGTTACCTCGAAATCCCTTATTCAAAATGTGAATTTTTCCAAAATTATTCAAGCTTCATTCAAAATATTTCTCATAGAATTTAAATCATGTATTTCAACTTATTCCCATTCAAAATCCGCCATATAAATCATCAACTTTGACTTTTATATCATTTATTATTTTTGAAAAAATAATTTTCTTTTAAAAATATATGAGTTAATGAATTTGTAAATTTATCAATAAGATTATTTCATGATGTCAAATTTATGAGTTTTAATTAATTCACAACTTATCTAAATTAAATGATGTAAAGTTCATAAAACTCATTTCAAATAATCCACCAAAATTGTCTTATAAAATCATACATAACACCACACATAAAAAAGCATGTTTATATAATTAAAAATGCAAAATATGAAATCTTCACATGTGGTTCTAGAGATTTCCTACCTTAACTAAGCTTTTCTAAACCATATATCTCCTACCCTAACTCCAATATTTAAAAGTGAATTTTGGAACCAAAAATCAAACTCAAACTGAAATAAAAATAAAATAGGGTTAAAATTTTGAGCAAATCCAAGCCAAATTTAAGAAATAAAGCAATAAAATAAAGATATATTAATTAAACTCTACTCTAAACTTCCTTGTTGAGATTATAGCCCTTCAATAGAAATTATTTTTTGAAAAATAGTTTATAAGCTTAATCATTTCATAGAATGGACATTCACCAAAAATCATTAATTTTTGGTTTTATTTTAATAATTTTAGTGAAGACAATAGTAAGTAGAGAAGAGAATCAAGAAAAAAGAAAGAAATATAAGAGAAATTATGAAATAGAAAAAGAGATGAAAGAAATGAAAAGGCTATCTTTAATTTAATGATAAAGTAACTAAATTATCCATGGGGATTCAAACGCATCTAACATTCTTTATAAAGCAACAACTTCATCTCACCTTATTTAACCAACTTGGTCAATTCAAATTAATGGCTAAAATTGAAAAAAATAATATTTCTTTATAAGCCTCACACATAACTATCACTAATATTCCCCTTTCATGGATCTTTCATAAGTTTATTACCATTTTATTAATTCAAGAATTTTAACAAATTGGAGATTGTGATTTCCTATTATTAATAGCATTCATCTAATCTGATCTCATAAAAAATGAATAATACCAATATTAATATGAGACATTAAAATCTCAACGGAAAGATTGCATCATGTGCACAATATATGTTAGAAAAAGTAATAAAAGTAATAATAAAATCATTATTCAAGAATTTTAATAAAATCATTAACAATAAGGGTGATAAATAACAAACACAATTAATTCTAATAAAATTTAATAAATCCAAATATTTTATATACATAATTAAATTATTTTAGAACCATGATTCTAAATGTTTTTTCAAAAAAATAATAAAAGGTAATCATATTAAAGATAAATTTTTCTATCATCACATAACAACAAATCACTTATCATTTCGAATGGAATATATAATTATAAAAATAAATCAAATAAAGACAAATAGATTCTTAGATCAAATTTTTTTTAAGAAAATCTAAAATGAGTTGTTGCATTTCGCATATAATTTGTCAAAACTATTCTAAAACTATTCTGAAAATTGTTTTCTTTGATGAAAAAAGATATTTACAATCACAAACATCAATCTCATTCATTTCTAACATCTACATTAAACATAGATCTTTTAAAATCACTTTTCCTTTTCATGAATTGTTTTTAAATGAATAAAGAAAAAAATGTGTTCTCTAGGGACAATTAAATTTTAAAGTGTTATACTCTAAAATCCAATTAGAGATAGGAACCTTGGTTCATCGAATAATTGATGTTTTAAATACATTATAACAATTACAAATAAGATATTCACTAAAATGATTATGAGCAATACATTAAATTTAGATGATGAATTAACATAAGTTATTAATCATCTACACACATTTGTTATTATATAAAACAAGTGTAATAATGTTTTTTATGATTAGTTGATTGTATTAGCTTTTGGAGGTGTTCATTGAAGTTAAATTGATTTTTATTTTATATTGTAACCCGACTTGGGTATGTGCATATATTTTATATCATTCCAAATTGGAGTATTTCTCAATTATTACCCTATTCATATTGATATATTTATTATATTTATGATCATGATTCTTGGCAGTTTTTAAAATATTTACATTTCATGCCATTTAATTAAATTTTAATTTTCATAGAATTTTCTAATTTTGATAATTTTCTTATCTTATGACACAAAATTGGCTCAAGGTTCTAGTCAAAGCCACATATATTTTATTTAGTATAAATATTAATTTTCTCAATAAACACACACACACACACTCTCTCTCTCTCTCTCATTTTATTATTGTATAATACTTTTAGGAAACTTTAATAATCATATAAAAGGGAGAATTATGTATTGGGGTACTTTCCAGAAAATTCATAAAGATTTGAAACTAATCTTTTAATATTAGAAAAAATATCACCAAATTCATAATAAATTAAAATTTGGGGTACTCTATTATGTTTATCCTAAATTTCCCTCACCCTCTCCTATCGACCCTCGTCCTCTCTCATGGAGCTCGACCACGAGCTCAATCGAGCTCCTAGAGCTCATGGTCGCGCTCCTGTAGCTTGATCGAGAGCTCCTTCGAGCTCTAGGAGCTCGTCGTCATTCTCCTGTAGCTCGGCACGAGATCCTTGAGCTCAACCGAGAGCTCCATCAAGTTCTCGGTCGAGTTACAGAAGCATGACAGAGCTCTCCATTGAGCTCCTGGCGCTTGACGGAGATTATATTATGCATGTCCTCTTGTTTGCAAGTATATGATTTGATGTGTAGAGATTATATTATGCATAGAAGATCTAATCATCAGTTCTTATGGAATATAAGTTTGTTATTTACAATCTAGATAGAACTTGATAACCTATCGATAAGATCATTATACTTGATTTTAGTAGATCTATCAATACTAATATGAATAGTGAAGTTCAAACTTCTAGTGCTAGTACACTTGAGTTAGAGGTGTCAAACGGGCCGGCCCAGCACGGCACGGCCCGTTTTTCACGTGCCCAGCCGTGCTACCGTGCCGTGCCGGGCACGGCCCGTTTTTCACGTGCCCAGCCGTGCTACCGTGCCGTGCCGGGCACGGCCCGTTTTTCACGTGCCCAGCCGTGCTACCGTGCCGTGCCGGGCACGGCACGGTTTTTTAAATTCGGGCACGGCACGGCCCGTGGGCACGGCAAGGCCGTGCCGTGCCGGCCCGCTCGGGCACGGGCGCACGGCAAGGCAGGGCAGGCGGGGCGGGGCGGGTCTGTTTGGACCCGACCCGCGGTCTTTTTACCGGGGGCGGGGCCCTGTTGGGTCACGAGTCACGACGCAGGCACGCGGGCCGGCGTGCCGTGCCGGGCACGAGCCGTGCCGGGCACGGGCCCGGGCACGTTTTTTTATCGTGCCGGGCCGGCCCAGGCACGGCCGAACCGTGCCGTGCCTCGTGCTGGGCCGGGCTGGCCCGGCCCGTTTGACACCTCTAACTTGAGTATATTGAATGAGACAACCACAAAGTAATAATTTTGTACTGACTTATAAAATAAAATATACCATAGTTATTATTAACACTAATTACTGCTATTCTTGAAGTACTTATTCTTTATATGTGCTTATTAATACTTATTTTGATTCATAAAAGATTGGGGTCTAGAAATAGTTTTGAGAAAATAATGAATTGGATAACTTCATTAAATATACGGTGAATATTGATTACTGATGAAATCAAAGTCATGTTAAAAGGATTGATGATATCTTCTTAAGAAAGCTTATATGTTTTGATATTATCAATCCATACATGTAGATTTTAATCAGACAATTCAAAGTTAATTGGAAAGTATCAAGGAAATAATTAGTCTTGATTAACAAAAGGCTTAAAATATTATGAATAAGTAGTTAATGCAATTATTATTCTATATTTGTATGAATTATAATTAATGTAAATTATTATGGGAAATAATTAATATTTAAAAACTAAGATCTTATTCAGGTCGGCATCCCTTCCATAGCCTTATCTGGATGCCATAAGAGTATTACAGTTTTTTGTTTACTTATTTAGTATATATGTACATATATATAATATGAATAACAAGTTTAATTATAATTGAATAATTTGATTCTGTCAAATTAATTGTTTTTTGTTAAATTGATTTTGATTATATATATATATATATATATATATATATTAAATCTTTGAAACATGAAAAAATATTTCAACAAGTATTATGGCCATGATTAAACAACAAAATCTTTGGTTTTAGTTTTTCTAACAATAAAAGTATTTATTTGTGGCTCATATTAACTTGAAGCAAACAAAAAAACATAATTAATCTTTTTCTTAATATGTTGATAAAGTAATACGACTTAAAAAAATATTTAAATTTGATTTTTCTAAAGCATGTTAACTTAGAAATTTTTACTTTTTTTTTTATATTTAAAAAATTGTTTTCCAAGGTATTTTTCTAAAAACAAATATTTTACATATTTTGAAAACAAATAATGATTAAAAATATTATTTTTAGTAAGGTTTTACCTTACACAGTACTAGTGATTCATGTCAAAGATTAGAATGTTAAAATTTCAAAAAATCTTTTTTTTTATATTTTATCCGACTAAATGTACTATTAGCTAAGGTAAAGTTATGCATTGAAATATATTTCTTAACTAGATTAAATTTTTTTAAGAAGGAACAAGGGTTGACATAAATAAAAATAATTGGTAATACAAACCTCCAATTATAAACAAAAAATAATAATTATAGTAGGTTGGGATGACTTTCATCTTCAAAATGTTTAATGAAATAAAATGAATAAAATAATAGTCTAGTTTTGGAAAATAAAGAAGCTTGGCATGAATAATATTCATGGTTGTTGAATTTGTTTTTGTTTTTTTTGTTAAAACACAACTTTATTAATACAACACACATAATTTATAAAAGACTTAAAAGTTGACCGATTTAGGCCAGCAACCAAGTCATAGGCACCTTATCAATTCTATGCATCATGAATACACATAAAATTACTAAGTAACCATAATAAAAATAAATCTAATAGAGAAATAAAAAATTAATAGTTAACAACATGGTAAATTTTACCTTTTCTCTGATATGCCTTTTCCTTTTAGATCTACCTCATCATTTCTTGGCTGGTTCCATTGTGCATATCCTTCTTTTATTCCCTTCTTATTTAATATACCTAAGGCTCATAAGAGACATCAACACCACAAATAAAACACTTCCCTTACCTGTCGTGTCCTTGTACTTGGCCCAAGATCTTGTTCAACTTTTCTTCCTAATCTTTTCCTTATTGCATGTTATAGCTCTTAGCCTAGGCCTCTCAATTCTCCTATGCTTTTATAATTTTCTAATTTTTGGCTTACGAGCCAACACTATGTTTTTGATTAGAGAATCTATCTAGAATATGATACTTTCTAGTAAAAATTTTTTATCTATAAATTTAATATCATTTCTTTCTTTTCATATTTTCCATAGTATCATTAATGAAATATTTCTTTTGATTGATGGTATTTCCAGCAATATTTTCACATTCATGGGTGTGTTTAGTTTGATTACTTATTTAATCATATAGTTTAGGATTTTCATATTGGAAATATATTCCTACCACATCTTTTGAGAATCTTCATAGTGTAATACTAAATAAATATCTGACTCTTCATTTGAGAAATTATTACATTTGGAAGCAAAGTTAAAGCATTGTTTGTTTTAATATATCCTCCATAGAAATAAAATTATTTACTAATCGCCAACAAAAAATGAGATTTTTTGTGGAATATATTTATGTCATATTCAAATACGATCCATAGTTATTTTTCCCTTAGTATGAAAAACTTTCCAGATGGACTTGAAAGTAAATATACCTTTATATGGTAGCCATATTTGTTTATCCACCAGTTTTCTTCTTACCTTAATAATTCATTTTACCATGCTAGGAGGAACTACCTTGTTTAGCTTGTTAATATCTCACTTGTTACCTTTATAAAATTCTTTCACAAGAATTTCAAGAGGGCCTGTAAGTGTGGACATGCTTATCTTTATGACCCCAACTACTTATCATGCCAAAAGAATATCTTTCTATTTCCTAATTTTTAGGTTATATACTCCTCTATTTGGGAACTTTCCTTTTTTATTCTTTTCCATGTTGGTGTATATATATATCTCTTCTCCATTTTGGAGAATCCTGGACCATAATTATGTTCCTCAAAAATCTTTTCAAGTGAGACTGCTTAGTATGAAATTCCAACCATAATTTTATTTTCATCGCTCTCGATATATCTCTTATGTTTTTGAATCTTAATCTACATTATTTTCTTGGCTTACACAGATTTGTCCATTTTTTCCATCTAAAATATATTAGGTCTTTCCCATGACCTCATAAGTATTTGAATATATATCTCTCCATCATTTTAATAATGATAAGATGCAATTTGATTGCCTAAATAAACTAAAGTAGAATTGAGGCAATGACATGTATAATTAAGCTTATATTTCCTCTCTTGGATAGTAATTTATTTGACATTCCTTTGATTCTATTTCGAAACTTAGTAATTATATTACAAAATATTTGATCTTACTATATCCTTTGAATAGAGGAAAACCCAAATACATGATGAATAAATCTCAATTCTCCATTCCAAGTAAACTTTTCAGCTCCTCAATTTTATTGGGGTTGGTTTTTACTTTGTGGTAAAATCCATTTTTTTAAAAATTGATTACTTGGCTCAAATTTTCTCGTACTTTTAGAGCACTTTCTTAACCTTTCTAATGGAGCTTTTCAGCCCATTGGTAAATATCATGGTATTATCCAAATATGCTAAGTGGCTTACTATCACTTGGTTTCTAGACAAATATTTTACTTCTGGCTTCTTTTCATTAAGTCCATTCAGGCTTCTAGAGAGATATTTTACCATTACAACAAAAAGGGATGACAATAATGAGTCTCCTTAACGTAGTCTCCAAGTGGATTGGAACAAATTAGATGTTTCATCATTGATCATTACTAAGAACCAATTATGTGAAATGCATCAGTCTATCATACTCTCCCACTAAGTAGGAAATCTAAATTTAGTCAACACCCTTCCTAGCCAAGACCAATTGACCCTATCATATATTTTTTCTATATCCAGTTTAATAATTAAGTTTTCGCTTCTAATATCTTTCGAGATGAGATAGGTCATTACTGTGCCAATAGTATATTGTTGAATATATTTTTTCCAAGTCCAAAACTAGATTGATTCTCTGAGATATACTTTATGGAGCACTATTTTGACTTAGAAGACCAAAATTTTAGAAATGACTTTATACGACACATTACATAGACTTATTGGTCTATAATTCTTTCACGTCATTGGGTTATCCTTTTTGGGATAAAGTGATACCATAGTGCTGCATAATGATTTTGGGAAATCTTCATAATTGAAGAAACTTACACAATCTTCTCAAACATCTCTCTTCATTGTTCCCCAACAAGTCTTATAGAAGAAAGAAGATAATCCATTTGCGTCGAGCATGCTATCTAATTTCATGGAAAATATGTCTTAACTTCTTTTTAAGTTGAGCCTCTACATCGCTCATGCCCTTCCTCGTTAGAAATTTCCTAGGGGATACACTCTAAACTATTTTCCACCACCTCATCTTTTATCAGGAGCTTCTAATAGAATGTTACATCTGACATCCTGATCTCCTCTTCATTAGTTAATAAGTTATCATCCTCATTCCTTAACTAATAGACATGAGATTTAGTAAAATTCTTTTTATCCAACAAATAGAATAATTTCGTATTCTTGTCTTCTTTATACTATTTTACCATAATTATTTGCTTTCAATAAATTTCTTTCTTGAGAATCATATCATCTAATTCATTTCTGGCTTCTTTTATTTTTTATCTGCTCTCCTTTATTTTTGCTAAGTCTCATTCATATTTCGCATTCATAACAAGAACCTCCACCTTATCGATAATTTTAAAAAAATCTCTAAAAATATTTTTATTCCAAGATTAGAGGCCTTGTTTTAGACGAAAGAGTTTATGTGCTCATTTCTTTAGCCCAACTTTGTATGTGGGATAATTCTAATTTGTATTTACGAACTCATGATAGTCTTTGTGTTTTATCCAAATATGTTGAAATCTAAAATAGATTTTTTTTTTGTATTCTATCATTACTCCATTCAACCAGAATAAGAGAGTGATCTGATATCATCTTATTTAGATGTCTAAGTCTTGTCTGAAAAAGCTTATCATTTTATTCATGATTTATTAGGACCATGTCCAATATTGTCCAGATTTTTCTATCCATCCACGTAAACTAGGATCATTTGAATCCCACATCTATAAGCCCACTATTGAAAATGCAGTTGTTAAAGTCCATACACCTAGGTTTTGGAGGTCTTCCACATTCCTTCTCATCACATTTCAAAATAGTATTGAAAGCTCTTGCTACCAACCAAGGTTGGGTCATTCCTTTGGAAATATTATGAAGTTGGGTCCATGATTCTCTCCTTTCTAGTATGAAAATTCACTCATCTTCATAGTGTCCTCATCTCTCTTTTCTTGTTTGGAAATATTCTAGTTTTCACTCAACTTTCGTGTTTATACCATAGTTCAAATTTTTGAAGTCCAAACCATCTATTTTATCCATATAGACTTTATCTATATCCTCCTAGGTAGGGGATAAAGAGTCCTTTTGACTCTGATTCATGAGTTGGATGTCCACTAGGAACTCTGTTTCATCATACATACTACATATGGGGGGATATCCTCTAGCGAGCCAAATGATGATACTTCAGTTCTAGTCTCATCATCATCCTTACTCCTAGAAGATATTTCTTCTACTAATGACATATCTAAACTCCCCCTTTAATAGTACCTCGAAAAGTATTAATATTTACTAGCGAGCAGTAAAAAGAACTCTTTTGTATAGCCCTACCCTATTGTCTTCCTCCTACCTTATATTGATGGGTAGACTTATAAAAAAATTGTCTAGCTCTATTCTGAGATAGTCATCATGTTGAGTCCATCCAGACTATCTTTCATAAATGGATCCACCTCTATCTCTTCTTCTAACTCTAGCCCCTAGAATCTATTACATGTCTTTATAGGTAGGGTGCTATCATTAATTAAGATCTTCCTAGAAGGGCCAATCTTATGAGTTATAATATCTTTCGATATCATTCCTCTAATGGATGCTTCATTCTTCTTTCTTCTCAGTTTCTAAACCCTTTAGGTTTTTATAGGCTTCTGCCTACTATCATTTTTATTCGGTTGGTAACTTTCCTTATTAATTTTAGATCGGTTGTTTGCCTTGCCCTGCCTCATGGACAATTTTTTAAATGTTGACTTTTTAAAATAGCAAGTCTCAATTGAATGTTTCACTTTGCAGCAATAGAGATTATATTTTGGTGTAATAATGTACTTCACCATTTGCCAGTAACTGTCCACTTCCGAGCCAATTCAAATCTTTTTTTTACAAATGTTTATGATTCTAAATTTAAAGTTATAAAATATGTTGAAGAAGAACATGGGGCACAAGGTTTGCCAAATTAGTTTTTTAAGTATAATTTAAAATGTACATGTATATTGATATATTTTAAGAAATGCATAAAATAAAATTTTATGTCAAAATTATGGAGGTAAATGAATGAAATAAATAACAAGAAAATAATGAAAATTTAAGCCCAATTACACATGACTTCTATGTAAAATGCAAGATAGTCATGAAATCTCAATGTTTTTGAATACGGATGATGTTTGCTTAGTATGTATTCTTTTCTAGTATGAAAATAGATGTATGATTTCTATAATTTGTGTATATGATATAAGATATTCTATGGTTTCAATGAAAGAAAAAAAAATAAAAAAATTGGGATGGAAATGTCGTGTCCATTTTGGTAGAATGGTTATATTTGTGTAAACTATTTTTGAGGCTTGTGATCAGCCCTCAAATGTATTTTATCAAAATTGGGCCTAAGGTAGACTTCATCTTCCATATTTCCATGTTCCTTTTTGTATGACATTTGTTTTGAATGGTGAATTTTAGCAAAATCTAGATGGTTGAATGTGCTTTCACCAAGATTGTTTTAAAACTTTAATATGGTTAACCTAATATTGAGAAATTATGAACATTGGAAAATTGCCATAACATATGTAATTATAATTTTAGGTGAATGATTTGCTTTAATAAGTTAACTTACGTAATTATAATTTTGTTGGATGGGCTTAATGTTCCAAATTCAAACTTTCAAATGATAGAGATAACTTTGATATAATCATTATAGATAATAATTTGAATAATAAAAAAAATATAATTGTATTGATTGATAAGTTTTTTTTAATTAGTTTTATTGTAAAACAATATAAATTCTAAGAAATAAATTTGAAAAGTATTTATTAAATAGAAACTATTCATATCTATAATTGATGACTAATATCCAATTTTATCAAAATTAACATGTATCCATATCAACTAAAAGTATATCAATTTTATTGATGTTTTTCTAATAAAATCAACTTTAAAAAGATGAAACAATCATCCCTTCATTGCATGTGGCTCAATATTCAAATATTACTTGTCTCACTAATGAATATGAATTAGTTGTACCTTTTTTTGTTCATATTCATTATCATCAAAACAAAATGTTAATTTCAAGCTTGTTAACTAGGGTTGAACAAATTAATTTTGTTTATCAGGTAAAATTAAATTTAGAGCGACATTGTTTTTTTTTATTGTGAATCTCAACCTTGAAATGATTGTTTTATTACTTCATCAATTTTTTTTTTTGAAATATCATTTCTTCATTAAAAATACATTTTTTTTTTGTAAATATCATAAAAATTAAAATTATGAAAAGATCATTTATAAAAAATAATTGAGAACACAAATCAACTTTTGAAGCTCAAGATGTCAAGTTAATGTATTTGACATGGAAGGCTATGACCATGGTAATTTGTTTTACTTTTTAATGAGCTATATTTTGATTTTCTGCTTTTGATGCTACTATAATTTGGTAGATTTGCACACAAGAGAATGATAGAGGCTGCATGCCTTAGGGTATGAGACCCAGAAAAAAAATAATTTTCTTCATTTCAGCAATTGCTCTAAATTGACAAAGTTTGTTAAATAGAAAGAGATAGAGTTGTTAAAAATTATTTTATATTTTAGAATGAATTAGGAATAAAAAATGGAGAAGAATGATTCTGAAATTGTTAGATTTGAAGTATAGAGAGAAAGTTAGGCCATTTTGAAAACTAAGTGGCAATTTAATCATTTAACTATTAAACGAAAGATAAATTTTTATTTCTTTCATTTCTCCTTCCATCATGAATTTTCTTTGGTTTCGCTTTTTATTCCTTGGATTTCTTTGGTTCTTTCTTAGTTGTTCACCAAAATCATTGAAGTAAAAAACAAATTTCATGATTTTTGGCTTAAGATTATTCTTGAAGTGATTAAGCTAAATAAATCCTTCGTTTCAATCAAAAAAAATATTTATGGAATGGATGTAATCTCATAAAGGAAGGTTAGGGTTAAGAATAGTTATTGTATTTTTATTTTTCTTTGTGATTTTATAAGTTAGGCTTGAAATTATACAAATTCTCAACCTTATTTTCCTTTTATTTTTGTTTGAGTTTCAATTTTTGTTATATATCTTAGATTTAAATATTGAAGCTAATTTTTGAGGATTAAGTTTTGTAAAATATTGGTTAAGGTAGGAAATCTCTAAAAACTCTTGTGAAATTTCATATTTTGTATTATTAGTTACAAATACATGGCCCCTTGTGTGTTGTTTTATATATGTGATTATAAACATTTTATTTTGGATTATTTGAAATACTTTTCATGAAATTTAAATCATTTAACTAAGATATATTATTAATTGATGGAATCTTATAAATTCGACACTAAGATATAATTTTTTAATTAATTTAAAAACTCATTTACCCATTTTTTTTATTTAGAAAATATTATTTTTCTAAAAAAGAATAACATATTATTTGGTTATATGTAAATGGTACCAAAAAATATGGTTGATGGATTGTTTGGCTAATTATAGAATAGGATGATGTTAATATGTATGTGTAAAATCTTATGAGAAATAATTTTATACTATATGAGTTATATAATATTTTGAATGAAATTTGAATAATTTTGAAAAATGTACATTTTGATAATGGTGTTTAAAGGTAACTATTAATCCTACCATAGATATGAAGTGAAAAACTATAAGAATATCCACAAAGGTAGGGATTAGATATGCCCTTTAGAGAATGACTCTATATTCACTTGTGCACTAGTGGTGGAGTTATGCTAAATGGAGGTGATGGTTGTCGGCTGAGAACTGGTAGCTAGGCTAGAGCTAAAATGTTAGTTTTTCTCTTTAAATGTCTTGTTATGGTCTGGTGGATCCTTGATATCTATTAATTATGTATGTTTGTGAAAATTAGATGAAGATTGAAAATTAAATATTTTGAAAACTTACACACATACACATTATGATTTTATTAATTTGTACAGCCATGTAAATATATTGATATTAAAAAACTCATTCTTAGACTCTTAAATTGCACACTGGAAAACATATATGGCTATGGAAGTAAAGTATATATTTTTCCATGTTTTCTTATGATTTCTTATTGAGCATTAGTTGCTCACTCTTGATTTCACCAAGTGGAGAAAATATTGATGGCCAAACATGATTCTGAAACTTACAGATCTATACGAGGGTTTTGATGGAGCATTTAGATGGGGTTTTTGAAACTTTGTTATATATTTTTCCATAAAAGTCATTTTGTATATATGACTTTTCTTTTGTATGTGAATATTTTAACTTGATGGTTTATTCTTATTCATATTGTTCTCTAGAATTTGATCCATTTTATATAGCTAGATATGAGGGATCTTGACCTATTTTTATTTACTTGCTTCTTCAAAATTTTTGAGGTTATGGATAATTTACTAAATTTATAAAGGTACTCCATTTAAAAACTTAAATCCCTCACATAGAATTTTAAAGTATTTTAAATCATATTAAATTAAACTAATCAAACCAAGCACATCACAACTCCTAAGTGGGAGTGCCTAGTGATCATGACACCAGCTATCTACCATTTGCAGGGAATGCATAAAAGATATATAAGTGTGGTAGAAGCATGCATCTTTGTTGCTTGTTAGATGCCATTTAATTTTAAAAGCAACCTCACTCACTCTCACTCTCACTCACATACACACTCTCATGTTTTCTAAAGATCCTTTATTTTTTTTCAACAAATAGGGTTTCAGTTGTTTGTTCTTTGTGGTTATTTGTTTATGAGTCACCATTGAATCTATTGGTGCATTTCCATGTGAAACTTTGTTCAAATAAGCATTGAAGATCATGGAAAAAAGGTGTCATCATTTATTCTCTCAACTTTAATGATCCATTTATTTATAAAAACACTGTGCCTTTCTACTCTATATCTTTCATCATACATATTTTGCCCCCATGGGCTCATATATGGGTGTTGAGGTCTTGGGGCAAGTAGGACTACCATACTTGACAATTGACTGCCAGATTCTTCTTAGTAAGGATCTGGCAAGCACGATATAACAAATCATATCTAAGAGCACGATATAGCATGAAAAGATTATACCAACATGAAAGATTGGTGATCAAGCAAGCACGATAGAAAAACATATCTAAGATCCTTGGAGATCAAATTCGTGTTCTTAGGGTTAGAGCATGCATCTTCTTTTGTTCATTGAAATACCAAGATATTGTTTTTTTTTTGACATTAGTTATGCCTCTCAAAGACAAAAAGAATTTTATTTGGTTCTGAATTTAAAGGTTACTTTATATGCTATAAAAAAAATCTTATATGAATTTTAGTATTCTAAGATTTCATGAAAGTTAATCTTAATAATAGATCATGCTGAGTTATAATAGCTTAGTATGGAATAAGCTATATTTTCATATGTTATATTATTAGTTTTTTATGATTTCTTTTATCTCAAAAATTGTTTGAGTGCATTATTTTTTTGATGTTGTTTTAATTTTTTCAATTGTAAAATTATTATATGAAATTTAATAATATTTAATGCTTAGTTGTAGGATATTTGTGCATTATCTAATCAAACTCAAAAAAAAATCAATGATATTTTATACATTCTCAATGCTTATTTGATGCTAATTGGATAATATTAATTGACTTGAAAATAAGTTTTATCACTTAAAATTTAAAGACATTTGATGTATTTTGATGAGAAGTTGATATGATTCTATGATAGTTCATATGAATGCCTTAATTTCTCAAATTCATTAAATAATTAAGATGTTTTTCTTTTATTTAAATATGTTGTATATAGTTTGTTTTGATTAACTATTGTATAACCAAAATATTTTTTGTTTCAATATTTTTTAATGTTAGTACATGAAATAAAATATTGAGAGGTTGAGAATACAACAATAGCACAATAATAGGAGTCCCGCTGCACAGTTAGTGGGTTGAAGATATTTAAGGAGTATAACCTGGTTCATCCATGCAATCTAAGCACTCTGTTTACTAATATAAATATACATTCTCTATTTCTATTTTTTTTTCTTCTACTATTTTTTCTGCGTGACTGTTCTCTCATCTCTCTCTCTCGTCTCTCTTTCTCTCCTCTGCATGATTTTTTTGGTTGTAGCTTACAAACTGTAAGAATGTTTTAGTTATAATCTGTAAATACATAAGTATTTTTCTGGTGAATATAGCTAGTCATGCTGAATGACTAGTGAACCACATTATTTTCTGTGTTTCTGCTGTGATTTATTTCTGTTATATTTTGGTTCGTGGTTTGATATACATATATATACTGTGATTGTAGATATATCATTTGTTATTTTATTCTTCTTCTGAATTTGTAAAATTACAACTAGTTGAAAGCAGAATTCCTAACAAAATATATGATATTTCAATGATGATACCGTATTTATCTGGTAATCAAAAACTTTCATACCAAATATCTATGTTACAACATTTTTATACAATGGCAAAAGCTTACAAAAAAGAACTCTTTTTATGTTAGATGTTTCTTTGGTGATATGCTCTTGTTATGCATTTTTATCTATTAATGGCACATGCAAAAGTCATAGGAGATTTTAATATATTATCAAAATCAAAAGTGAAATATTTCATCATTGCACTTGACAAATTCAAGATTATGTTTCTTATATGACATGCAACTTATACATAAATAATAAAATTCACATACAATTTTTAATACCATTTTTCTGTCCAAGAAAAGAGAAATGTATGGATAATCATTACAACAAATCAAAGGTTTTAGTTCATCCAATGGTAGATCAAATTTGCCTTTTTTTTTTTTCAATTTTAAATGGTCACTAACTAAAAGAAGGGAATGCAAGGACATCTTCAAGAGTTATAAAAATATCCAATAAAGTTTACTTGAATTCAACTAGAGTAGATTGGATGCCTGTCAATTCTTCATCCAATAATTTGTAAAAAATTGAAATGATCTTATTGCCTTTTTCTACACATTTTGATGCTTTTCTAGCTTTCTTCTTGCCATTGATAAAGGTTGTCACCCCATTGGGTTAATATTCCCACCTAAAATTTTCATTGCTTCACATTGGTTTAGTCGTTGCATATAATTATTTAAAGATTGAAGAACAATTAGAAAGATCATTGATAAGTAATGAAAATAATGATTGTTTATTAAAAAAAGAAAATATAATGAAACCCATTTCTATTTAATAAAAGCTGTTTTTTTTTATGATAAAGTTGCATAGGATTCCATTTGAATTTTATTTTGTTATTCAATTCAATTTTTTGATACACCTATATTATCTACATAATTTTTTATAAACTATGCTAGATTTACTTTTTTTTGCATGTTTCTAGCATTTATTAAAAATCTAGACTTTCTAATAAAAACATTTAATTCTTCCTAAAGCTTTATTATTCTTGAAATGCCTTATAGTATAGGTGTCAAATTGCAATCAAAAGTTTTTAAAATATTTTTATTACTCAACAAGTCTAAAGTTCATCCAAAAGTAACTTTTATCTAACTCCATTTTTCAGCTTTTAAGTATTTACAACTTTTCTAATCACCATGTGCCAAACTAAAATTTGTTGTAAGGAAGATGTTTATAACCTATTTATAAAATGTTGGCAACTTTAACATTACATATAAATCGTATTGAACTATTTTTGCATACCTTCAAGCACTTGGAAAATCCATAGGAGAGATACTTAAGCAAAGGAATTGAAGCATACTTTTTATTTTTTTTTTAATTCTACATCCGACTCATGGCTAATACTAACGTCATTGGTACCCATAATGATGAAAAAAGTGATCTGGAGGGGATTCGATTTCCACTGCCCAAGGCATTCTTTTTACTTTAAAATAAATTTATTTGTTTATCTAGGTTCCAACAATTTAATTGCATAAAGAAATATGGAAAAGACAAATACTTTTATTAGATATCATTTTCTTTCTAGATTATTTTTATAATTTATATGAAAATGAATTGAAAAATCACTCCCACAGTGATCCTTGTTGGAAGGATACCACATCCACTTGGTGCATAATTAGTTTGTGTGCCTGTTTGTTTTTATGTTCTTAGTGTTCTCTGCTTCCTAACAATGACCGTGAATTGCACAGTTCAGATCACTTCCAATCCATATGTAATTTTTTGAAGCCACCTCATTCTCCCTTGGCATCCATAATTCATGCTTTGAAGAATGCTGGAATTGGTCATGATCTACATCACTTGTATATACTTATGAAATTGAAGAGCTATATCAGTCATGCACACAGTCAAGGTATGCACGTCAAACTTCAACACAAATGTATTACAGGTTATGTAAGCATACATACTGTTCACTCCACTAAGTGGCAGGTGATATAGAATTCATAACAGCAACACTGTCATGTAAATCAACAGGTTGGACCTAACTTTATACCATGAGACAATATGAATTGGGAAGGGAACATATCCAATGCTCTCCTGAGCAGTAATAATTCATATACACCAGGCCTAGGGGGCACAGCCAGGCCAAAAGGAAAAAAGCAAAAAAGGTGATAGAAAAGCATCAGATCAGAGAACAAAATTATCACCCACAGGCCACACCAAAAGATTAAAAAAGGGGGGGGGGGGGGGGCAGGAGCGAGGGAACAAACAACTCTTGGAGCTGAGCACTCATATTACAAATCAGTTCCCCTCTCCCCATATTTCCTTGTAGAACTAACAGTGAACCACAAGGCCAGAGCCCTCGGAACGCCACTGGCATGGAAATCAAGCATCGTTCATGAGAGAGATGGCTTCGCCATTGCACATTGTGGCGGGCACTTGTTTCACAGCATCACCATTGCCCAACATGCTGCAGGTATAGCGAAGCTCAGAGACATAGCACTTGTTATATGGCAAGCTTCTCTCACACACAGACTGCAGGGGCAGCTCACCATTTTGGACCACAGCAGTGCCCTCACAGGCATGTTGTTCCTTTGCCTCACCACCACCACCACCAGAGAGATTATTTTCCTCAATTGTCTGCTCAGGAGATGGAGAAGAGACATTGACACACTGGTTCAGCTGCACACCCAAACGTGGCAAGCTCTCACCGGCAGCAGAAGGGGCAGCAGAAGGGGCACCCACGGAGATAGAGTCAGATGCTACCAGAACAAGTTCGTGCCCCTGATCCTCTCCATCTTCTTTCTCTTTTTTCTCCTTGGTTTTATTAACAAGAATGATGCAGGAATGATCAGCACAATGATCTAAATGTAAATCAGTGTTTTCACAAGTAATATCAGATGTACTCAAGACGCTGCCACTACCGCTGCCGCCGCCTCCTCCACCATAAGGAAATGAGCAGTGGGCAGCTAATGTGAAGGATGCTTCCACATCTATTTCAGCAGAAGAGTCGCAAGAATTGCTTGTTGCGACTGGCATTATTTTTGGTTCGGAAAGCTTCTCCACGCCTACTGGGTCATCAACTGCATGCATTTGATCAAACATTTGACAAATTAGAAACTACAACTACTACAGCAGTTGCTGCTATTATGGTTAGTACCGTACTTTCAACAGGGATCACGGCCTCTTTTTTGACAATAGCCTTCAGCAATGATTTCTGTAGCATATCGACTCCAGGGAATACTATCAGATTTGTGTTCTTGGTTTGTTGTTTGGTCAGCATGTCGAGGGGAAGGAAACCAAACACACTAGTCCACACTTCTTTCAGTTCAGAGATGGCAGGTATAACTAATTTCTCAACATTGAGGTCGAAGAGAGCCTGAACACACAAGTTTGAAGACGACAAATTATCAAGTTTGAAGAACACAAGCAGATGGCTCGCTTCAGAGAAATGAAAACAGAAGAAATTTTTCACAGATAAAAATAACAAAGAAGAAATAGTAGATCCCTACTATTTCAATTGCATTCAGAAGTAAGCGACACATTCCTTGGCGTCGATACGTGTGGCGGGTCCCAATGAATGGCATCTCTGCAAAACTTTTCCCATGAATCCTATAATTTATCATTCAAATTTTATATCTGTCAGCATTTATATCATTCAAAATAGAGCTTCATGGCATCTTCCACAAAAGATAAAGCACTAACTGCTTGATGTGATTAGCAAACACGTAAAAAAAATAAAAAAATAAAAAAATTATTGCGACACAATCGCTCAAACTGCGAATTAAAATTTATACCTCAAGGAAGCAACAGAGATTATTTCATCATCCCTCTCAAGAACTACTGTAAAAAATCCACTGTAGTCCAGCCGTCTGGAGTTTGAGCTGCCCACAAAGCCATCACATAAAGCACATAAAGGTCACTCATAAGCTAGTAGAATTGGCTGCTCCAAACCAATTGATTTGGAGGACAAAGAAGAAAACCAAACACATCAGTAGCCACCATCAAAAATGAAAGTCCAACTGCTCTTCTCAACCTAGAGGAGTCAAATGGGTCGTGATGTGCAAGACACGGCACAAAAACTATCCTACCGGCCCGGCCCTACATGGTTGGCCCGCATAGTGAAGGCCAATGCCTAACCATGTCTGAACTTCCTTGTCGGAAGCCCGTTTTGCATGAAAATGCAACAGATGACCGACTTACATGGCCGGCTAATTACAACTGGTCACATGGGCAAAATCCAACTTACATGATCATATTTTTTAAAAAATAACTCATCCCATCAGGCCATTACACGATGGGTCTTGACCCATGAACCATAGCAGGTCCTAGGTTCCCGGGCTAATAAACCGTGTCGCATTGCAACACAATCCGGGAACAAGCACCATTCCAAACCATGCCGTACCACAGGCCATGTCAAGGCTTCCCGGCCCAGTTGACACCTCTATATCAACCTCCCAAAAAAAAAATTTGAAATTACTTGAAAGCTATATTAAAGTAGAATTTCATATCTCAAAGAACAAGGTTCTCACTTAACACGTTATTTGCGAAAGTTAATATCTTGATAATCTTATCATTAAGAGTATGAGAGGCTGTGATTGATGAATCTCAAATCCAAGACCTATTTCTCCCCGATGAAGATGTTTATCATCACACCGAAACATAGAGGTGTCAACCGGTCTGGGCCAGCATGAGGCACGGTTCGGCCGTGCCTGGGCCGGCCTGGCACGGAAAAATGCAGTGCCCGGGCCTGTGTCGTGCCCGGGTAAGGCACGAGCTGTGTCGTGCCGTGCCGTGCTTGACCCGGCACGGTTCGGCCCGTTGCACGGCACACCGGCACGGGTTTGTACCATGTCGGGTGTCCCCCGAGCCCGACCCCGCGAGCACCCCACGCCCCTCCCACAAAAAAGACCGAGGGTCGGGTCTGATTGGACCCTACCCGCGGTCCCACGAGGCTCGAATCAACCCAATTCCCCCCCCCCCCCCCCCCCCCCCCCCAACGAGAAGAAAAAAATTAATAAAAAAATTTATTTTCAGCCGTTGGATCTCGCCTCCAACGGCCAGGGGGCAGAATCCAACGGCCCTCATGATTCTGCCCCCTGAAAAATTAAAAAAAATTACATTTTTTTTTTTAAAATTATCTTTAATCTATAAATTTCACCCTCATCTATTTAACATTTATGTTTTTCATAAACATAAATTCTCTTAAATCATTCAATTTCTCTTTCAAAAATCTTGCTTCTCTCTCTCGGAACTCGGGATTTCGACATTCGGTTTGGATTTTCGGGAATCTCAACTTGAGTTTTGAACTTAGAGTTTGACTGTGGTGCACCGTGCACGTGACCGACCTCATTACTTTCGCCGGGTAATTTATTTTAAGTTTTTTTAACTCTCTCTCTCTAGACCAAAAATAGAAAAATTAAAATCAGTCTTCTAGTCTCTAAAAAACTATTCTGAATAACAAAAATCCTAAAAAATAACAAATATAATTGAAACATATTTAAATTTAGAAAATGAAAATATTACACAGAGGTCTGAAGTTGTTGAAACTTTGGTTTCTTCAGTCGTCTCAACCCAAACTTCTAAAAAATAAAAAACTAGGAAGACTTCTTTAGTTTGGACTCATTTTAATATAATAAAACAAAAAAATATTAGGGGTGAGGAACAAGAAATGACACAATGCAAATATTGTATGAGACTTTTAACATGTAAGAGTTCGTTTGGGACTGTGCACCTTAAGAGGCATGCTGAATTATGCACCAAAAAACATGATCCATTAAATCCTAGGCAAACCCAACTTGGCACTGCATTTTTTGAGACTGGATCTAGTTCAGTCTTAAAGTTTACTCCTTTTATATACTCCAGCGAGTTGGGTAGAGACGACATGACCAGACTTATCACATTGATGGGTTTCCCGATCATATTTTCGGAAGATCCAAGGGTAGTGCGCATCATGCAGACATATTTTTAGTCTGCTTATCGTAGGATTCCTAGGTCCACATCTATGAATAACATACTAAAGATATATAAGTTAGAAAAACAAAAAATAATTAATAAATTTATGGCATATAGTGGAGTGGTGTCCGTGACGTCCGATATCTGGATAAGTCACGATGAATCATCCTATGCATGTCTCACCAGCCACTATATAGATTCTAACTGGACTATGAATAAAAAAATTTTAGGATTTTCTGAGATTCTTCATCATCATGATGGCCCGACCATTTTTGAGTGTATGATGAAAATTTTTAAGGAATATAAAATTCAAAATAAAATTTTTAATTTCACATTCGATACGCATCTAATAATGAAGTAGCGATTAACATGTTTGTTAGGAATATTAGAGACGTATCATTAGGAGAGATCTTTCATGTCAGATGCATGTGTCACGTGATTAACCTGATTGTTCTGCGGGTATGAAGGTGTATTCCCCCCATTGGATAATATACGTAATGCACTAAAATATATTCGCACTCCTCGCAGACAACGAGAGTTTGGTAGTCTCTGTTTATCTACGAATCTTAAGAAGAAGAAATTCCAATCAGATGTGAGACATCGTTGGAATTACACGTATCTGATGTTAGAACCATGTGTTGGATACGAACACGTGATATCTGACTACGTCAATAGTAAGAGTGACAAACTTATTATTGACGACATTGACTGGGCTTCAGGAATTTCATTTATGAAATTCCTGAAAATTTTTTATGACACGATGAACATGTGTACGTCGGTTTATATGCCCATGACTTGCATTGCACTCCGATGCATATGCAACATCAATAGCATGTTTAGGAAATATCGAGCTGACCCGACACTTAGCCATATGATTGCAGAGATAGAAACCAAGTACTTGAAGTACTGATCCACCGTTCCATCTCTTCATTGCCTCACTGCATGCATAGGCCCTAGGGTTAAGGTGGAAGGGGTAGAAAACACCATGACCTACATTTCCTCGTGCATGAACCTGGAAGAGCCAACTGAAAGGTTCATTCACGAGAAATTGACTGACCTGTTCACATACTACGATACTAGGTATGGTGGTGGTGGTGGTGAGACTGTGATTACGGAGATTGATACATTATTCCGAGATGACGATTTTTCCATTCAGCTGGCGAGGGGGAAACATAGGGGTGAACCATCACATAGGAACGAGCTTTCTCGGTACTTAGATACTAATTAGTGCTCAATCCTATCACATTATGATACTAAGAATCTTGATATATTACAGTGGCAGAAATCATATGAGTCTATATTTCTCGTGCTATCGAGGATGGCACGGAATCTACTGACTCATCCGGTATCGAACATAGCATCAGAGTCTGCTTTTTCTGTTGCAGTGAACGTGATATCGGATAGGAGATCGAGATTACGTCCAGATATTGTTGAGGCAATGGCTTGTTTGAAGGATTAGGAGGATTCGAGGTTTAGTATTCATGATCGTGGGAGCTGGGACTGGGACAGAGACTGCAGCCGCATTCACTGCGATAGCGAAAGAGTTGATAGCTGATGATGATGATCCATATGATACTGATCTTGATGTTGTGACTGATGATGCTCATGATATGCCGATTGACGATTTATGATCTACTATTTTCTGATTTTGATATTTTATTTTTTATTGATTGTACGTTTTATTTATACGTTATGTTGAAACTGTAATTTGTTTGGTTCGGACCTTCGATATCAAATGGCTGATTGGTCATTTTTTATTTAAGTTGCTTATGTTTTTTTTAATTTTTATTTTTTTTAACAAATGTATTGATTTATTTATTTTTTTGTTTTAATATTCCATTTAAAAATTTATAGTTATATTATATAATTATAATAAATTTTAAACTAATTTTATATTACATTATAAAAAAAATTTTAAACTTTGTTATTTTAATAAATTTTAATAATTTTCATATTATAAATATATAAAATTATACATTATCTAAAATTTTATATATAATTTAATAATTTATATAAATAAAATAATTTTTTTTTAAAAAAATAAAAATTTTACTGGCCCATACGGACTGGTTTGGCCCGTACGGCCAGGCCAGACCCGGCTTTTTTAAACCGTGCCAGACCAGACACGGCAACATCAATAGCATGTTTAGGAAGTATCGAGCTGACCCGACACTTAGCCATATGATTGCAGAGATAGAAACCAAGTACTTGAAGTACTGATCCACCGTTCCATCTCTTCATTGCCTCGCTGCATGCATAGGCCCTAGGGTTAAGGTGGAAGGGGTAGAAAACACCATGACCTACATTTCATCGTGCATGAACCTGGAAGAGCCACCTGAAAGGTTCATTCACGAAAAATTGACTGACCTGTTCACATACTACGATACTAGGTATGGTGGTGGTGGTAGTGAGACTGTGATTACGAAGATTGATACATTATTCCGAGATGACGATTTTTCCATTCAGCTAGCGAGGGGGAAACATAGGGGTGAACCATCACATAGGAGCGAGCTTTCTCGGTACTTAGATACCGATTAGTGCTCAATCCTATCACATTATGATACTAAGAATCTTGATATATTACAGTGGCAGAAATCATATGAGTCTACATTTCTCGTGCTATCGAGGATGGCACGGAATCTACTGACTCATCCGGTATCGAACATAGCATCAGAGTCTGCTTTTTCTGTTGCAGTGAACGTGATATCGGATAGGAGATCGAGATTACGTCCAGATATTGTTGAGGCAATGACTTATTTGAAGGATTAGGAGGATTCGAGGTTTAGTATTCATGATCGTGGGAGCTGGGACAGAGACTGCAGCCGCATTCACTGCGATAGCGAAAGAGTTGATAGCTGATGATGATGATCCATATGATACTGATCTTGATGTTGTGACTGATGATGCTCATGATATGCCGATTGACGATTTATGATCTACTATTTTTTGATTTTGATATTTTATTTTTTATTGATTGTACGTTTTATTTATACGTTATGTTGAAACTGTAATTTGTTTCGTTCGGACCTTCGATATCAAATGGCTGATTGGTCATTTTTTATTTAAGTTGCTTATGTTTTTTTTAATTTTTATTTTTTTTAACAAATGTATTGATTTATTTATTTTTTTGTTTTAATATTCCATTTAAAAATTTATAGTTATATTATATAATTATAATAAATTTTAAACTAATTTTATATTACATTATAAAAAAAATTTTAAACTTTGTTATTTTAATAAATTTTAATAATTTTCATATTATAAATATATAAAATTATACATTATCTAAAATTTTATATATAATTTAATAATTTATATAAATAAAATAATTTTTTTTAAAAAAAAAAAAAATTTTACTGGCCCATACATACTGGTTTGGCCCGTACGGCCAGGCCAGACCCGGCTTTTTTAAACCGTGCCAGACCAGGCACGGCACGGTACAGTAATCGTGCCATGCCTGGCCCAGCACGAAGGCATGCTCATGCCCAAAAAAAAGGGCCGGGCCGGGCCGGGCCGGCCCGTTTGACACCTCTACCGAGACATGATATTTAAGTCTAATATATGCATGTAACAAAAAGACTTCTCAAGTGCTATAAAATCTCATTGTGAGTTGAATTAGTTATTTTATACAAGCAACAATTTCTACCACTTTTTATTAATGTTCACCTTACTAGAAATTTCTTGGAGGATTAGTTTGTATTTTTTTCTAGTTTTCTGATGTATCTTATGTTCGCGATAACTACTACGAGAAAGAGTAAAAGTATATTAATGAATAAAATTAGAAAAACAGCACACAATTGTTCAAGCAGAAATAACCAGACATGATTCTTTTTATCACCAAGAAGAAATATTTTACATTCTTTTCTCGAGATGATCTATTATAGATTTGCCTCGTTCTTTAGACTTTTTTATCAAGAAAATTAAAAATATTTTATTTTCTGATTATGAGTAATTATAGTATTTATAATATTAATGCAACTGCTAATTAAATATCTAAAGAATTTGGCAAATATAACATTAACAATGGAAAGTCTTATTCTCTTTTATTATATATAATTCTATTTTTCTCTAGTAAAAATAAACCCACAACAATAAAACCTAGTCTATATAAACAAAAAAAAAAAAGAATTTAAACAACTCGTATATTGAGTGCTCTCATCATAAACATAATAAATGCAAAATATAAATACTACAATACCACCTCTCAAGCTAATGCGTGGATATTCAAAATATTAACTTTAAAAGAAAAAATAAATTATACTTTTTTCAATATCTTTGTAAACATGATAGCTGAATGATTTGTTGTAATAATATAAATTATAATTATAATCTTATTTCAAGTCTTCACCTTTATTACAATTTTTTCATTATTTTTGTATTTTATTCATTCATAAAATACTAGATTAGAGAATATATATTTACTATCAAACAATAATAATAAAGAATAGTGAAATAAATAATTAAATATCTACTTTCTCATATTTTTCTAAGACATACGATTAACTTCAAAAAATATGTATATTTAATATTATTCATAAATTTTATGAATATCATAAATTTTAATTAAAATTTCTTCTTTATACAAGATGATAAGTCCTAGAGTCTGGATATCCAACAAGCTGACAATATTCATAAATTTTAAAGATAAATCTCTTTAATACAATAAGCTTAATCACTTCTTTGTATCAGATATTTAATTAAAAATCTAATATCCTCAATTAAATATTTGATACAAGAAAGATCACTAATAGTTATGAATTATGATCATCGCCATATAATTTGTCTTTGCATTATATTTAAAACTTAGTATCTATCAATCAATTTTCTGAGATAAAAATACCTTTAAAAAAGAATATAATAACATGTAATAGATCTCTTCTTTGTAGAATATGAAAAAGTCATAAATTCTAAATATCCAATAAATTGAAAATATTGATAATTATCAAATGAGATCATAAAATTGCATAGATTTCATCACTCATCTAAGTATGCGAATGGTTACAATAAAATAAATATATATATTAGAATCTAGGAAACAATTAAGCATACAAATAAAAAATAAACATACAACTTAATAGGGATATCTACTATATACAGTATAAACCAAATATATCTAACTTTGAGAGAGGATCCAAAATATATATTCTCAGTAACAAAATAATATATACACAATCATAAATCATCTCAATCCGAAGAAATCACATGAGCACTTCAAAATCATTTCTACAAAATGATGACTTTTGATACTCCTCCAGTTAATTAATTAACGACTTGTCATTCCTAATAATGAGTATAATATTTACATATATGATCAACAAAATAAATTTATCAACTAAACACCTATAATAAAATAATGAATAAATTATAATGCATATGTACATACTAAATTAAGCAATTATGAGTAAATTTTAAAAATTAATCTTTTTGTGATTGCTTTAAACCATGTAAATTGTTTTTAGCAATTTACAAACTCAATCTGAATACTCTTCAAAATCACTATAAAGAAATATTCAACACATCTATTAACTCTCACAAGTCACAACAAATCCCAACTTTAAATGATCTATCTTGTCGTTGGAACTAGTCTTCCCAACAAACACTCATTTTCTCATTATGTAAGGTCATTTGATATATAAATTCCATAGAATATTATTTGGATTTATATTTTTATTATTGGAACAACTTACATGCCTAGCACTCTCATCAAAAATACAAAAAACAAAAAAAATATTAAAAAAAATTGCAACTCATAAAATTGGCACGTGCAAGTTCATAACACCAATATTTCATGAAGATGATCATAAATAATAATGATAAACAATCCACCTTAAAGTGTTTGGACTGCTCGTAAAATACCGAATTAAATAATAATGAGAGAATAGAGCGTGTACTCAATCTCATCTAATAGATGATACATTCGAAGTAACTCGTAAATAACTATTATCATCACTCCAAACACTACTACTACAATGAATCTCAAAATAATTATTTATATCCTATTTTTTTAGGAAATTAGATTATCTTCAAGAAAGATATAAAATACTATCATATGTCTCCTCTCGGTACATGCTAGTGCCCAACTTAAATCTAAATATCCAACTAACTGGAAATATCCATGATTCCTGAAAGATATCTAAGTCTTAGAGACTACTTCATATACTTTAGCATTTAAAGATTTACATCAAGGTGAACCTATCAAAAATAATCTAGAAATTGACTAATCATACTAATTATGTGCTATATTTGGTTTAACAATAAGTAAATTATTACATTTTCCTATAATTTTATTATAAGTAACAGAGTCAACTGAAATAATCACATTAAAAATAAAGTTAGTATATGAATCAATAAAATTATTTATTGAAATACAACCCAACAAGATCAACCTCTATAAAAATATAAAATATATATATTCTTTATCATAAAATTTACTTTTTATAGAATAAGTCACTTCTATATCAAAAAAATAGCCAAGCTTCTCAATATTATTCATTTGAAAATGTGTTTGAAGATACTCTTTGAGTTGGATGAACCACAACTCATATCTCATAACTAGAATATTATCTATGTAAATAATCATCAAAATTATTTTGTTATTATGTCTCTTTCAAAAAAAAATTAAGTCAATAAAATACTTGTATAACATAAATGTGATACCTACTTGTAAAAATCTTCAAACTAAACTTTTGATAACTGCATCAAGTCATATAATATCTTTCATAATCTACAAACTAAATCTAACTATACTATTTGAAACCTAAGTGATTATACCATATACACCTCATTATAAATGTCAAGATAAAGAAATACATTCATATTTAGTTAATATATCCTTTAACTATGAGATGATATAATAGAAATAAAAAATTATACTAAGATTATATTGATTATTGGAGAAAAAATATTATGATAGTTCACAACAAATATATGAGTGAATCAACTAGCTATAAGTCTCACTTTAAATTGATCTACCTTCTCATCTAAATTTATCTTCACAATAAACACACACATGACCAACAATTAATTTTCTCGTGCTTGACTCAGGCCATCCAACCAATAGACATCTTTTTTGGAAATTTATTATCATAATCTTTGAAAATATTTATTGGTGGTCATATGTGTGTTCATTATGAAGATAAATTTAGATGAGAGTCAAGCATGAGACAACACAAAAATATCATACATAACATAGCATGACATAGTCAAGAATTGTGCTAGCTTGTAACATAGTTCATGTTGGACTAGGACTACGAGGGATAGCTCAAGTGCCATCCTTGGGCCAAGGGCCCAATAAATTTGGGCATGATCAGTTCAAACATATATAACACATGCTTGTCACATGTTTATCTTACTTGCGTGTTAAAAAAGGGGTGCATGAATGCACATGCCCTAATTTTAATATTTTTTAAAATGGAGCATATGCCTGCCATGCACCCCATTTAATTTTGCAATCGCCCATTTTTCATCAGCGGGTGCCATTCGACACAATCACAAAGAGTGGTAGAGTCAAAAGGCACCCCATTTAAATGGGGCGACAATGACTATCACCTCACAGACAGCAACAATGACAATCAATGGCACTAACAGAAATATTAAAAAAAAAATTGTTAATCAATGAATTTTTCATCCTATGACTATGGATAGAAATCCAATGGTTATTGGATTTATGTGGAAATAAATATAAAACATTAATATATATATATATATATATGTTTTAATATTTTATATTAAAACTTAAATCTCCTCTTTCTTTTTCTCAAAAAATCTTATTCTCTAATAATTAGCTTGTATTATTATTTGTGTGTTTTTTTATTTATAATTTGAGTAAATAAAAATTATAAATTAATATTGACGAGTAAACATTCTTATTGGCATTGAGCCTTGGGCATTTGTGGACTTACTAGGCACATAAAGGTGCAAATGCTTTTATTCTTTTTTTTATTTGAATTTTTTTTCTAGTCTATAACATAAACAAAAATTAAAAAATAACACTTCTATTCAAAATTTTTTAAATACAAAAAAAACAAAAAACAAAAAATATTATGAAAATGAAATATATCTAAAAAAATGTAACGACAACCCAATCAAGATATTTATAGGATGAACCAACTTTAACATAATTGAAAATAAAAATTCTAAAAACATAAAAGAAGATACATCACAATGACATTTCTATTCAAAATTCTCTAAATACTAAAAAAATAAAAACTAATAAATATTATGAAAATAATATAAACTTTAAAAAAATAATGACAACTCAATCAAAAAGGTTAGCCGTAGCTCATACATTTAAAAAAAATCTAAGAATAAATTAATATTTATAGGTTGGACCAACTTAATATAATTAAAAATAAAAATTTTAAAAATATCAAAAAAAATCCAGCATAAAATATATATTATAAAAAATATATACATATATAAATACCGGCAATATTGGATACCTTAGAAAATATGCCAAACAAAATATCAAAAAATATAGTGCAATATAACTCAGGCAAACCCAACAAAATGTGAAAGAGATGATCTTTGAATATGAATTAATTTTAGGTTAATTAACTCTTTTGATTACCATCATAAATTTGTAAAGAGAAATCATGACTACGTTTATTATTAGCATGAATCTTTTGATTAAATTTTCAAAATATTCTAGACTACATCTTATTCATAGTTAAGTTTATTTATTATCATGAGTTTGCAAAAGAATGCATGACTAAATTTATTACAACTATTAAAAATAACATAATAAAAAATTATAAAATAGAATAAAAAAATTAATAATTAACAATCTTAGAACACAAAATAGAATAGTCTTCCATTTGCATGCATCATATGTGAGTATTTTATACTATTTATGATGATAATACATTTGCATGCATCACCATCAACTTTATTAAGTTTAAATAAAAATTAAATCAATAAAAAAGTATTTTATGAGATATTTTATCTTCATGATAACTCCATCATATGTACCTGTCAAAAATATATTTAAAAAAATATAATATATAAAATAAAATTTTTAATATGATATTTGATAATACTTTAAATAACGAAGTAATAATAAATATATTTATAAAAACCATTAAAAATTATCTATTAGGTATAATTTTTTACATAATATTTATGTATTATATAATTAACGTAATAATACATGCCAATTTAAAAATAATTTTCACCTCATCAGATAATATATAAAATATACTAATATATATTGAAACATCCTACCAACTACAAAAGTTTCATATTATATCTAAGTCATTCGAGATTGTTCATTTGAATTATACATATCTTACATTATATTCATATGTTTTCTATAAATATGTGATACCGAACTATATTAATAATAAAACTAATAAAATAATAATTAACTAATCAAATTAGAATATGAGAATTTCAAAAAAAAAAAACTCTAGGATCTTTTATGATACACCAAACATATATTTATCTGTATATATTTTTATCACATATATTACATTTATGTACATATGCAATATTAATAATTTTTTAATAAATATAGAAACCACCATGAATTTTGTGTTGACTATTAAAATAAGAATAAAGTAGTTGATTGAGTTAGTCATCTATTCAATTTCTTTATTATTTTATTATGTATATAAATCTAAGGATTAAAGCAAAAATAGAGATGCCAAGTTGGTCGAGCATACCAAGCCGGACATGAAAATGTCGTGTCAGGCCCAAGAAGGCACGATCCAAAACTATGCCTATCCCATGACCAACCCAGAGCAAAGCTCATTTCATGCCACATTTGGTGTGAGGCACAAAATGTGGCATGAACCACATTTCAAATATGAAATTATTTTACAAAAGTTGTTTATAATCGACAAGACAATGGCATGTCACTATCTTGTCATTCATGATTATGGCAGATAAAAAAATAATATAATAATTAATCTAAGTGTTGGATGAAATCCAATGATTATTTAGTAGAAATCTATAATTTATTAGATTTCTATAAAAAAACTAAAAAATATAAAAAAATATATACATTCTTTAAAATAATTATAAATAATAAATTAATATATTTTATTTTTAATAATTTATATAAAATGACTCTTCTCCTCTTTGTTTCTCATTTTCTAAAAAGATAACATTCACCCAATGTCCAATTTTTTTTAATTATTTTGTTTAATTTTAAAATAAAATTGATACTATTATAATATTTTTAATTTGACAAAGCAATTGTAATTAACAAGGTGATAAAGTAATTATATTTTGTAGAATTGTTACATGTTGCCCACATAAATATATTTTAGGTATTTATTTATTTTAAGTTTTTTTGTTAAATTGATTTTAAATTTTAAATTAAATTAATTAAAAATATTTATTTCATCTTTCTCAGAAATCTTTAAAGACGAACTAGATAAAAATAATTTAAAATAATAAATATTATTAAAAAAATAGATAATGACAACCTAATCAAAATGTCTGAGGATGAGTAGTCTCTTATGGCCCTAGCTCCTTTGCCTAAAAATCTTAAGAATATGTAAACATCAATAACATGGCAATATTTTATAATTAATTAAACATAATAAGGTTAGGAGTATCAAACATAATTCAACATAATATAAATATTATAAAAAAAAATGTAAATATAGTATTGGTTGCACTGGACACAATAAAATATGTTCAATAAATCAAAAAAATATAATATATTATATCCCAAACAAACTTAGCTTAGCAACAAGATAGTTGATATTTGATTAACTTCAACTTAAATAACCTCTTTCATTTATCGTCATGAGTATACAAGAAAATGAATGATATTATTATTTATCATTAGCATAAATCTTTCAATTAGATTTTCAGATAATCTTAAATTATTTTATATTATGGACAAATTTATTTTGCCTACTTATCATTGGATCCATAGATCAATTAGTTGAAATAATATAATAAAATAAATTAATAATTCACTAATTTATGATAAAAAAAGAATGATTGATTTCTATGATGTTTGATATTTAAACAATTTATGAAAGCAATGTATTGCATGTGTGACGGTCCACTCTGTTGATTCTAAGTGAAAATTAAATATAAAAATAGTAGTGTTCCATGATATCCTATATCCTCATGATAATTTTGTAATACTTGAAAATATATCAATAATCTTTATGAAATATAAAAATTTCAAATAAAATTTAACATTTAATAATACTTTAAATAATAATATAATGATTAATATGTGGTCAAAATCATTAAAGACAAATAATTATATGAGATTTTTTATGTTAAAGATATGTGCTACATAATTAATATAATAGTGCAAACAAAAATAAAAAAAAATTCTCATATTATATCAAATAAGAAATATACTAAAATATTAAAATATCTTGCTTGCTAGGAGAGTTTGATACTTTATAAATTAGTAAACCTCAAAAAAAAAGTCAAACAGATATCAGATACCATTAAAATTATATATATCTCATGTGAGATTCATATATTATCTACAAACATAAGATATATTGTAATATTAATAATAAAATCAATAAATTAATAATAAAACAATTAGATGAATATATATATATATATATATTCATCTAATTTTTTAAAAACTTTAATAAAATTCTATCAGATGAAAAATAAAAATTCTATTTATAAAATTATTTAAAAACTTTTATGATACGATGAATATATATTCATCTATGTACAGTTTCACTACATGCATTACATTTAGATGAATAAGAATATTAGTAATCTATTTAGTAAATACAAAGAATATTTATATTGTAATGGCACGATCATTGATATGAAAATAAAGTATTTAAAATACTAATTTTTTATTCTATCTTTTAATAGCTTGACTGCTTATATAGATCATCGAGTTAAGGTGAAATGAATAAAAAATACTATAAAATATATATTCACATGCATGAACCAATCACAAAAACTTAAGAATAAGATTTACAAATAATTAGATAGTTAATTTAAATATTACAATAATAAATATAATAATTTTAGCAAATCTCTGAGTATGAATATGAACAACATAATCAAAGATAATAATTTTTTGATTTAGTTAGCTATTAACAAATAACAAGAATATCCATCAAATAGAAACAAGTTATTGAGAAATTTATATATCAATTACTATTTTATTTTGTCATATTGTAATATTAAAAATTATGATGTATTAAGTTAGTAAAAATCATATGAATCTAACTCTTTGATTTAGTTAGCATGACTACATGAGATCTACTAACCACTTAAATATCTAGCATAATATCAAGATTTATTTTTTTTTGTAGTTATAAATATGATTTTAGATATGAGAATAATGCTATGACCAAAATTTATTGAAGTAGTTTCCTACTTAAAAGACTAATGATTTGATGATAAGTCTTTAAAATAAAATAAAAACTAAATTTGAACGATGATGCATACACACAAATATGAAGATGTAGTTGCTGAGACTTAGACAATGAGCTTTGATAATCCAAATAAAAATTGATTTGTATTGTAACTGTTTATTTTATTTATATTTGCAAAAATTTATGTATTACAATTTATAATATATTTTTTTAATATTAGTATAACTTATATTAAAATTTTTTGAAAGAATTATTTATATTATATATCATTACTATAATATAATAATTAATAACTTGTTAAATTAAAATTTAAAATTTTATTTTATTTTAATTAAAGAAAACCATGTTCTTGCTGCATGCACTGCAAATTGACCTACAACTAGGTCTACCAAAATTCAACACGACATAATTAACCAACACGATTAACTACTAATTAAATGAATTCGGGTGAAACCTAAACGGATTCAGGTGATAAACAGGTCAACCCATTTAACACGTTAAATAAACAGGTCGTGTTTGGGTGAGGCATGCTAACCCATATATAACCCGTTTACCCATTTAAATAAATGAAAAAATAGTTGAACGGATGATTTGCCATGTTAAATGGGTCAAACATGTGGTAAACAAGTAAATAGGTCAAATGAGTAATTTATCATGTTAACCTGACCCAACCCAATCCAACCCAACCCATTAAAATTAGATGTGTTAAACGAGTCGTGTCGTGTTACCAATTTATTAAACAGATTGTATTTGTGTTTTGATTTTTTACCCATTTATTAAACATACAAGTTTACATATTTTTCACCAATCATCTGTTTAACCCGTAACTATTTAACCCAACTCAACCCATTTGACACCCCTACGACCCTACCTGCAACCGTGCATGGGCTAGGATAGCACAGCCAAGATAGCACAACTCATAATAGCCAAACTCGACATGACCCAACACGACCCGACAAGATTGATTACACCAACCAAGCCATGTTGGATTGTCGGGCCTGCCTCCAATAGTCCCATGTTGGCAGAGCGTAATCCTAATGGAGAAACTATGTCTTGTCCAACACAGCATGACCCAATTGATACCTCTAGGTGAAAGAGGTGGAAAAAAAAAGAAATACATAATCACTTATATGAATTAATCATAATAACAAGAGGATATGATTTATACATTAAATAATAATCTATTAAAATATTATAAAAATAATTATGTTAATTTTAACGAGCCCTCAAACACAAAGATTGACAGTGTATTCAAAGATGATCATTTTGCAATTTAATTAATTAATGACAAATAACAAAGAAGTCTATTAAATATGAGTAAATTATTAAAATACTTTTTAATAATGATTACCATTTTATCTTATCATATAGTAACATATAAAATTTAGATATGTTGAATAATGCAAATCATATTAAATTTATATTTTTAATATTTAATGTAGCATTAAAGTCTATTTTTTTTATGATTATAAATATGATTTTAGATAAAATAAGCATATTACGATTAGATATCATTGAAGCTCTAACATACTTAAAAGATTAAAAGAATTCACAGATGAAACTTAAAAAATAAAATTAAAAATTATAAGTAATTGATGACTTTAACAAATATACGATATTACTAATACTAAGACTATAAACTATAACAATCTGAATTCTAAATTAGACAAAATGACTTATTATTGGTGACAGTAGACTCGACTCGACTGACATGTAGTCATGCATTTCTCCAAAGTGTTTTTTTTTTTACTTTAAATTTATATTTTCAGATCTTAATGTATGATTTTCATATTTTGTTTATTTTTTATATTAATAATATTTACAGTGTAGTTTACTCTTTACTGTTTACAATTTAATAAAATTTGTTTTTTTATATATTTACATAATATTATTACATGCTATATTTTATACACACAAACACACACACACACACACACACACACTAAATTAAATGGTAAAAATTAAAATAAATTAAATGAAAAAATGTTAGAGTAGTTGAGCCACATCTCACTACCCACAGGAGTCAGGACACGGCATAACCCACTGGTGACTGGCCAGGCCATTGCTAGTGGCCACTGTTCAAGCCCCAAGCTAGGCTGGTGGTTGCAGCTTGTTGCCTACGCCAGCTAACCAATGCTAGCCTGGATTAGACACAGATTAGGCCAAGCATGAAAAAATGACTGAGGCTCAGTCATGTAGGTTATACCTGACCAGAACCCTGCCCGACATGACAGAATGCTTCAACCGTGCCATTGGGTCATATCAAGCTTACCTTCTTAAAAGTTATCTCGACACAGCACCATCCAAAGGTAGGAATCACGACATGTCCAGCATGGCTTATTGCCTGGCTGAGCCCAAACATTTGGGTCATGCAGGCTTGACACAACCCCATTTACACTTCTAACTTCCAGGTTTTATCAGAGTGGAGTGCATGCATCTATTCAAGAATGGTCAAACACTATTCTAGATAAAATGATATCTTAACAAGAAACTTAAATATTTTAATATCATCAAGAAAAATAATAACAAAATAAATAACAAAAAAAAAAGAAAAAAATAATAATAATACAACAAATCCTATAAAATTGAGTGATGAGTATAATTCATATGTTAATTTCAAATAATAATCAAAAGATCATAATAAAAATAACAATTATATGATTTGTTACCTCCTCAAATGGCCCATCTCTAAAACAAGCAAGTTGCATATATCTCTCTTTTGACATAAACTAAGTCTTGCATGATCAAATCTCCTAGTTATTAACTCAATATGAGTCTGTACTAGTAAAAACTCATATACTATTGCATCATCTAGGCTTAAAAAATATCTAAATTTATTGATCTCTAATATAACTTATGGATTATATATATATATATATATAAAACTTATGGATAACTCCATAAAAGTAACATCATACTAAATAACAAATACACGAATATAGTTTATGGGCAACTCTCTATTAATTGACGGTTCAAGTAAATCTACAAGTAAGAGAGGAAAAGCAATGAATCCATTACCAACATCTAGATTCACATCTTTCTAGGCTTGTTGAAAAATAATTCTTAATCAAAAAAAAAAAATAACTTTTGAACTTACTAGAATCTTACCAATCTCTGATAAAATATAATTATATTATCTTTGGATACTCGAATATTTATAAAATGCATATTTCAAGGACCTATACATCACCTTGTCTCATCCTAGAGGTTGATCAAGGTAGAAGTGGCAAATAGGTCGAGCGGCCCAAGCTCAACCCACAACACGACAAGGAACCATGCCATCATCAAGCACAAGCAGCTTCTAGCACAACTATGTCATGGTAGGCTGGCCCATTCGACCCTCATGTGGAAGCACAACATGGCCTAAATTGTAAGCATGAGCAGCACAAACTTAGCACGACACATGGACATCACGCATGAGTTCTGGATATTTATAAAAAATACATGTAAAATCCACAAGTCTATATTTTATTCATTTTTCAAATGGGGTGGCATGCAAGTGGCCCATTGAAAAAATTCAACGAATTGTCGAAGGAAATGGCATTCAACAAGAAACAACACATGTTGCTGTCATGTCAGACCTTGACAACAATGTGCATCATTTTAAAATCTAAAAATAAAAAAAAAATTATTTTTTTATAATACATTAATATTATTTTTTTTAAATATATAAATATTATCAAGGAATTAGATTTCTGCACAATGGTTATTGATAGAAAACCAATTATTATTGAGTTTCTACTTAATAAAAAATAATTAATATTTAAATTTTTAAATTTGCTACAAAAAAGTAATTAATTTATATTTTTTTAAACTTAAATTATAATCTCATCTCTATAACTCTCTGAGTATCAAAATTGTATTATTGTATATTTTTTTTTATTTAATATTGGCAAGTCACATGTCCACAATCAATAAAGAATAAATTTCACAATCAACGAACAATAAATCACAATTACCAACTTCTACTTGGTCAACTTCAAATAAAAGTCTACATTTTTGAAATGCATATAATTGTTGTTATTTTATGACTTATTTTTATTAGATTATCAAATAAGTAAAACAAATTATTTAATACTCAAAACTTTTTAAAAATTAAAAAATATATATAATAATTATTATTATAAAAATAAACTAAACATTAATTTTGATAATGATAATCTGACTAAAAAATTAGAAACAAAATTATCTCTCAATGAGGTCGGCTCAATCCAAGAATCTAAAAAAACTATTATTAATAAACTAACATCTTTAGTATGAACTCAATTTAAAATTAGTAAAAATAAAAATTCTAGAAAAATCAAAGAATATCATTTAGTACAATATATATATTATGAAAAATTATATTCTTATAAGACTAATTGTGGGAATAGTATTTTAAAAGACCCACCAAATAATATGCAAAAAAAAATGTTATATTGAATCTCAAACAAATTATACTAAGTAATATGGTCATTGAATTCATATTAATTTTAAATTCAATGACACTCTTTATTTACCAATATGAGTTTGCAAGGTAAACATAACTAGGACCATTTTTAGCATTGATCTTCTGCTTAAATTAGTGAAAAATCTAAATCAGTTCATTATATGCAGAAATACTTTTAGCCCACTTTTTATAAGATCCTTAGGACAAATTGTATGATTGATATAATAAAAAATTTTAAAATAAAAAATAAAAAATAATTAACAAATTTAAAAAATAAAATAATCTTAAAGACATTAAAAATTTAGACTAGGCATGATAAGAATACATAAACATGTGTCACCTACTACTTTGTTAAAACTAATTAAAAATTAAATAATGAGTATTATGATTTCAAAAGATCCTCCATCATTATAATGGTCATATCATTAGTAATTATTTGCCAATGATCTTAATGTTAATATTTTTCATATTAAATATATGTGTCACATAATAAACCAACTAATATAAATCAACCTTTAAAAAAATTCTTTCATTAAAACAAATATGAATTATATTACAACATATTAGTACATCTAACAAACTATAATAATTATAATTTATATAAGTTAAGAAATCTCAAAAAAAAAAAAAGAAATTCTAACATGATATTAAACACTATTAAAATTATACATATCTAAGATTAGATTCATATATTTATTACTAACATATAATATCTAACTAAGTTAATAATAAATTTATTAAAATAATAATTAACAAATCAAATTAATACATATGATTTTCTTTTTTAAAATTCATAAAAATATTTTATGATATAACAAACATGTATCCATTTATATATACTTATATCATACATTTCACTTAGATAGATATACAATATGAGTAATATCTTCAACTAATATTAAGAATATCCATTTTTCAAAGACAATTATTGAGATGAAAAGAAAAAATTTAAAATATCAATCCTCCATTTCATCAATTAGTTTTTTTCATACGACAATGCAGTACAACCTATAGAATTGATCTTGTTCAAATAAGATCATTAATGTAACTAGCTGTAACTAGATGTGACTAGATGTAACTCCATTTCATCATACATTAGAGACATAATTACAGCTAGATGTAACTAGATGGAAAGAAGACAGAACTAGATGTAACTATTGAGAATACTCAAACATTGGCTTGTAGTAATCTATATAAAAGGCAGCATTCAATTAATCAAATAAAATTACATCTAGGCAAATTGACATTCAATTATCTAGATAAAATATTATATTCATGCTTATTGGTATTCAATTTACCAATTAAAAACTACATCTAGCTAACTAATTTGCAATTAACCCAATGAAACACCATAGTCATGCATACTTGTATACAACTAACTAAATAAAAATTATATTTTGACTAACTTGTATGTCATCAATCAAATGAAAGATTACTTTTAGAATCCCAAACATATGGTTAAAAAAGCCACTACCAGTCTAATTGGCTGCTAAATCATATGCACAAAAAAAAACTCAATTCTAGAATTCCTATGGCATTGACAAGAATGCTTATAATTTTTCACTAAAAAAGTAATACTATAAATATCCAAAATAAGTGATCAAAGACAATTTATTAATTACATGAGAGTTACAAATTCAAGTTAAAGAGAACATCAACTACATCTGGTGGATGTCAGTATGTCATTGCTCACTTCTCCTGCTAAAGTATCTACATCAATTATTCTTGTAGGATAATTGGCCATTTATGTTTCTTTAATCTATGAGTCGTCGATGTCAATCATAAGAAAATCGTTCAAACCCTTGGTTAATCATTGCACTTTTCATGGCAAAACATTCAATAAACATACTCATACTAGAAGGCTTACTCTAAACCCTCATGGAAATTTTCATATAAGATCAGGCTTCACCTCCTCTAGTTTGACCATATACCTAGCAAGGATCTCTTAAATGTGTCCAATAGAGTGTAAAAGGCCGGCACCAATTTTTCCCAGATCATTCCGAACCATACCGACTGACAAGCCTCAAAAATAAAGCAGTTGGGATGCATGTAGGTCCTCCTTAGAGGCCCCTAGCTCCTGGAGGAGAAACTTATTCATCCCTGATTCAGGATGGAGCTCTCACAGCTTCTACTCGTGTTTCATCCAGAGAAGCATCACGAGCTCAGTTTACCTAGGCTATTTACCTGGCAATGATAATGTGCCATGTACAAGCTATTCATCCACATGCTAATGTGCCATATTGCCAACAATGAAAATTTCTTGCATACAAGGAAATTATGATTCCGCACAATTATGCCCTAAAATACTTATATATGAGGCCTGATCAAAAGAAATACAGGAATTGAAGTAGAGTGCAATTCACTAACTAACTGAAACTCCACTTTCACATGTTTAAGACAATAAAATGTGGCTGATTAAAGATAGATTGGTTGGAAAGCACAATCCTAAAATTGAACGATGAGGGAATTGTAGATCATTAGCTATGTCTACTATACTGATATTTTGGATATTTCATCATTTCAAAAAACTAGAAATGATTAACCGAGCTTAAATAAAGATTATTTGTTAAGCTATACCAATAGAAAAGTAGACCACATGATGAAAAGAACCTCAACGTACATCATTTCTACAAAAATTATTTTCCCATATTCAAGCAAGTTCAATTATCACACTGCACATAACCATATGAAAAAGTTAGTATTATGTATATCAAAAATATTTCTAGACATCATATCCCTCCAACTAAGATCTTCTAGCCCCAACTAAGGATATTTCATACAAATCAATGACATGTGACCTCAACTAAGATTATCTAACCTCAACTAAGAATAATTAGTACCAATCATGGCATTTAGCTTCAAAAAAGAGTATCATGCCCCAGCTAAGGATATTTGGTCCCAAGTAAGGATACTTTATCCCAACAAAGGCCATCAAGCCCTAAATAAAGGCATTTAACTTAGACAGAGGGCATTTAGTCCCTATCGAAGGCATCTAATCTCCACAAAGGTGAAAAAGGCATGATAGACATCTACTCCCAACAAGGGCATCAAGTCAAGCATATGTCCCCATCTAACCCATCAATCTGATAAATTATCACATAATAGAGTATGGAGACTGACTTAATCATCTGGTTTCTTATTTCAACATGTTTTTAAGGATACAAACTAATTTTTTTTCTTCTTTCCATCTAGTTTCTAAGAGATTAGATATTTTTTTTTGTAAATACTAACTTAATCATCAAAAAAGATATTCAACTAGTCTAAATCCAAGATGACTAAGGACCGATAAACCTATAGTTTGGAGACCCAAGATACAAAAGATCAAAAAATTTAAGACTAACTAAATATTAGATCCAAAAAAAGTGTGGCCCCAATAATTATGTTCGACCATAGTTATGAAAGACGCAAGACACACCAAGATACAAAGTCCTAGAGCCTTAAGGCACAAGGCGCCCTTGAGGTACGTGCTTTTTTATATAAGACGCACCATATTATATATATATATATTTTTAAAAAAATATAATCACACATAATAATTATTTATCATTAAATATCATCAAAAATAATAATCCAACCAATAAAAATACATAAATAATACCTCTAAACATAAAAATTCATAAAATATGTCAACAAATCTAACAAATCTCATCTTTGAAAATTTTAAAAATTCATAAAAATTATCAATAAAACATGTCAATGACGATATGCAAACACATATTCCTTATCTAAATTTATAACTTATCCAAGCATAATATATTAGAATAACTAATTTGTCCATAACAGTGAAAAGCCAATCCTTGTTCATCCTTCACATCCACATAATGATCATCATTATCACTATATCCTTCAGCGTCCTCATTTCCCTAATAATCAATTTATTCAACTTCATCTATTAATAAAAGATAACTCATTGATCTAGAGCATGAAACTGTGTCATTCCTCCTTGATGATGAAGACAAACTGCTTGAGCTTGCTCTAATTCTATCATCAAATCTAGGCACATCAACTTTATTTACACTGGCAACATCACCCCGCGTCAAGTCATCATCATCAAATACTAAAGCATCTTGTGCATCTACAAGGTCATTAGAACCTCCATCATCTATTCTTCTTATCAACCACTCTTTTCTCTCGTCAATTTATTTCAACAGTATTGAGTCATGGTATAACACCCATTGCTACTCATGTTAGAATAACTTGAAGTAAAATTATTCTTTTTTAATATTTTCTACATTGTATCAGAGTAGAGCGATCTTTGCTTGAAATCAAGAAAAAGATTATTTTTTTGACAAGCACAATTGTTCAGTGGCTGTAATCACTCGTCGAACCTTCTCTCATGCATGACAACGCGGGTGGCCTTCGATCTTGACATGCTTCTACAAGTTATGTCGCCCTTCACCAATCTACCATCCTAAGTAGTGACTGGTATCAACACTAATTTCTAGGTATTTTTCCACACTTCTCATAACCTAGATGATGCAATTTTAATTTTTTGACTTCCACATCAAGGCTATACATCTTTAGATGTACATCTTTTAATTTTTTGTACAAAATTTCAATCTTTTTTGAGATTTATCAAATATAGCAGTAGAAAACAAGGATCAAACCACTTTGACCATCTCCAACATTACTATTCAGATAATGCAATTAGATGACAATCCTATCATTGCAGACATTATCTCATTCTCCATCACCAGTCATGAGCTAAATGAGAATAATTATCAACAATGATCAAGTTTAGTTCTTATGTTCATTAGCAAAAAAAGCAAAGATAACTATTTGAATAGAGAACTCCGATCTCTAAAACCCGAGGAAACCTCCTATCAAAGATGAAAGATATAGAATAACACCATCAAGTCATGACTGATCAACTCTATGATAGTTGAAATTGAAAAAAATTTCTTATGCTACGAGACATCACAAGAGATCTAGGAAACTACACGTACATCTTACTCCACTCAAAACAATATTACAGTCACATTCAAAGTCAAAAGAGTCATCCATGAGTTAAGATAAGGCGATCTGATTGTAACTCAATATAATAATGCTTTGTCTCGTCAATGGCAGTAACTTGAATTAATCCGCATGCATGCTTGGAGCAATGCTGAAGATAGACAATAATTTAAACAAATCATTGAAAAAGATAAGACTGAAATTCTTGGTTAGGTTCAACAAAAACTTTGATAATATCTAGGGTAATGTATTGGTCATCAAGCCCTTACCAGGGCTTCGTGATGCATTCTCAGAGATACGTAGAAAGAAACTCAGAAAACATGTAATAATTGTAAGTGTATAGGGTCCAGACCACTCTCTAGCCTTGATCGCAAAAGATTACTCTCCAATAATAGTGACAAAAAATAGTCTAGGCAATGACAAAAAAAAATGATGGCAGACCTTGGTGTGATCACTACAATAAGCCTAGACACACTCGTGATACATGCTGGAAGATTAATGGAAAGCCTACTGATTGGAAACCTAAAAAAAAGCATAGAAATACTATTGTGGGCCAAGAAAGTAAACCTGCTGAAGTCCAATCATTTAGCACAAAGCAAATAATAAACACTTTGATGACAATACTTCAACAGTTCCAAAGTCAAAAAAGCTCCTCAATAAGTTACATTACCACCAAAGTAATCATATATATTTCAATACTACACACAATGAGGTGTAGATCATGGACTTTGATGCTTCTAATCATATGACAGAGACAAAGGATCTATTCACATCTTGTCATCTTTCCAATAGACAGATGACAGTAAACACGACATATTAATCTATCTCTCAGGTAAAGGGTGTTGAGTCAATATTGGTGACCAATGTCATCACTTTACATGATGTACTTTATGTTTCTAAATTATCTTGTAACCTGTTGTCAATTAGTAAATTAATTAAATATATGAAATATATATATTTCACTTTATCTTTGATTTTTGTAAATTTTAGATTCCAATATTAGGGATAAGGATTAGCAGTGCTAAGATAGCTAATGGACTCTTTCAGATTTAGGCTTGCAAATCTAGTTCTAGACAAATTCCAAGGGTTGCCAGTGTTAAGATAGTTTATCTACTCAAGGTGATCCATAAAAATCAAAATAAAAAGTGAAGTTATGTTGTCTTACTTTTAATTAGGACATCCAAATTTTATTTATCTTTAAAAATTATTTCATTCATTATTTATCAATACAAAATCTATTCTTTTTTCAATGTGAAATATGTCAATTATTGAAATATTCTCGCACCTCTTATCTAATGTACCCATATACATCATCCTAGTCTTTCACTTTTATTCAGAGTAACATATGGAGACCCTCATGAGTAAAAAATATTAATGATGCTCCATGGTTGTCTTGTTTGTGGATGATCATACCTATCTCATATGGCTATATCTCATGAAAGAAAAGAATCTAACTGTGAACCTTATTTCAAAAATTTTACACAATGATACAAACATGGTTTCAAACCAAAATTCAAATCTTACAGACAAACAAAAGCAAAGAATTCTTTGAACACTCCTTGAAAGACTATCTATCAACATATAAAATTATTCATCACCTCTCAACAAAATGGGATAGTTTAGTGCAAGAACAAGTACATACTTGATGTAGCTTGTTCCTCGATGTTCATAACTTATGTCCCTCACCATTTTTGGGAAGAAACTATCCTTACAACTACTTATCTTATCAATCAGATGCCTTCTCGTCTTCCAATTCAAAACCCCTCACCAGGAACTCCTCACTCCATTTCCACACACTCGAGTCATGTCTACCCTTCCATTTATAATATTTGAGTATTCTGTATTTTGTTCACATCCACTCACATCACCAAGGAAAATTAGATCTTAAAGTACTTAAATGCATTTTCTTGGGATACTCACCTTCTCAGAAGGGGTATAAATGTTAAAGTTAGTTCACGTGTTGATTCTATATATCAATGAATGTCACATTCTTTGAAAATCAATCATTTTATTCCAAAATTAATATTCAAGAATGTAAAAATATACCTCAGAAATATCAAGCTTGGAAATTTGCACAACTCTCTCTTCCATACAACAATCAGCCTATCCAAACCCTACTCAGTCTAATGATCTCCTTGAGAAACATAATGTTGGACAATTGTGCTTTCACAATTGTGATTCAAAAAAAGAAAACAACAGAGAAACAGTAATAAATAATATATATTCAATCCACAACCACAATCCAACCACGGCAGAATCAAAAACAAAACAATATCACAATAAAAATGCATGAAATAATATAGTTCACTAGTCATTCAACACGACTAGCTATATTCACCAGAAAATACTTATGCGTTACAAATTATAACCAAAATGTTCAGAATTCTCTTACAGTTTATGCAGTAGAAACAATCATAATAAAATCGCACAGAAGAGGATGAAGAGATGAACAGTACCACACCACGAAAAACAACAGCCCGAAAACATAAAATAAATACAATTTATATTAATACAATTTCCAATTTAATTAACCGGAGCATGTCGGATCACTCGGACGAGCCAAGCTCTGCTCTAAAAATTCTCCAGCCCGCTGACCAGACAGCAAGACCTCTGTTATTGTGCTATTAATGTATTTCCGGCCTCTTAATATTTTATTTCATGTACTTACATGAAAATATTAAAATAAAAACAAATTGATTATACAAAATAAATAATCAAAATAAATTATATACAACATATACACTGCCACAACCATAACCTAATAAGTTTCATGTCTATACAAGGAGAAACAAATTACATTCTGATGAGTTTCATTAACCACTTGTGCAGAACCAAGCTCTTAATCTAACAGATAAATCTACACAAACACAAAGTAATTCCTGTCCTCTATATGTTTTAGTAGATTATGAGGATAACATTATTCTTGAGGAACCTGATGACAGGCCTATTGCTTTAAAAAAGGGAAAGAGAACATGTACTCAATATCCAATCTAGAAGTTCATTATATATGATAATTTTTCCCCTAATCATCATGCCTTAATCAGCTCCCTAGATGAAAGTTAGATATCTAGATCTATTCAAGAAGATCTCAAAGTTCCAAAATAGAAAAATATAAACAAAGAAGAAATAAAAGCACCGGAGAAGAATGAAACCTAGGTGATAACTAAATTGCCAAATGAGAAAAAGTAATAAGCTACAAATTAATCTTCACTGTGAAGTATAATTCTGATTACAACATTAACAAGTAAAAAGCTCGTCTAGTGGCAAGAAGATTCACTCAGACCTACGACATTGACTATCAAGAGACATTATACCTGATTACAAAGCTCAATACAGTAAGAGCCCTCTTTCTAGCTGCTAATATAATATGGATTGACTATTATATAAATTAGATATGAAGAATTCTTTTTTAAATGGAGAGCTCAATGAGAAAGTGTACTTGGATATCCCACCAAGCCTAAACATATCAGAAATACTTGACTCGGTGCAAAAATAAAAGAAATCCTTGTATGGTCTTAAACAGTAGTCACCTACGGCGTGATTTGACAAGTTCACCAAGATAGTTAAGTGGTATCCTTACACTTAATGTCATATAGATCATGTGATATTTAATAAACATCTTGAGAAAGGAAGAAGAGTCATTTTCATAATTTATGTTAATGACATCATCCTCACAGAAGATCACCAAGAGAAACTTCAAACATTTAAATTATTATTAGCCAAGGAATTCGAGGTAAAAAACCTAAGAAACCTCAAATACTTCCTAAGCATAGAGATTGCTCGGTCAAAAATTAGAATATCAGTCTCTCATAGAAAGTAGGTACTAGATCTTCTAAAAAAAGCTAGCATGACTGAATGCAAGCTAACTGAAACTCTTATGGATACCATAATCAAATTTATTATACAATCCAGTGGAACTCCAATTAAAAAATGTAGATATCAAAGATTAGACGGCAAACTTATCGACCTATCACACACCAAACCAAATATCAATCTTGACGTCAACATAGTCAGCCAGTTCATAAATAACCAAACTGAAGAACACATGCAGGCGGTACACCAGATCTCGAGATACCTCAAACTAACACCTGGCCAAGGGTTCTTTGAGAAAGCTATTGATAAGTACCTGAAGATTTTCACCGATGTAGATAGGGTAGTCTCACCTATTAACCAATGATTGATCTTTTAGAAATTTTGATTATTTGGAAGAGCAAATGGTATATTATAGTAGTAAGAAGCTCAGTTGAAGTTAAAGCTGTCAAACGGGCCGGGCAGGCGCTTTTTTTTGAGCACGAGCGCGTCTTCGTGCCGGGCCAGGTATGGTTACTGTACCATGTCGTGCATGGCCCGCCACGGTTCAAAAAAGCCGGGCCCGGCACAGCACAGCACGGCCTATCGTGTCTGCGGGCCATGCCGGGCCCGCTCGGGCTGGCCTGGCCGTAGGGTTCGGGCCTCGTGGGACCGCGGGTCGTGTCCAATCAAACCCGACCCACGGTCTTTTTTGCCAGAGGGGCGATCACGGGGTTGGGCTCGGAAGACACCCGACATGGGACGAACCCGTGCCGGTGTGCCGTACCAAGGGCCGAACCGTGCCGGGTCAGGCATGGCACGGCATGACTCGTGCCTAACCTAGGCACGGGTTTTTCTAGTGATAATCATCCTTCGAATAACATAATAAAGAATCCAATTTATCATGATAGAACTAGACATGTAGAGATAGACCGGCATTTCATCGAGGAGAAGATCGAAAAGAGAATTATGGATCTTACATTCTTACAGCCCAACAGATAGCAAATATCTTCACCAAAGTCTTGACAAGGAAAAAATTTGATCAATTAGTATCTAAGCTAGGATTGCTTAACATCTACAACTCATTGAGGAAAAATGTGAAATATTACGTGTGAACAGATGTGCTAAATAGCTGTAATAAACAACTATGATAAACAAGCGTGATGGGCCATTGTGAACAACTGTAATAAATAACTATGAACAACTATGATAAATAGATATGAATAATTATGATAAACAACCATAATAAACAGCTATAATAAATAGTTGTGAATAACTATGATAAACAGCTATAATAATATGAGTTTTGTGTATATGAATTATGAGCAAAAAAAAAAGTCTTATCTAACATCTTATAGTATTTCTATATCCACCAACACAAATTACTGTAGGTCTTTTGAAATTGAGCAAAAAAAGGAAGTTGGAAGTCTAGAACACCAAACTGCCAAATTCTAAGATTTTTCTGCTCCAAATGTTAATTTTAAAAGTTATGTAGATAAAACGAGTTCGTTTTGACTCTGACATCATTTTAGAAAGCTGAATATTTTTTTAACACGGGCCTCAGCACGCCAAAACAATGTCTTTTGCAATTTTATAGTTCAAAATGATGTACTTTTATGTCCCAGAAAGATTAAATAATATCATTTTATGTCCCAGAAAGACCAAATAATGTTTTTTGGCCTATGTTACAAGTTGCAATAAATAGGGACCTTCATTCCTGCAACTCCCGATGCCGATGGCCAACCAAAAAAAGAAAAAAGAAAAAGATGACCTACTTGTACAGAAACGCGCTTTTGGAGAGCTTCGCACCTCAGGAAAAGCGCACATCATTTATGCAATCCGTGCGCCTGCATGGAGCCTCGCCTCATCCAAGGCAATGCCCAATGTAGGCGTGTTGCCTATGCCTACGCCTAAGGCCCTGCCTTTCACAACTATGTGTTCGACAATGGATAATATAGAAATTTCTAATTGAGACAAAAATTCAAGAGGTAACAAAAGCATGTTGTTAGATATATAGAAACCTAGGAACAAAGCAGAATAAAATATAACTACTTAGTATATAAATGTATGGTCCAAATACAGATACTCTAATTCAAAATAAAGCAAAATATATTTGTGTTGGATTATAACTATAAAAAAGCAAACAATAACACATCCAGTCTTTTCACCAAATAGATAAATTAGGCTCTCATTTCATTTAATATACTTACTTGCCCAGCCTTTTAACTAATAATTATGGTGATCGGGTAGTATGATATGATTAAATATGATCCGTACCAAGCATTGGTGCGGCTCCAACCAAGCATAGGAATGACTCGAGCTAGGCAGGAGCATAGCTTGAGCCAAATGCAAACCCGTGCTCAGACCCATTCCCCAGCATGGACCCCAACAATGACATTTCTTGTATGCACTTGTTCCAGATGTAAGTCTCGGACTTGCTTGCATGTTATTTTCTAAGTTGGTTGATCTAACCCAATATGAATCTGACAAACTATTTCCAAAACGAGCTAATGTGTTATGTGAGACTGCTTCTTTATGAGCCATGGCATGAAAGCCCACTTGGGCTGAAAAAAAAGAGTTTGACCATCACAGTACATTTAACACCTCTAGCTTGAGATACTATGTTACATTTATTAATTATTATACATATTTTCACTTAATTTTTTTATTTTTTGATATAAATTTCATATATTATTTATAGTTTAATAATTTCATAAAATATTTAAAAATTAATTTAATAAAAATATATAAATCAAGAATAGAGACAATGTCTTATAATATATATCCGATAACTGATGTACTACTATATTGATCATGAAATCATATATAAGATTTCATGTTCTAACAGACTCCTATAAAATGAGAATTTAGAATATAAAAATTAAGTTAAGATGACTATAATACTTTTATATAATTAAAGTGTTCCACAATATTTTTAAAAATATGTAGATTTAATACTAGGTACTTAGTTATCATGTATTTTTTTCAATTCTCACATTAAAAAGATATATTATTCAATTTATCTCTCAAGATTTGTAAGAGTATGTACTTACGTTATTCAAAATCTTTTTGCAAAATATGATAATATGACAATCAAGATGAAAAAAATACACATTTATTGGTTATTCCATTATTCAAAAATAATATAAATATTATTTATCTATGATTGATAAAATACTAGTTAGTATTAATCTTTTTTTTTTTATTATAACTCATTTTTTAACTAGTTTAGATAGAAAAAAATCAGAAACACCTAAAATTTTCAACTTTAGAGTTTTTTGGTTCATATTATGATGACTCCTCTTGAGTCATCACAAGCACCAACAAATACAAAACATACTAATTTTGAAATGACCAAGCTTTTCTTAGAAAATTAATTTTTTCATTGTCTATATGAGATAGTAGTCCTTAAGATTATTTTAGTCTCAACTCCAAATGAGTTGGGAGATGAGATACTAGATCACTCATGTCATTGAGTGTATACTAAGAGAATGAAACAAATTAGAAAATCCTACAGTTGACTCTTTTGATCTTGATTTTTCAATTTCACTTCGAAAGAAATATGAATTATATTTAATAGCCTATTTCATGTATTTTATTATACTCATGTTTTTTTTGACTCTTTTAGTACTTCTCTTGATAATAATAAAATATATGTATCCTAAAATATTTTCTAATTCAAATAATATCACCTTATAATGAAAAAAAATAAATAAATATTCACCAATATAATGAGACTTGGATCTAATACCTCAATATTCAAGAAGGCATGACATCAATTGCAAGTGAATGTTCTCTATAAAGATTATTCCTCGAGCAAGGTTGAAGGTCTAAAGATGAGGCCTATTACGAGGGGGTTCACCCATAATTTTAAAATTAGCTATTATGATATTTTCTCTTGTAAATTTTAACTAAGATTACCTCAATGCAGATATTTATTCCTTTTGTAATTTATCACGTGTTGGTAATAAATCATTTTGATATGAAAAGATTATTTGACAAATAGATAAGACACATAAATAAAAATTATTTCTTTCTTCATGAAAAGATTCAAAATAAAAACATAACTATAATATATATTCTTGCAACAAATTAATTTTTTTATACATTCAAGAATATCTTAAGAATGTCTAAACTTACTTCTCTTTTCTATAAGATTTGCATTTTAAATATTAATGCACCAACTTTAAGATAAGTATTGCAATTTCAATTATCATTTTTATTTTATTTTTTATGATAAGAATTAAGAATACCCAATATATGAATTACTCCATCTATTTTGGAAATATTTTTTTTATTTTTAAATTTAACTTAGTGAAATATTTTTTATATTTTTCTTCTTTATATTTTTTATATTTCAATAATCTAGTGAATTTAATGTGCATAGGGTGTGCATGAAGTATTAGGGTCCTGCAAATATTTTTTATACTTGATACATTTAAGATTTGGAAATAAAAGTTGACATTTTTCTTTTAGTTTTGTGCATTATGCTTCTTCACGAGATTTATCTAGAAGAATATGACTTTCACATATTCAATGTTTGTGCATGTGCATTCAAGTCCAGGGAATAGTTCACTTCCCTATAACATAGAATCAATGATAAAAATTTCCGATATATCCATAAATTCTAAGTATTGATATATTCATTAAGACCGATATATCTATCCTTGATTGGTACTCATAAATAAATACACACCGATATATCTTCGATATATCTGATATATCCGTAAAATCCAAGTACCGATATATCCGTAGAAATCGATATTTTAATCATTGCATAGAACTTACAAAATATTATATTAAACACCACGAAAACAAAACATTTAGAAACAGAGAAGGCGAGCGAACCATTGACAAATGCAAAGTTAAAGTGATGATATTTTTTAAGTTTTTGAAAGCTACTCAGTACCATGTGACAAAATGAAATATAAAAAAGAGCTGGGGGAACATTAGACGAGTGCAATTAAAGTGATGATATTTTACATGAGGATTGCCAAATATACACATCATTTTGAAGGCAAGCCATTGACAAATGCAATGTTAAAAATACAAATTCACAGTTCTAGTGACATACCCAAAATTGTAAACAACATTGCAGATCAAATTGACTCCGCTTCTGTAATCAACCATTGGCAAAAAGCACTCGTCCATTATATCCAACGCAACAGCAACCAATGAATTGCATCCAACCATCCGAGGCATATCACAGACAGAAATATCATCACCCACATCACATCGACGAACAAGAGTCCATGAAAACCCATCATCAAGCTCATGTTTAACCCCCAAAAGAATCTGCAATCTTTCATACAACTGGGCAAAAATCAAAAATAATTGATAAGATGCCAATCAAAGACATGACTTTTAAATGTTCTCCAACAAATCTTACCAATTTACAAAAAGAGAGATGCCATTAAATAGATCTTATATCAGAAAAAATGAAATAGGGAGCAGCATCACACTTAAAAAAAAATGAAATAAAATTTAGCCTCGTTGACAAGCACAATGAAGAGATTGAATGCACACAATAAATTGAAATGATTGATCCAAATTAACCTATGCAAGAATTTATGAAAACTTGTTTGCTCCTTGTCATCAACTTGCTCAATCCGACTATTTGTTTTGCTCCTCAGCCTAGGCACTTACCTCATTTATTTAAGCAAGATTGCTATCACACCATGGAACCTCTAACATGGTGTAATCCAACAACCTATAAAAATAAATCAGTATTGCACAATATATAATAACTTTATTGTAACTGAAACAAGTCACAAATTTCCAGAATCTTCATATTGAATATGTTTTACAAAAGACAAATTTATCACTAATATCCTTGCTAATTTATCTGTGAAACAAATAAAAGTGATAAAAATGATACTAGAATTTTCTCTAACAATAAATGGTAGTCTATATTAATATGTTTTGTTCTCATGATTCAATAAATTGATTTCTATGTGTGACAATTTTCTCTATCACTACTCTACATTCAAGTTTGCTCTTAATCTTTGACATGGTTGATTTACAAATTGACGAGGTTTAGTATAATTTGTAAGTATATGTTTTGTTTATTTTTCTCATTTACATTATATGAGAGAACCTGGCATATGGGCTGCCCAGCCATGAAGTGTGTGTGAATGTGAGTGTGAGTGTGTGTCTTTCATTATTTGTAGTTAATGAAAACATATTTATATTTTTTTTATTTTTATCTTTCTCCTCCTCTCTCATTCCACCTCCTCTGCCTAATTGTTGCTAAAACCCTAACAGGTTCTAACTTCAACATTTCATCAGAATATCATAAAAGTGACTTGATGCTGCCGCAATGATGTTTAAGATGGTGGCAAATCATACATGAGTGTCAGTGAGTGTTTTGGACCAATTCTCAAAGAATTCAATAACATTGTGTGATTTTTCATGTCTAGAAAAGCTGAATTGTGGTGTTTGGACATTTATAAATGGGTTTTCAGAATTTTGCAGCAGATTTTAGTGATTCCTAAGTTAATTTCTGGCAACTGCAGTGGTGGATCATCATAGTATAATAATCTAGTTACTATGGTTATAGTGATGACCATGATGACTGCTAAAATTATTCTAGGCATTATAACCATTAACTTTTTTTATTCTTTCTTATTCTTGCTCTTCATCTTTCTTTTTTGGTATTGTCTTGAAATTTTTCTTTTCTTTATCTGTCTTATCGCCAGACGATTTATAGCTTCTACTTCAGTGAACTTTTTTATTTTCCCGGTGTTTGCCATTGCATCTGCGATTCCCCTTTCCCTTTCTGGTAAAATCTTCGTGAATTTGCTATTTTTCTATCTTCATTTTCATATTCTTCTTGAAATAAGTTTATATGTTTTGTAAGTTTGTGAATTTATTATTGATCTACTTTTGCATATCTTAGTGATGATAAGAATTAGTATGGAACTACTTGGGATAATCCAAAAAAATTAAAATCAAACACATATTCATTGTGTGCTACTTCAATAAGAATTTGATTCATAGGTTAAGAATACGTGAGACATATGTTGGATGGGCCATCTCAAGTCAAATTAGATTAGTGATTAATGATCGACGTGTAGGTAGAGGTACTAGTTCATTTACATAATCTGATTGACCCGAGTATATTCAACATATTTGATTTTTGTGATACATGCAAAAAAAATTGAAACTTGATTATGTTGATACATAATTATTAGAACTCATCGATGAATTTTCACATGCATGTAAATATTATTCAGCTATTAAAATATAGACTGACAGATCAGAATAAGATGACTTATTGTATAGCTTGGACATTTATGATAAAAAATTGATGGGTTGATACTAGTATTAACAAATTAGACTAGATTGAAGAATGTTAATAATTAGATTTATAATATCATGTACTTATAGAAGTTTGGAGAGTGATGCATTATATTGCAGATTCAAATTCTGAGTAAGAAAATAATTTTAAATTTCTCAAATATTTATCAGATAATGATTCATGTGTCTACAACTTCATTCAAGATGAGTGGAGTTGAGATAATCAATTATACTACTACAATAGCTCCACTACGCTATGACAACGAGAGAATCTATGGGAATGCTCCAAAAGGGAGAAAGTCAATGTTGAAATATTCTTTTTGTGTGAGGTTAAATACACTCAAGAAAAGTATTAGATATTACATCCTGGTTATAGAGAATATTTCAAAGTTAAGAAAGTTTACAACAAACTACTAGATTTACTTAGGCTAAATATTTCACGTGTACACATATGTGTCTTGTTATGCTTACTCATGAGTATTTCAATTTTCTCTTTGTAAACATTGTTACCTCTAGCCGAGACATACTCACATGCACAATTTTTTCTTTTTATCACCATACTCCAAACTTTTGATTATAGGTTCATAAGTTAATACTCATGTCATATGTGATCATACTTTTTTTTTTATTTTTTTTTTTTTGTGAAACCTAAAGTCTATGTTATTGTTATGGTCAATACTCAATAGCATTTTTGTACATGCCATGAAGCATGTCAATGTTAATGTTAGGTTCATTCTTTTGATATGATTTATCAGTGATTCATAGCTTTGCAATAATTTAATTTTGGTAAAATATTTTACAAATTAATTAAGTTGTGATGATTTTTTTCTTTTTCTAGTTTCTCTATAAGAGATTGGCAAACCACGTAGATAACTTGTCTAAAAATAAAGTAAGATATATTATTTTTAGTTTTTTTTCATACATTATACATAAAAGCTAATCTAGATATATATTTACTATAAATCTAATGAATGAACAATCAAATAGGATGTTAGGAGGAAACACAATGGACAAGCAACAAATAATAGAATTAATCATCAAGGAAATGACTTAGATTGAATATATGATATATCAATTAATAAATCATACTATAATTTATTATCTAACATGTTACAACTTACAAGGATGTTAGGAGATACACATTCTATCTTATTTATTCAAATAATTAAGGATCCTACATGATGATTGTTCATGATTTAAAATAATTTATTATCTTTTTTTGATGATTATATTATTTTACTTGTAAGTTTAGAATGTTAAAAAATAATAATGATTTAAAATATATTTCTCATTGATCATTTTTAAAGCATAGAATGATACATTAAATATCATATGCTAACACTCAATAGCAAAATTGAATAGTTGAAAGAACTAATAATTGATTAAAACAACTCGAATATTTCAATTATATGAGTCAAACTTTACTTGAAATTATGTGCCAAAAAGGAGAATCTAGTATGAGTGTCCATATGAACATATTTCTCGCGTCCATAGGAATATACGCATGAAAGGAGTATCTCCAAAAGTATGAAAAATAAAGATTGAGAGAATCAATGATCTCAACTTAAAAATATATAGTAGATAGATAAGTGTATAACTTTTTCATATGAATCTCCTATCATGATAGCTTAAGCTTAGACGTGACAACTAGGCCAAGTAGTTAGAACCAAGCAAGAGGCATGTGACAAAAATGTCATGCTATGTATAACACAATAAAAGCCAAAGTCATGGTTGGCATGACATGACACCGTCGAGAGTAATGCTTGGACATGCCTCATTAATAGCTATTCTAATTCATAGTAGTGACTTAGACCTTCATCATAAATAAATTGCATGCAATTATGTTCAAGTATGTTTGTGTTCTTCTTCTTAAGCATTCAACTAAGCTTGTGGTAAAATATAAGTGGATTTATATGATGAAAACTAAGCATAAAAAAAAAAGTTACATAACTTAAAATCATATTGATAATCAAGAAATTTACACGAATTTATAGTATTAATTATTAGGACATTTTTTCATTGTGAATAAGATGATCACTTAGATTGTTGCTTTCTATCATTGTATCATATGGATGGATTATATATCAATCAAATTTGAAAGATATATTTTTTTATTATTAATCTCAAAAAAAAAATATTTATGCAATAGCTACTAAGATTTACTATTTTGAGCAGTACCAACATAGTGTGTTGATTATAAAAGACTTTTTATAGCCTGAAGCAATCCTTTCGGGCAAAATTTAATAGATTCTCTTTCACACTCAAATAAAGTTGCGAAGCACTAGCAAAGTGACTTAGACCTTAGTTAATGCATGCAAAATTATTTCTATATTGTTGATGTGGTTCAATGGGCCAATATATAATATTAATAGTATATATTAATAATATTTTAAATATATAAGATGATCAATTAATGATATCTCAAATAAAATTATTTTTTCATATTAAGTTTTAGACGAATAATTTGGAATGTCTTTGATATTTCTTAGGTATTAAGATAGGATGCACATGATATATGAGTATTTTTCTCAGATCAGATATGCTTTTGATATTTTATCTTATCTTTATATAATATGATATACATTGATTGACTCATCACTAAATTCAAACATAAATGTCTACAAATATCAATTCTTCAGTCGATTTCAAAACATATAAAGAATCATAAAAATATTAATTTATTTATTAAGACTAGACCAAATATCACTTAAATTGTTAGAAATTAATCTTTTATTATCCTAGACAGACTCACATCCACACGATTCTTAGGATTTTTAAGTAATTGAAAAACAACTCCATGATATAAAATTATATTAAGAGATCATGGGCATAACAGAATATAAGTGTACTAAGAATCTAGTTGAACTTCAATAATTACAATTAAAAATTCACTATAATATTTTGTATTTTACTTCATTATAATCTCGAGGAAGAGATATTTATATAATAACTATCAAACTTTACTATTTATGTTGATTGTAAAAAGTTTCTTATGACTTAAAATCCTTTGGGACACGATTTAATAAGTTCTCTTTAGTACTCACCACTTTTAGCATTAGAAATTGCGTGCTAGATTTTTTTTGTTCTATTGACATTGGTCGGGAAATCAATATAAAATGCTAATAATACATATTAATGATATTGTAATTATATGAGAAGAACAGCTTGTGATATATCAAACAGAATTGTTTCTACATATCAAACTTTAGAATAAAAATTTGAGATGTCTTATAAATTTCTTAAATATCAAGATATGATACTCATTATATAAATTTTTTTTCTCATATACAAAATAGTTTTGATATTTTATCTTATCTTGATATGATATGATACACATTAGTTGACTCGTCACTTAATCCGAGTATAGACATGCCCACGAATATCAATTTTTCAGTTGATTCCACTAAATATAAAAAATCAAAAAACTAAATTATCTAAATAAAAATTATATCAAATATCATTTATGTTGTTAATATAATTAGTCACTTTTTATCCCAAACAAATTCATATAAATACAATTCTCAATATTTTTAATTATTTTAAAAAAAATCTATGACATAATTTCAATATGAGATCAAGAATATAATCGAATATAACATATTAATATATGCGATAGATAATTGATTGCAATTAGAAAAATTAATATATGTTTTATATTTTTCTTGTAAGCGATCTTTTTTTATTAAATAAAATATGCAAAAAATTATTATTTTTAAATCCAGTACAAAAATCGTGCACAAAGTTATAGTATGAATTACTTATAAGCTATAGTAAATCAATCACTTCGTGGAGGATCTTAACTTATTAATTTAGAAATCGATGATGTATTAATATGATAATCATATAACTTAATAAATTATTGTCAGTATACTATTCTAAGGCAAGCAAAGTATATTAAAGTTAATTATTATTTCATACGAAAAAAGATCCAAGAAAATTTAAAAATCACTACTTATGTCCTATATTCAAAAATGGGTATTTGTGACATATGTACATTATATTGCAAGAGTGTTGAAGTTTAGTATAGTTTGTAGATTTATTTTTTATTTATTTTTCTCATATACATTGTATGTGAACACTCAACATGTGAAATGTCTCAACCATAATATACACATCTATCTATTTTCTATTTTTAAAGGTTAATGAAAAAACAACTTCTACCCTCCTACTCTCCTCGATTATCACTAAACCCCTAATAGGTTCCGACTTCAACTCACAATTTCATAAAAAGATATTACCATCGATAATCTCATTATATCTAGAGCATATTGTAGAGAAAAACATTCAAAATCAATAAGCCAACATAATAAATACATCATCACACTCATAAATGTTAAAAAATGAAATATGTATATATAGAAAATAACACCTAAAGGGGCAAATCACAAAGATGATGTTTTCATCACTAACAACAATAATAAACAATTATTATAATAAAATAAAAAAATGAGTGTTCACATCACTAACAACAATAATAAATAATTGTTCCCACATCAAGATGGTGTATAGATATCCAATACCTCAAGCTTGGAAAAAAATGAGTTCAAATATCTTCAAAATCTTCATGAACATATATATTAATTGGTCCGTTATTCGAATATAATATAACAAAAGTCTCATCTAAGATCTCTATAAAATAAGCAATCTACGTCCATATATTTTATACACTTAATATAATACTAGATTAGAGGTTGTATGTTTCATTGACTAAATTTCACTATAAACAATAATGAGAAAAGTAAATGAGTAATTGATCTTCTTAAGAAAATGACCGATTCAAAATAACACACAAAAAATTAACATTATCACCTTTAAATTTTACTACTGCATTGGATCTCCACAACAACACATGTCTTTTACTTTTTAATGAGACAATATTATCTCAAAAAAAAAAATACAATATTATGTAATAAATTTTCTCTTTGTACAAATATATGTTCAATTGAAATATAAGAAACCAATTAGCTAGATGTGCTCATGATCGCTGAAAGAAATATCAAGTTTCAAATTTTTTCACATGCCTAAATATGCGAAAATTATATTTAGGTGAATATAATGAGAAGAATATAAAAAACAACTTAATATAATAATTACATAAATTATATTTAGTCTAATAATAATCAAATAACTTTTTTTATTACAATTATTTTTTATATAGTATAGTCAACTAAATATCATATATCAAAAAAAAAATTATTACATAGCTCCATAAGAGTATCCAATAGAACACAATTAAAACATTTAACTTTTGTAAGAGTTTCAACTATATATTTCCTTTGTAATAACATAATATCTCTCTATCACATGCCACTTTATACTATAAAAGTAGTTGAGTCACACAATATTCTTCATATGAAATTGTGACCGAATATATTTCTTGAGTTAAGTGATTTTTAACGCATAATTTCTCATAATTAATATATCATTCACATATACTACTAACAAAAAAATTTTATCTACTTATTAAAAAAATATTTTTATCAGCTGAATATCTCTAATAAAACAATGAGTAATCCATAACACATAAGTACAAATCAAGAGAATTGATTATAACAAAATATTACCAACTAAATTCTTGATGATTATCTCAAGTCATATAATATTATTTGTAATCTATAAATTGAATTTGATCACCCCATCAATTCTCGAAAACTAGGTGGTCACTTTTTATACACTTCCTCATCCAAATCATAATAAAAAAAATATTATTCTATATACCTAATTTATTATGAAACAATGAGAAATTATCAATAATATACGTAGTCATACTAAGATTACCTTAATCAATAAAGATAAGATATTTTGATAATCAAGTCCAAAAATTCAAGTAAATCTCCTAACAATCAATCTTGCCTTCAAGAGATTTATATTCTCATTTAAACATATCTTCATAATAACCATCTACCTATAGTCACTACAAATCTCATAGAAGATCTTAGTATATTTTTTCAAGTCCTATTAAAGTAAAAATTATTTATTTATTCCATCATGATATAATATAATCATAAATGAGATAATACATCATCAAAAGACTTGAATATTCTAATACTATTAATAGAACACACAACAAAAACATAAGAAAGAACAAAGTATGCATACGATGACACATTATTACAAACTACGAGTTTTTCAATTATTTTTTTATTTTATTTATATTTTAATGAGAGCACCCAATATGTAAACTGTCATAATCCGAATATTTTATATTTATAAAGACTTTCACTTATGGATTTTTAATGTTGATTATTGAGATTGATATATGTTTATTATTTGAGTTTTCTACAAATATGACATAGGATTTGAGTATCAATCATCTATTTCTTTTAGAGAGAAATCAGAAAATAAAAATTAAAGTAGAATTCAAAATTATTTAGCTTCATAGAAGACTCTCATCCACTCCAAACATGATGTGGATGTCCCAATCTTTTATAGTTGAATCAAAATTTTAAGTGGTCAAAAATTTTTGTTCCTAAATCATCTAGAGTTGAGTCTAAGTAGACTCGAAAAATATCACCTCAACTGGACTCGTGTGAGATCCCAATTTAAAAAGAACTTCACTCTCTCCAAAATTAATTTTTTTGTATCTGTTGATACATACAATGATTTCATATGAATCAATGTGATGTGAACCATCAAGTTCATATATAGTCGAGAATTACTATAAATATAAAAAAAATATTAGATATGGATTTAACCCCTAAAACCTATCTTCAACCTAAACCAATTAAACAACAAATTATACTGCAGAAAGATATCAATACTCACTAATAATATTTATACCCTTTTGGGTATTATAATAGCAAAAAAAATTATTTTATCACATTTAATACCATCTTATCATATTTTGAGGAGAGATCTTGAAAAAAATAAAAATTATTCTTCAAAACATGCAAAAAAAAAACTAAATAATTTTTACTTGTAATAAAATATCTAAAAGGGAACATAATATGAAATGACTAAGAAAGATATTTTATTAATTATGTAATTTATGAATAAAACTATATCTCTACAAAAATATCTAGAAACACTTCTATTATATAGAAATATTTTAGCCATCTCATCCAAATGTCTATTTTTTCTTTATTCAGCCTCACTCTATATGAAGTATTGATTATAAAGTCTTATAAATGATTTTATGACTAATATAATAAATATTAAAATTATCAAATTCTTACTCTAAAATATTATTACTTCTAATAATTTTAATATTTTTATTAAATAAATTTTTATTCTTTTATGAAACAAAAAAATAAAAACAATTATATTTTTACAAAAAAATAGAATAATTGTATTTTAAAAATATAGGAATAATAAATAATTAGTGATGAGTATATTAAATTTACATAATCAATGAGAAAGTTTATAAAATTTATATAATTAATTAGAAAGATGTGAACTTTCTCAAATGACAAAAATAATCTCCAATATAATATATAAATATTTTCTTAAAGATTGAGATTTAATAATTTGTTAAAAATATATATTCTTGTTAACTCTCCCCCCTCTCTCCCCCCTCTCTCCCCCTCCCCTCTCTATATCTCTCACTCCTTCCTCTCTTCAACCTCTATTTTTTTATTCTTTTATTAAACTAAAAAATAAAAATATATATATAATATAAAAAAATAAGGATTATTATGTTTTCATGATATAAAAATAATAAATAATTAGTGATAAGTGTATTATCTTTGCATAATTAGTAAAAAAGCTTATCAAATTTATATAATTAATTAAAAGGATATGAACTTCTCAAATAACAAAAATAATTCAAATATAGTATGTTATTATTTTCTTAATGATCAACAATTAAATAATTTTTTTTAAATATGATAATATTCACTCTCTCTCTCCCCCTCTCACCATCCTCCTTTTCCTCACTATATCTCCCTCTTATATTCCTCTCTTCTTACCCTCTCTCTCCTACCTCTCATCACTCTCTCTCCTCACCCCATTTCCCTAGCCTTTGTTACTTGATGAAGATTTTGCACAAACAAGGAGATAAGTGAATTCTCATTGCTGATAAAGTATTTAAATCCACTAGTTCAGGGAAATGTAAGAACTAGTTTTTATTGTTAATTGACTTTGACATTCACATTGTTGACCAAAGATGAATGATTTTAAACGAAGGATTGCATTGTTAGTTGTTGAAAAATAGTTTTAAGTGGATTTCATGAATATTTCTTTGCAATCATTGTTCAAACCAAGAATAATATACTCATGGCTTCTACTCAAAAGAATGAGATGGTTACCATTTTAGCTGAAGTTACCGGGAGTATATCTAACTATGAGCTTGATGTGCACTTATGTAATTGTTCTAAATATTACGCATATCACATATATAGAACCAATGAAGAAAGTTGTCTACCAAAGTTGAAGGTGAAGGCAATGGAGAAAAAAATTGAGGAGGGTCAGAGACAGAGGATGGAGAGAGAGAGAGAGATAGAGAGAGATCAACAAATTGAGTGAGAGAAGGAAAGATTAGAGAGGAGGAGACAGAGAAAGAAAGTGAGTGAGTGAGTAAAAAAAAGATTAGAGGGGAGAGAGAGTGATTGTGTGTGTGAGGGAGGGAGATGAGGTGAGAGAGACAGACAAGGAATGAAGGAGAGAAAAGAGGACAAGGAAACGTGATGGAGTAAGAGATAAAAATAATGATAATGTGTAAAATATGAATGACAAGTCCTTCAATATGAATTCCCTTCCAACTAACTTTGCAAAAACCATTCCCCTACAACTACTTATTTTTATTCATAAATTCTAAAATATAATTCTCCTAAAAAATAGTCAAATGAAATATATATATATATATATATATATATATTTATCAATAAAAATAATAAATAACTTCAATTCATATTGTGTTTCAAATATACTAAGTCTACATATAACTAAGAATATCAAATCAATTTGATCCCTACTCATACAAGTTTAGTATGTAAGATAAAAAACTCTAGTATATTTTTCTACATGACAAACCTCACAGTTCAAAGTAAACATGCTCCTAATACTAAGATCTAAAATTCTTAATTTGACAAAAAATATATAATGACATCAAAATATATAAGTAATGAATTAATAATACTCAAATATTTATATTTGATTATTATAAAAGTAAGGCATCCCAACCCATCTTACTTGGTACAAAAGATTTTTCTCAAAAACATATTATATCAAGTTGAATATTATTATAACCAAAGACTTTATATAATATATAATTAACTATTATTATAATATTGAAAAGACAATGATAACAAATAATAAAAAAAATAATTATTTATGATATAATTATTGAATATGAGTCAATAATCCAAAACTCTAAAATAAGAAGACAAGTCACAAGTACCATAATACAATAGATGAGAAGAATATATTGATATGTTAAATAAAAATTGTGTGTATTTCTTTCTTGCAAATATCATGATTGGAGGACTCAATGAGCATCTTTAGATGATTCCATTAATCAGCATCTCTCTCTTAATGGGTTATGATGCTTTTTGCCTCTTCTATGAAAAATCCTAACCAATAATTCTCCCTAATATGACCACTCCTTCAATGTGTACATTGTACAAGTGATCTCCTACCTCTACTTCTACTTTGACTAATATCTCCCTCTATCTCCAAGATATGTTATATAAGATGTCTCTCCAATATATCTCTATATGTCTCACACATAATGAACTACTTGATCATAAATATATGATATAGATGAAATGAAAAGGCACAATCACTTAGAATCTAACTTTATAACTCAATAAAATTGTCATGCATGAAGAAACATCATACCAAGTAGATGCTCCAACATACCCAAAAATTTGACCTATGTGTGCCAAGCAGTTACTCCGACTATATAGCTAGCCATGTGAAGTAGATAAAATAAGTATTGATCTGATTCAATTCTCAAGACTCATCCAATATCAATCTCATAAGCTAAAAAATAATATCAAATTTATGTAGTCTCGGACAAATATAGCATTGCTTCGATTTCTCATTATATTTTACAAGTCATGCAAGATGCAAAAACAATATATTGGCCAAACTCAATGGATTATCAAGTAGCAATTGGCAAATAAGAATCTATATGTAACCAAACATCATTTGTCTTATTGCCTAGAGGCTCCTTCGTCAGGTGGTCTGGCTTCCTCTGACTAAAAGACCACATTGGAACTATGATGGCACATTATGTATAATTTCATTTTATAATCTCATGACCACTAGAATCTTGGCTTCCTCTATTAATTTTCATTGGGTATATACTAATGTTTTTTAATATGTGTGCGTGCGTGTGTGTGTGTGTGATGGTTCACTCAAACTACCTCATTATGCAATTGTGGGCAGCTTATGATTGTGGGCAGCTTATATATATATATATATATATATAATTGAGAAATGTATTTATTGTCAATGTAGTGGCATTGACACCAATGATAGGTTGGTGTCACTATACAATACACACACAAATCCATGCAGTATGCATCTACATTATACCACATAAGCATACAGTATACACACAAATAGGGTTTTCCTTAGTTACCTTTGATAACATGTAGAGAAAAATCATTTAAAATCAAAAATCCAGCATAATAAATACATTTCTCATTCATAAAGGCTAAAAAATGAAAAACATGTATATCTAGAAAATAAAACTTATCGAGACAATACACGAGTTAGGTGTTACCATCGCTCACAATAATAATAAATAACTATAATAGAAAAAATTAAAAAAAAATGCTTTTATCACTAACAATAGCAATAAACAACTGTAACCAAAAAAACTAAAAAAAAACACCTCTAACACATATGTTGAGTCTTAAGTACTTTAAGTTTATATGTTCATTATTGTATAGAAACATGAACTCATTCTATAGCTTAGTATGACACAAATGTCTCTGGTTGGGCAATTAAAAATGGTTCACTAGTATTTTGAATTAAATTAAAGGTGATTCCATATTTAATAATAATACATTGTCATGAAATGATATTATCAAAATTATCTAAGCAAAGGATATTATGTTTTAGATCAGAGCTAGCAAAACATCAAGTACCATGCCTATATTTGAAAAGAAAACTTCAACTTCATAAACATATTTTCTATTTTATTAAAAAAATAAGGATAAATATATAAATAATTCATCAAATTAGAAAATTGTAAAAACATGTATAATATGTTTTTATTTTGGATGTATTTTATAAAATTAAATAATAAATAATTTGCTTTGTTATTATTTGTATCTTTCATTTCTTATTTTTACTATTATTTATCACAATTATTTTATACGTATTTTTCAAAATTTATAATATCTTATCATAATATATTAATATATTTAAAATAATAATAGTTTATTTAATTTTATTAAAATTTAGATTTGTTTCAAAAAATTAAATAGTTATTTATGTGATTATATAAATACTAGCAAATCAAATTTCATAAAAATTTTAAAGTTAAAAATATTTTTGTAAGAATAATAATATGATTATTGATTACCTAAAAAATTATATTATTAGATGTATGTATTAGAAATCATGTCTTGGTATGATAGAAAATACTATCATCTAAAGGTGATAAGTCACAAGTTTAAGACTCGTCAAATATAATCTTATGATAAAATTATTGAGATATTAAGTTCTTACAAATCTTTCACAAAATTAAGAACATTGTTCATTGGGTACAACATTCACATCCTTTAAATAACTATTTCAAAAAAATAAATGTTGAGATTTATTTATTTATTTATTTTAGTATATGTTTTTTCTTTGTTTGGATTAGAACGCCCAACATGTGGACTTCTCTAGTCACACACACACACACACACACACATATATAGCTATTTACTCCTTTTTCATGAATGAATGAATGAATGAGTAATCTTCATTTTCTTCATCATAGCATCATAGAAGGATTTTTTTTAGGTTTAAGATTTCTAGACAAAGCCTCATCAAAGCCTTAGCAATGCCAATCAACTTGTGTCAACCACACTCTAACATCGAGAGGGATGCACGTGACAACAATACATGCAACAATGTCATGGCACTGGGCAATTTTTGTGACTTAGGCTTAATATCTCTATAATACAAAATTATGATACTAAAAATGATCATGACATTAACATTTATCTCTCTTGTTGATTCTAAAGAGGTGGAGCACAGTATGTGTATTGGCATGCACTATGGTATGATGAGTGTAGAACAAACACATGATTTTCACACTTATTTATGTAATAATTTTTTGACAAATTTATTTATGCAGTGAAAGCAAAATAATAACAATCATTGTAGAACCATGAATAATAATTCATTCATATTAAAGGTACATACTAATTTTTTATGGATTACTTTATTAAAGATTTAGTATTTGAGTCACTAATATGTAAAATATTTATTAGAAGATCAACCTAAAAGTAATTCAGATGAGTAATTAATGATTAATACAGATGAGTAATTAATTGATAGATTCATGTATGATCAATATATTTAATTCTTATCTATCATGAAAAAAAGTTTGCATAACAACCCAATACAACTTTGATATTAAATGACAAGAAGAAACTCTAACAACTCTAATACTAATATTGAGGATAGCAAATAATATCCAAATGATAATGCTCCAATACCAAACGTAAAGTCACATAGTCAGTTCAAGCAAGCATCCTCCGATACCAAATATTAGATCCCAAGCAACAAGGATCCCCAACATCGTTTGTAATCGTCGTGTGATCCGAAACTAAGAGATGCACCAATTAATAGCAAATTCAAAATGGAGGGATAACTCTCATAGAAAAAGCATATTATACACACAAGAGATAGAAAATATTACCACAAAGCACAAGAAAAAATAAAGAATTTTTTTTTTATTTCTGATTCATTCCTTCATCATTTTGATTTTGTTTTACTTTTTGCATATTTATATTCATTTGCAATGCTTAAATAATAAATAAAAAAGTCTTTTAAACTAAGTCATCACATAATATTCCATGTTATGACTTCATTCATGTCGCAACACGAAAGAATAGGTTGTAACTACAAGATTATCATGATATCACAGAACATAATTTTGATATAAAAATACATGTTACAGTTAAAATTCAATTATAATTTCATGCCAAATTTCTAGAACACATATTACAATTTAAAATAAATTATGACGACAAAATATAAGTTTCCAATCACAACCATACAAAACAGATTGCAACTCTATTCATGTAACAACACCACAATCAAATTTGCAACACCAAACATGTTACAGCTAAAGTTCAGTTACAATTTCATAATTTTACATCAAGATTCCAAAACACGTATTACAACTTAAAATAAATCATGACTTCAACAATCAAATTGTAACTACAAAAATTAACTTTCCAATCACGACCATACAAAATAGATTGCAACTTCATTCATGTAACAACACAACAATCAAAGTTGCAACACCAAACACCAGTTGTAACTTTAGAAGTATGAGTCAACTATAATGTTCTTCAATTTGGAGAATACTTCTTTCTAGTCTCAAATCTAGACCATTGGAACCGTTCTGCATCCATTGTATTTCAATATTCTTTCAATCCCAAGTCAATATCACAAGACTCCCAAATATTATACTGCTCCAATGACTCTTGCTCATCTTCCATAATTTGCTCACATTGAATTAGATCCCTAGAGTCTCTTGTCACCATCACAATGAGTGGTGGCTCTCTAGTAACTTGTAGAGCAAGATATGCATAGTCAGCTTACATTTCAGATGGTCTCACTCATAAATCTCATCAATGCAGAAGCTACCTCAATTACATCATCCACAACAAAGACTTCAAACTTTGTCTGCTCAACATCTTCATTAGGAGATTCTATCATTAATGGAATGGAATCGTGACTCCATTTGTGATGTTGCAATAAGAATAAGTCAAAGCTCACTATCTCCACATCATAATTCTATTACTTCTGAATTGTCACCTTTATCATGCCTTTCAAAAATTTTTTCACTTTTGCACTCCCTAAACTTTGCACCTTTACTATAGATTATTGTTTTCATTTTTGAGTTCCAAGATTTATTGCCCCTGACATCTTTCTTATAGTCGAGGAACTTACACTTTGTTAATTTGAAGTCAAATTTGTTCCTCCTTTTTTCTAGCACATACGTGTATGCATCACACATAAGGACCTGAAGATGAGCTACGAATGACTTTCTCCCATACAACACCCCAAATGATATTTTATTCTTCACAACTACAATGGAAGTGTGATTCTTCATGTAGTATTGTGTCATTTGCTTCCATCTATAATATTAATTTCAAGTTTACCTACCTTCTCATACATCTTGCTTTTTTCATCAGTGTTTAGTTCACCTTCTCATACATTACGCCCCAAACGATCATGTTTTGTGGGTGGCAATGCCTTGCTCGATAGAGAATCAATCTACTAGAAAGTACTACGTACTATAGTCCATCAATATAATTTGTATCTTTTTGTTAAATTGATTCTCTAATAATAATTTGAATTTCATGAATTTCTTTTATACTTTTGTTTTCTTCTGGACATAAAAAAAAATATTTGCACATATCTAAAAAATCATTAACAACAAAAAACATAATACATTGATCTCTCAAATGTGTCTCTAGTATTTCTCCAAACAAATCATATTGAATCAAGTCTAACAATGTCATTGATCTTGTGATTAAAGCTTTGAACCTCACCCACTTTTGTTTTCTACACACATAATCCTCTAAAAAGTCACTCTTTCAAACAATCTAGCACTCCTTTCCACCATCCTCTTCGAAGATACAGCTCTTAGATTCTTCTCACTGATATGTCAAAATCATTAATGTCACAACATAATCTCCTATCATGACATTGTGCTCTCGCATTGCAACTCCAAACCTTGTGATACCATGTTTCAATGTCATCACTCCAAACCTTATCAAGACACTACACTATTTTTTCTTCTCCTTTATCTTTCTTCTCATAAATCAAGGATCCACTGCCCAAAATCATGAAAGTGATTACTTGTAGATTGTACAAGGTTTCACACCTTGTCACTCGAATAATTAACATTGCTCCACGCATCATCTTGTAAGTCTTGTCATTGGGGGCTTACTCTATCATTTATCATGAAAGTGATTTTTGCTCAATTCAAGAATGTGTATCATCCTCGAAAAAAATTTGATTGACCAATAATATATCTCTATTTTTATCTTTTCTAGACCAACTATTTTTACTATTAAGCCACTCTCCAATGTTACATCTCCCCCCCAGAAAGAATTTGATTGACCAATCATACATCTTCATTTTTATTTTTTCACGACTAACTATTTTTACTATTGAGTCATTCTTCATGGTCATATCTCCCCTATTGAAAGACTCATACTAGCTAGACCAATTTTGATGATGAATTACATGATATGACACATCTATATCAATATATCAAGTGTTATCCATGAGCGACATAGAAGTCAACAAAATGAACCTCCCCTAGATAATTGTTGGTCTGCCAAGCAAGCTTTCACCTAAGTTGACTTGTTCTGATATTCCCTCTTGACATGCTAAACTCTACCACATTTCCAGTATTTCACTTCTAACTTACCCCCAACAATCCTTCCTCCCCTTGCATTTGAGTTTTCAAACCATTCATTTCTCTCTCTAGTCCACTCCTAATAACAATAGTCAAGTTATCTCAAGTATCTAATAATGAACAGAGAATGTTGATGATCTAATTATCAACACTAATTTCACAACCAATAAAATAGAGTTGGCTACTCAATATATGAAACTTATATAAATGATAAAAAAATAAACCACTTTTCTTCATACGTAATCAGTACTTTCTCATAAAGAACTTGTTGACCAAAGGCTTGTTCTGATAGAGCATCTACAGCTTCTTCCATGACTCTCATGATTCTTTGTCCCATTTACATATAATTTCTTATCCACTTTTTGATCTCACCAATCTCGACATATCTTTCTAGTTTTTGCTCATTTACATATAATTTACATACAATTTCTAAATATTTCATATGAAATATTCACCAAATATTTTTGCTTATTTACATATAATTTACATATAATATTCACCAAATATTCATCAAAAATATTCAAAAAAATCTAATCAGTCAAATACAATCAAATAAAGTCTCATATTTTCTGATCCACTTTGTATCACTTGACAAGCTCATCAGATATTTCTAGTTTTTGCTTAATTACATATAATTTAAGATTATCTATGACATGCCAGTAATCCATGTCAACCAACAAATTTATCATATACAATTTCTAGAGTTTAAAGCACTTTCCCAAAAACTTCTCAATTTCAACATTATAGATTATCACATTCGATATTCTCAAATCACACAAATCAAACTCTAATAACTTGATATGGCTTTGATAAATTTTGTTCAATTACTAAATGATCAAACATAATTCTGATACCAAATGATTAGAAAAAACTCTAATATCTCTTAAACCAAATATTGAGGATAACGCCCAAATGATGGTACTCTAACACCAAACATAAAATTGCACTGCCAATTCAAGTAAATCTTCTCCAATACTAAATGTTAGACTCGAGCAACAGGGATCCTGATGATTTTTCTTTACTATTGTGTGATCCCAAACTATGAGACACACCGATTAACAATGTATTTGAAATAGAGGAAGAACACTCATAAAAGAAACACATTATGCAATAAGAGAGAAAGAGAAAAAATATTATCACAAAGCATAAAAGAACATAAAAGAAACACATTTTGTTTCATTTCATTTTTTGTACATTTACATTCATTTAAACAACTATATAGTAAATAGAAACCCACTTAAACTAATGTGCTGTTTGATAATGCACTTGAAAAATTTAGCTGACTTAAAATTAAAATTTTTAATGATTTTAAATTTTAAATGGGTTTGAAAAAAAAATATTTAGAGCTGATTGATTAAAATTTTTTGTGAAATTATGTTAAAAAATTTAAATATGTCGAGACCTGCTTATCATGGAATGCTGAAAATGCTAAACAATAGCGATAAATTAAAATTATCAATTTGTCCTTAAAAAATATCACAAATCATTTTTCTTCATCAACATTGAAAACACAAAAAAAACTTCTCGCACGCAAGTTTATATTAGTTTCGGAGTGATTATTATTTTATGATATATTATTTTATGAATCCAAATTCTTAATGAAACCACTCCTAGCTTTTTTGGAAATTTAATAGAGAGTGATCCATGCATCTACAACTACACTCGTATCTAGTAGTATTCGAATGGCCAATCAGATTAGTACAATTTTTTATCATGCTGCCAATGAAAAAGCTAAGAAATATATTTCTAAAGGGAAAGAAAATAACTCACTTTCTCTTTTTGTGAAAGATTGAGAAGTAGTCAAAAAGGAGCGCTTGATTTTACATTTTTAGTTATAAAGCATATTTTATAATTTAAAGATTATACAACAAATTATCTAATCTACTCATATGAAATGTTCTACGTGAACCTCTACAAGTCTCGCTATACTTAATCAGAAAGAATATTTCAAACTTCTTTCCATGGGGACTTCCAACTCTAATGGAAACTTCCAAATACTTCTACTTTTTTTTCTTTTCAAAATACTCCAACCTCCTAGGTCATAGAAGCAAGAGTCAAAATTTATGTTACATGTAATTAAACTTTATTTTTCTCGTTTGTTGAATCTAGAACTTTCGATATTATTGTGAATGACACTGTTGTAACTTGTGTTAGGGGGCATGATAATATCAATATCAAATATAATCTTTTAAAAAAAGATACTTTTGTATCTGAATTTTATTATATTATATTTTTTATCAATTATTTTACTAGACAACAAATTTATAATACCATTTTTTTTTCTTTTTTAATATTTTTTTTGCAGAATCAATGAATCATATAGATAATTTTTTTGAGGAATAAGCAAGATTAACAATACATATTATTCTCCACCCTCAGAAACATCTCTATATACTCAGTTACCATTAACAAACTTGTTATGCATGCTCAATTTGGATATTCACCATTGGATAAGTTACAAATTATTGAACCAAGTATAAAGAAGATAATTTTTATTTATTGCAATTTAAGTCATTTAGGAAAGTATACTAAAACTTCATAGATGACATATGATAAGAATATTTTTGAAGAGTCATTATAAGTTATACTAAAACTTCATATATGCTCAATTTTGACATATGATTCATCGGGCATTTGATATTAACACTCTTGTACAAAATATGACAGCTAAAAGCAAAAAAAAAAATATTTAGTTGAAATGATTAAGATATTTCTACTAAGAAGTGTTTCTAGATATTTTTTAAAATAAGATATATTAATCACTAATTTTTTGATAAATCAGATATCATCGTTACTTGTTCATTTTGTAGCACATATCAACTTAGGTATCTAAAAGATAGAATATGTTAAATACCACACAAAATTTTTTAAGTATATGTATTTTATTTATGATCATTCTCCTAGTAGAGAAAAGATAGTCATGCACATCATTAACTATATATTCCTTGATTACTCCGACACTAATAAAGACTACAATTATTATTAACCAAAGATTAAGAGAATTATTACAAGTACAAATATGATATTCTTTGAAAATACATTATTTTTCAATGATTTGATCCAAGAAGATATATTTTAATGCTATAGTGATTGGATCATTACTAGAACCAATTGTGATCTCTCATGGGGTGATAATTGAACTCAACCTTACATATGATACTACCGGCATAATTAGCCTTAAGGAGAGTTGTGGGATACTTCCTAGTGTCATAAGACTATGATTTTGTTGAGACTTGTGATGATATGAGTGATGAGTAGGCTTCTAGAAATAGTGTCACATGACACAAGGTGTGAATCTTCCTAGCAAGATAATAAGATTGAGAGACTTGATGATATCAGTCTAAATATATATACCAAGCAAATATATTAACAGCATTCCTCAATCAAGTCATCTTCTATGTCAGCTAATCCAATTTTCAATATTAACTTGGTAATTAGGCACATTCTAAGAAATGAATCAAAAATATATTCTACCCAACACCCCTTATAACAGGTATTTTTTTTATCTTTTCTTGATAATTACAAGATTTCATTTTTTTTTTTGAGATATTTAATCATTCAAGATGAGAATAAGCTAATTGGATGAACAAAATATAATCATAGCCAACAATACATGAGATCATGTTCCAAAGTTCCTAGGTAAACTTGTTGTAAGATTTAAATGAGTATATATTATGACAGATAAACCTAAAGCACATACAAATCATCTTCTTGTCAAATATGTAGTAAGAAGGCTTACACTAATTTATAGTATGAATTATTAGAATTTTTTTTTCTCATGGGTCCATGATGACCACTATCTAACTATTATTTTCTATTGTTACTTTTCATATATGAACTATTTATCAGTTAAATATACAAAATATATTTCTTCACAATAATATTAAAAAGATATTTATGTAATTAATTAGATTTTACTAAACCAAAGAGTGCAGGTATGGTTGATAGACTGCAAAAGACTTTTTATGCCCTAAAGCAATCTCTTAAGGCATGTTTCAATCATTTACCTTCATCAATTATTACTTTTAGCCTGACAAGATGCATATCAATTATTTTTTTTATCATCAACAAAATAATGTGATATTAATAGAATATGTTGATAATATTATTATTACAAATGATGATCAATCAGATATATTTCAACTAAAGTTTCTACAGACTAAGTTTCAAATGAATTATTTAATGCATCTCAAATACCTTGAATTTTTCTAAATATTTGAGTATTGAGGTTTCTTATTCAGAATATATGAATTTTTTACCCAATAAAAAAATATTTAATTTACATGAATAATATAATTAGTATAATTAATTATTTCTTAAATTCTTCTAAAAAATTAATACAAATGCATTTATTTAAATTCTAGAAAATGATATTTCTTTGAATCCATACGCATAGTCAAGTAGATACTTACTCAAATCCAAATTGAACTCATGCAATCATAGAAAAAATATATTATCAAATTTTATATTTTTCTGAGGTAATATTTTTCTAAGTTGAGTAATGTACTATAAAATGAGAGACATTTGTGATTCTCAAATTTTTTTATGAAAATATCTACAATATGATCACTAATAGATACATGATTTGTAGCTATAAAATTATGTCAAATTTAATCTCATGTGACATGATAGTTAATCTTGATGTATTTCTGCTCATAAAATATTTGATTGATAGAAATATGTCGAGTAATTTGGCAATCATAGTGAAATGTTATCGAAATGGTATTGATTAATACAATTCATTCAAATAAGTCAGAAGGTACGTCTTATCCTTTTTAAAATACATAGTGGGGGTGCATATACTTTGTTTATACTTTGGATGTTAATTCCCAAATTTGTAATGGATTAATAGCAATGTTGAAGTCAAGCATGAATATTTTAAATTAACATACATTTTCATAAGCCAATCCCATCTAATATAGTTAACTTGTATCATATTATTTTTCCAAATTAGTTTTAAATTGAAATATAATGAAAAGAATTATCAAGGTGGTCATGCAAAAATACAAAATTTTGTATATTCTTACTAATCTTGTTTTGCACATTAGTAATACCAATATGTGCAATTTAATTTAGTGTTATTAAACCAACCAAAAAAATTCACGAAGTCATAATTGAGGGCAATAAACAAGAAAATAAACCTAAAAAAATAAGATGAATAACATCAACACCACCAACTATGAAAATATTTTTGTAATTTAATTTAGCATTGAGATGTTGAATGCGTAGGGTTGGGCAAGGCCTCTTTATTTGGCGTGAATAAGTTATCATGACAGGAAGTCCAAGGCTCGATTAAGAATCTAGGTCATTTTCTATCAGGCACAGTTCAGTTTGAGATCTGAGTCATGTTGGGTTAGAACAACTGAATATGACACAGGTCAATAGTACCCATTTCTGGGCATGGTTCCTGCTTGGTTGTACTTGTATCATATTGGCACTAGTCCACGCCTGAGCATGAGTCGTGTCGGGTCAAGTCAGAACAACGTGGATACCAACATTAATCTGTGTTTGTGCTTCAGTCGTGTTGGGTTGTGTACGAGCCATCCCATAATGTCATCCTGGCCCATGGAAGTGGGCCACCTAACTCATTTGACACCTCTAATTTAGCATAATATATCAAAAAACATGCAAGATATAATTGTGTATACTAGTTGAGAAATGAGTTCTTTATTCTCTTCTAAGAAGTTGAGTTACATAAGTGACAAAAGCACTAAAAGCATAGAAAGAAATCCAATCGAAAATAATAAAAAATCAAGTCGGGCTAAAAAAGTAAAAAAAAAAATTAATTCAAACTTAGGTGTATCTTATGTATTTTTGCTTCTAGTATTAATTAGATATTCTTGTGGATGATGATATGAATTGTGTGTTTGTGCAAACAATAGTTAATGTGCCTGTGCATTCATCAATCATGAGGTCACCTAGATGTATTTGTTTTTTGTTTGTAATTATTAATGGATAGAACTCCTACTAACCACAATAATTTTTATTAAATAGGAATAAATCAGGTTGTGTTTTGGTCATCCTCTAAGCTTTGAAAAACATTCCAAAATTCATATCAAATTGATATTCATTCAAATTCATTGGAACAAAATAGTTTTTAACTAGAAGCAATTTAGACCATTTAGCCCTTAGAGGTATCACTGTTTTCAATTGAAATCAAGATGAGTTACACAAATAGTTTAACTACATAGATGTATTTTGTATCTTAACAATTTTTAAAATTATTTGTGGTGCCCACTATAGATGTTTCTAGAGAATATCACAACCTGCAATCATGCTGGACACATCTAACAATCTTACTTGGAAAGCTTGGATGACATTTTATTTAAAATATATTAATGAAAGTGTAAATATGTGTTCTAGAAGGTTTGTCACTTCAGACCGCTTTAAATGTAAATGGACAGAGTATACTAAAACTGATCTAAGTCTTGCTGGATCATGCTTGAAGGACCTGGATACCAGCACAAGCAAGCAGGACCCATCCCTGGGCATAGTTTGTGCCAGGTTTGATCTCAAGGACCCGGATACCGGCAAGAGCCTGTACTTAGGCAAGATTCATGCCATGTTGCAAGTCCATGTCAAATAATGGACTCGCAACTGAAGGTACTCTTGTATGAACTCGATTGAAAGTGGGATCAGAACAGGCGTCTCCCGCTTCCTCTAATTAAAGGATTTGTCTTTGTTCAGACTCTAAACATAAAGAAATTTTCAGATCTTCACTCAAGTTTCTAACTCATTTAAGATGTAAGTTGAGAATGCTTTCATAGGTTGTGAGGATAAATCTGCATCTTGTAAGTCGACCCACGAAAAAAAGGAAGTTTCATTCTCAAAGACAACTCAACTATATTTCTCAATAAATTGATCTAAAACCATATCTTCAACCTCAAAATGATATCAAAGAGAGTTTCAATCTGGTAACTCAATTAATCTACTTGCATGGAGTTAGTGGTATAGTAATTATGTGGCAGTTAAGACTCCACTTGAAGGATTGAGATTTGCTCAAGCCAAAGGTGATGATAGCTTAACAACATCAGTTAAGAAGATTTTGCTCTGCTGACCCATGATCTTTTTCTTTCAGCATGAAGCATCTCCACAAAATGCCCCCTAAGAACTCTACTTTCCCAGCTTATTATGGCTGTTTGATCAATTTCTTGGTCAGCGAATTATACTAAATGTCAGGGTCATCTTAGTCTAGGAATGCGTTTTTTTTATAGAAAGATCTATGATCACCTTAAGGAAAACACTTATGCCGCACTAAACATTTATGAAAATTGAGAAAAAGATGCAGGTTTTCCCATCATACAAGAAAGGATTAAAAAGGAGACTTTTAGATTTGTTTTTGAAAAGATCAGTACTCAGCTTTTGGGGTGGAAAGCAACCTCGGCCATTTCTTTCTTATTATGTGCAATGCAATATGTTGTGAGGGACCAACTATGTTGTTAAATGGGTTGATGATCTTGAAAGGGCTCATAGTAAATGGATACACATGACAGAATAAGCAAGTGATTGCATCTTGTAAGAGACCAACTATGATTTCAAGGTAGAGATTATTCTTGTGAACCCAAAAAATTTCATAGCTTCCAATCCAAAATAGATGTTTTTGAGATGAGAGAATCTTGATCTAAGATCTCAAACTCAAGGAATCTTATATTAGTTCCAAAAAAGAAGCTTAGACATTTTTCTAAAAGACAATATAGAGCTTTACCAACTTGAGACGACTCATTTGTTCATCAACGGGTGGTGTGGCCAAAAAAATATTGGAATGGAGACTTGAAATACTGAAAGAAGGGACGGGTGGTCAGTAGGGAAGATCCCTCTTTTTGTAGTGACTGCAATAATTCATTTATGGATTGTAATGATGTATGCCATTTCCATTTCAAGGAAGACCATTGCTTCACTCATTGAACTTTCTCAATTCCATTACAGATCAATGCATTTGTTTGACAACTTCCAACCCTTTCTCAGCAAAAACAAAGAATTCTTACGAAAAACAACTATGTGGACAGCAATTAGCTCATTTTGAGTCCCAAGAAAATGAAATGGCTAACCATTTGTTGCTTCCAATTAAGCAAGCTCCTTTTGTAAAGCTCCCATTGAACCAAGGATGAATTGCAGAAAAGTAAACATTGATACTCACCTATAGCTTGCTTATGGAACTACTGATTATTTTTTCCCTAGAACCTATAAAATATGCACTCTCTGAACCTATCATCTGCTGAATTGATCTTGCCAACTAAAAGAATTCTCAGGATTAATAGAAAAAAATAAATTTCTCAACTTGCTTGCTCACTCACTCATGCTAACATGAGGGCTAAACTCAAGCAAGAACATAAGCCTACTATACATATTCTAAAATTTTATATAATTAAATGCTTGATAAAGAACATAAGCCTAGGAACCATTTTGTTTATATTGGTCTCATCTATATTTCAAGGGTTTATATTATTTTTCAATCTCATTGATTTGAATTAAAATAAAATGTATCAAAGATGGTATAGTTTCATAATAATGTCTATGAACTGTTAGGCTCGAACAAACTTTCTCATGATAAAAACATAAACATAAATTCACTCAATGGATGAAGATGAAAATTTTATTCCAATCACAGTTTAGTTGAAATATTTGTTCATTTTTAGATTACCCATGTGTTTCCATATATTATTATATGATGTTCCATAGATAATGTTACATGATCGTTTACATGGCTCACTCTTTTTAATAACTCAAATTTTGCTTATTAAATGATTACTTTAAGTTTTGTTTGAGAAGTTCTTATGATACTGAAATCTGTATTTGATTTACTTTGAACATATATCAATCCAGCTAATATGTTTTTAAAATAAAAATGTATAATTTTGCTCCACCTCATTCGAATGAAATTAGCACTCTTAGTCATTGCAATGAATTTCATAGGAACCCATTTGAGTGAAATGAATTTATGTTTGCATTTATTTTTCATATAATTTTCTCTTAAACTCACTTTAATAATAATACTTGATTATTATTTATGCCAACTTGGCACTCTATTGTTCCAACTCATTCCAAAGAACTAGAGATAATTCTTCTAGTAATGATTTGAATACATCTTCAAGCAAAATAACACATGCTCATTATTAATATTGAGTTTCGAAAGAGATTATACTTCGATGTGATAGCAAGTATATTTGTCCAAAGATGATAAGTCTTAAATTCAAGACTCATAAAATAGTCTCTCCAATTTTTAAAAATAAGATTATTATGATATTAACATCTCAGACTCCACTAGAGGTGTTGAGAGTACATGACAGCCAAGGTACAACCCAAAATAGCAATGCCTAGCCCGGCACGGCACAATCCAAAATCATGTATGGACCAAAGTTGTACCATCCTAAGGCATAGCTCATGGCATAATGGGCCATGGGCAGCCATATCTCATGGCATGTTGGGCCATGGGAAGCCATATCTCATGCCTGACTTGATAGGAACAATCCACAGGCACATGACCCATAACCCGAGACTATTCTTGAATCACGGGTCACAAACTCATGGGTCACATGAGTTGTAACCCAAATTTAAAAAAAGAAAGATAAGTCATGCCCATTTTAAATTCATGTAATAGGACCAACACGAAAAACGACAAGTCGTGCATATCACTTTTCATGTCAACGAAAAAAAAAAAAAATTTAAAATCAAAACAATCTTTAGCCATTATATTTGTTTCCAATGACTACAAAAAAAATCAGATGGCAATAAGATTTTTGCCTTTAAAAATAGAAAACTTCAAATATATATATATATATATATATATATATATATATATATATATATATATCTAAAAACTTAAGAATTATAAAATTGCATTATCTTTCTTCTCTCATATTTTCAAGTAATCATCTTGCCTCTCCCTCTCCTTTCTATGCTCTCCCAAATCCTAACTCTTAAACCTAGCTAGTCTTATTATCATTTCTAATGTTGTAGAAAGTAAGATATGAGCTTCTACTTGAATAATTTAATGAGACATAATTGTGGCTATAATACACAAATTTTTTTTTTTTATTTTTTCAATTTTATTATTAGTTTATTACATAATATAATAATCTAAATATAAATTAAAAAATAATAAATAATAAGTTTAATAATAATAAATTTAACATTCTTTTAAATAATAATTACAACCCGACTAAAAAATTCAAAACCAAAACTAACTTCTCTCCAAAAGTCTCATCTCAAACCTATTTTTGCCTAAAAACCCTCTATATATATATATATATATATATATATATATATATATATATAAACTTCAATAGTATTGACTCACTTTAAGATAATAAAAAAAATCTAAATGTATCAAAAAAAATCCAAATGTGTCAAAAAAAAATCAGCACTATATATATATATATATATATATGCAAGAATGCATGTGATACTAACCACCCTATGAGACATACCAATCAATACAAGAAAAAAAAATATTACATAAAATCCCAAGAAAAACTCAATTGAGTGATAAGGATCTTTAAAATTAAATCAAGTTCACCTTAATTAATACACTTTATATATCATAATGACTTTAAGATAGAAAATATGACCAAACTCATTATAATCATAAATATTCCAATTATATTTTTAAAAAGATTCTAGGATAACCAATATTATGGAGACTTATTTTTAGCCAGTATATCATAGAATTCCTAAATCTACTAATAAAAATAATATAATAATATATTATGAATTAAAAAAATAATTAATAATTAACGAATTTAAAAAATATAATTGAATAATATTAATGGCATCCAAAATACTTATGATAAAATATTCTCTTATCAATCCTTTTTGTTCTAAGAAGTTTTCAAGTATACAACCTCATCTTTGTGATTTCAATCATTATTTATTCGCATCAAGATGAAATTCTCTTTTGGTGCTGCCGTGTTCAGATTACCCAAGGTTGGGTAAAAAGTTATAATTGTGCCATTCCAATGGAGAATATATTAATAAAGTCAATTCGATTCAAGATCAAAAGTCTTACATTAAACCTTCTATATAATCTTCAAAATATTTCATGATGAACACTAATTATTCAGTGTGATGATTTATCATTTGATTTTGTATTATTCTTATTATTTTATGAATGTAATACAGCACCACTACTTATAAGAATAAGAAATAATGTACCACTCATCTAAGAATATCTCCAATATAAAACCTCACAGCATCACATGATTATGATATACAATGTATTCTTCCACAATTATGTATTAATGATACACAAAATATATGCGTCAAATAGGTCGGGTGGACGAGCAAGGCACGAGACACGACCTGATTGAGTCATCCCTAGCCCAACATAACACATCACATGATTTATCAAGTCATCCTGAGCCATTAAGTGAGTTTTTTCACGTTATGTATATGTGTCACATTATTAACATAAAAATACAAGCATGAATAAAGATTCTCTCCCACATTTAAAAAAAAAATCTTCTAAAATATTTTAGGAGCCTAACAGACAATAGTTCAATAGTTTCTATTTGTCTGCGAGTCTAAAAAAAAAAAATCCAAACAGATATAAGATACTACTAAAATTATTCTTATCTGATATTATAGTCATATGTTTAATATGAACATGTGATATTTGACTACATTAATAATAAGAGTAACGAACTTATTATTTACGATTATAACTAGGATAAAAAATTTTCTTTTATAAAATTCCTAATAATTTTTTATATCACAATAAACATATATTCATCTGTGTAAACTTGTATCACTTGCATTGTATTCAGGTACATATTCAACATTAGTAACATATTTAATAAGTTTAGAGATCACCTTATATTTAATATCATGGTTGGTGAGATAAAAATTAGGTATTTAAAATATTGGTCTATTATTTTATCTTTTTATTACCTAATTATCTGCATTGATCACAAAATTATAGTGAAAGAGATAGAGAATATTTTAACAAATATATAAAGTATATGAACCAATGATACCAACTTATTAGGTTTCATTTACAAAAAATTAACCTACTTATTTACATATTACAATACTAAGTATAGTAGTTGTTGTAGTAAAGTTCCGAGTACAAACATGAACTCCATATTCGAAGACGATGTCTTCTCCATTTAGTTAATGTGGGATAAACGATGGTATTGTACGTTAAATAAGAATAAATTATCTTAATATTTAGATACCAATTACCGTTTACTTTTATCTATTAATGATTATAAAAACTTTAATATTTTACTATGAAAGAAATCTTATGAATTCACTTATCTCATGTTGTCTAAGATGACACAAAATCTACTAACTCCTTCAGCATCTAGTATTGCATCAGAGTTTATATTTTCTATTACAACCAATATCATTTTAGATAAAAAATCAAGGCTACAACCAGATATCATTCAAAATTTATCATTCAAGATAAAGTATGAGCATAAGAATTGTTGGTAGATAATGACTCATGAGACTTGGAGAATATTGAGGTCATCACTAGCAATACTATTAAACGCTTATATGATAATGATGACTTGTATACAAATACTAATTGGCATTGAAATTAATTATTATTTATTGATATTATGTTGATTTTATGATTATTATTTTCATACAATATGATTCGCACTCAATAATTGATTACAATTTACAATTGTATATTTTTTTGCTATTACATGATAAATAATTAATATTAATCATTTTTATTTCATGTTTCTCTCTTAAGCATCAGTTTGAAATACAATGTTTATTTTATTTTTTACTACACTTGCAGGTATTGTTTATATATTTTGTCTTATACTTATGTTTCAGTAATGTTGTGTCTGATGTTTGTTGTACATGTAATTAATTTTTTTTTCTTTTTTTTTCTTATTTTATATATTTTTTTCATGTTTCTATGATGACTGGTTATCAGTAGTGATGGCGGTGGTGGTGACCGGTGGATGGTGCATATGGTGGCACTACTTACAAAAGTAGCATGATTTGGCATAACCCGAGATGACCCAGCATGGTTTGGAATGGTGGCCCGACTAGGCCACCCAAAAATGAGCCATGCCAGCATAGCAAAGCTCGTTTAACACCTTTATGATAGGAGCACTCAACATATGAGTTTCCTCAATCATTACTAACTATTATATATGTAAATATTTATTCTAATACTCATTCTTATGAAAGTTAGTTCCTTCCTTTTCCTTTGTTTTTACTATATTATTGAGTGTGCCTTTATTTATGATTGTGTATTGAAATGAGACAATATCTAGTAAAAAAAATTCTTTGAAAAATAAGTAAGCTTATTTGTAAAATGAGAGAAATCAAAGTTAGAAATATTAGTAGGAGAATTTATTTCTTAAATAAATCATGTTACTAATGGTGTATAAGTGAAAGATGTAATGAAAAAAGTTCATTCCAAATTCACAATGCAGCCAAAATAAACTAAGTATCATTATTTGTAATGTCAATATTATTGGCAAGGCATGAAATGGAAAGTGGCTTGATTTGTTTTTAAGTGATTAACATGTCAATAGATTGAAATGAAACACCAAAGTTAGGAGGATTGTTATAATACATGTCTTTGCATTAAGTAAACTATGTGAAACAAATTTTGAGATATTAAGGAGTGTCGTTCCCACCATTTTAAATAAAGACGTTAAATTTACCTCATAATTTTGTCTTTGCAAAAAGCTTAAAATACTAAGAACAGATTGGATTTGACTTTTCATTTGTAGAACCTCATAGTAATAACATATAATATAATAACACATAAAAAACACATAGACGATGTTCTTATATAACAAACAAATCTTATTACAAAAGCACATAAATTAGGTACTCTCATCAACATAATATAAAAAAACAAAAAAAAAATTATAAACTAAAAAGAAATTATAGCTCCCCAATAAGCTGATGCATACAATTACAACTCCAAATACTAAACTCTAATGCGGAGCGGTGCGGCGCGGCAGTACTTGAACTGACCGAAAGTTTATGAAAAAAAATATACAAGGTGAGATCTCTTCAAGGCATTCAAAAAATATCTACTAATTATTCTATTGTCTGAATATATATTATAATAACAATAATATCTTGGATCTTCTCTAATAGGAAGAAATAGTGTATCTTTATGTAATTTGTTTGTTTTTCAAATATTAAATTTGAAACTATATATCATATTATATTATAGATATTTAATAAGTATAATATTAATTACATATATTATATCTTAGTGAACCTAACAAAAAATATCTAAAAAATAACTATCTATATTAATTACATATATTATATATAATTGGATAATAATTAGATTTTTAATCCTTTATATAATTCTCATATAAAATATAGAGTTAGAAGTAGGAATCATCAAAAATAAAATCAGTATCTAGATCGATGAGTATCTACTAGAATATAACCCAATAGTTTAACCCCTATAATATTATCAGGCTCATACCTTCTTCATGATAAGATAATGCCGCTCTTGAACTAAGTCATTTATATACCAAATATATATATATATAAATCTTTCAAGATCATTCATCTAAATTTACAATTGAATATACTCTTTGAATTAAATGATTTCTAACTTATTATCTCCTGTAATTATAATATTATTTATATTACAAAATGAGCAAAATTACTATGTCATCATATCACTTTTAAAAAAATAAAGAAAAATGCATAATTAACTTGTTTAAACTAAATAAAATAATTACCTATGAAAATCTTATTAATCAAGCTCTCGATGATATCTCTGAGCCTTTCACAATCTACTAATTACGCATGACTATATTATACTAAATACATGTGACTTCTTTATATACAATTCCTCAATATCATCATAAAGAAAAATATTGATAGTTCACAATCTATAAATCATTAGTCATCATATCTTTACACATCTAGCTGGCAAATCCTTCATTTATAAATATTACCAATAAAATAAGAATTAGTAAGGTTATCATTTTGGTTAGTGGAGAGAAAGTATCTTGATAGTTAATACTGAATGACTGAGTGAATCTACTAGCTATAAATATTGTCTTTAGGCAATATATCTTCCAATTTATATATGTTTTCAATATGAAAACTCATTTGCAACCAACAACAAATCTTCCCACAAATTATAGTACTAGTTCTCAAATCTCATTAGAAAATATGATATTTATCTCTTTCAACGTGACATAATACAATCCAAGGTAAGATAATATTTTAGAAGAAAACTTGAATATCCTGGTATCATCAAGAGAAATTGCACAAAAAAAATGAAAAATAAATTTATACAACAATACCTGTGAAATCAAATATTCAATATAATTTCTTGCTCCCTTTCGAAAAGCAATAAAAATGACAGCAAGAAAAATGAATTACAAAATCATCTAGCTCCTCAACATGCTCATCTTAGATCTGAACAAACTGTGAATATTTCCTCCTACTAGTAGAGATGACCAAGTCTAAGAGTCATTGACTCATCATGAGTCTAAATTGAAATATACTTATAAACTAATACATTGTCTAAACTACAAAAAGATTTCCTTTTCTATAAAATTTCACTCTCTTCAAAGTTACAAAGATACGTATTTGTTGGTACATATGACGACACTATAGAAGTATCATTATAATAAAGACCAACAAATTCAAAAATAATAAATGGTTGACTCTCTATTCTAGTTTAAGGTCAAATTGATATTATTGATGAGAAAGAAAATAATGACAAGTCCAAACACATCTTATTGACTCACTCTTTCATAGCTCACTAAAAAGTTATTTTTACTTTAAAAAATATCAACACTAACTAAAATCCTATCAGTTTCAAGAAAAAAATATGTAAACCCTCCTTGGATAATAAAATATCTAAAAATGACACATTTTAAGTTCATGAGTATCAACTTAACCTAACTTAAGTAGAAATAAAAAAAATAAATACTCACAAAAATTATAAAAGATAGACTAGAATAATTATTTAAGGAGCATCTCAAGTACACCTAAAGCTTAGACTCCATAAACTCATTCAAAAGCATATCACCTTGTCTCATCTCATGTGCCCCCCACAAAACATATTAAACAATTATTGTCAAAGCCTCCCCTCCCACAAATCATTTATTTTCAAAACTCCTTCGCCATCACTCCCAAAAACTATAAATGAAATGTTTAATGTCTTAATTTTACATGTTGATTTATTAAAATTTTATTATTTTGTTTTAGAATTAGTTATACTTTTGATAATGAAAAATAATAATAATATTTAATTTTTATATTTGATATTATTTATTTAATTGAATTTCATTAATAGATAAAAATATGAATAATATTTAATAATAATATATAATTATTATATATATCAAGTAGAGTATATTTCACAAAAAAAAACATATATCTTAATTGCACCATGTGCCTCAAGGTGCTAAAAATTTTTCATGCCTCATTACATCTTGCACTTCAAATAACTATTAAGTTATGTGACCTTTATCCTGGTTGCAAGATTTGAAAGAGCATGCACTAAGAAAGAAAAAAAAATCTAATTGATAAAGTAATTTACAATTAAACTAAATCTCCCCAAATCCTCTCAAATAAGAATGTCTGATTTATCTCAATTAAATGTTTATCCTTCCTTTCGATTATCTCATTATGTGGAGATGTTATAACATAGAAAATCTAATATATGATCTCATAATTCATACAATAAATACACAAGATATTAAAACTTTTGCATATTTTTTAACTAACACATTCTACACTATATAGTAACAATATTCTTAAGACTATGATATAATATTTTCATTTTAACTAATAAAAAATAATTAAATTGAGAATGCACAGATAAAGAGTCCGTCAAACTCAAATATCTAAATATAAATCTACCACGTGAGAGGAGATATAATTCATCATACTCAATTTCAAATTAAATCATTTTCAGAGTTTTTCGACCCTACAAACTAACATCATTTTATGAAAAAATAAAATTAAAATTAAATTATCTGAAAAAATAATTTATTAAAGAAATATTAACTAAATAATTAAAAAAATACAATAATCAAGAAATAAGTACCGACCTAAATATTATCATATTTATTATAAAATATTACAAGTAAAGGCAAGAAATAACTTAACACAATTTAATATAATAAAACTCAAATTTCATTACAACTTAATTAATTCAACATACATAAATTCCCTTATCTAATGAACAAATTAATTGAGACATTCCACATAAATTGGGTGCACTCAGCTCTCATCAAATAAAAAACAAGAATAAAAATACTAAAAAACAACAATAGAAAACTCCAATAACAAGAGTAAACTCAAATATCACCCTCAAACTGGTATGTGAAAAATCTAAAATACCAAGATCCATGAAAAATAAGACAATTTCAACCAAAACCAAACTAGAAATTTGTGAACAAAATAATTACAAAAAAAATTCCAAATTATGTAATATTAGTTGGGGACAACCTATTGTGTCTACTTGGATGATCAAGAAAAGATCATAAGCGACCAATATACAAAATGCCCTAAAATAGTAGTTGACCTATTATGCAATCCAATATCAATCAAAAATACAATAAAGATAATAACATATAGAAGAATAATAATAATAATCATATAAGACAAACAAGTAGGGACACTAAAAACAAATCTTACACAATAAATAACTATAAGAGAGTTACTAAAACATGAGCTCATAATTCCACCAAAAATAAATGAATCCTTGCAAAAAGACTAATTCAATGTAGACATACTTTGAGACTCTCCTTGAGTACTTTCTATAGCCATAAAATCTATAATAATACTAGAGAAAATAACAGAAACTATTATCATATTTATTTGATCAAATAAACAAACTTCAAATATTAAATTCTCCAATAATATCAAAAGTAAATTTTAAATTCACATCATTAATTTTTTCTTCAAATAACTGAAGAATAAGATTAAAAGTTGAAATAGAAGAACATTCATTCGTATAGAATTAACATTCATCTCCACACCAACATATTTAGCTCAAAAATTATCTTGGTATACAAAAAAAATAATATAAAAATAATTCAAAGATTTAAGAACTCTCACTGATAATTTTTGAGCAAAATATGACTCACCTCTAATATATATTTTTAACATATTTATCTATGAAACAAGCTAAATATCATTACTTTCTTTCAGAATAAGTGACATATTATATTCTATAGAGGTAAAATCTTATTTGTATGGTACTATCTTAAATCATTTAGAAAGTATTAAAATATTTCAATAATGAAATAGACATTCCAGGTCAAGCATCAATATATAAGATTTTACCTCAACTATAATTCTCAAAGACCTACTAGACCTAATAGTTAAATTTTCATATGATTATAACGTCAAAAAAAATATTTTCTTTATCCCTTCGACATGCACAAGGCCATGTGATGTTATCCATGTTATTTCATAAATACAATCAAAACACAATTTGATATCAACATTGGGATGACTAAAAATTTTATATGATATTAATCATATTCTAATTGAAATAAATATATTTTACATTGGTATTACATTAAACTGTAAATCTTCATCAAAATTTGTTCAGTATAATAAAGAAAAAAGAAAAATTTTTTCACAGCTTACATAAGATATAATTGCAAGATGACAAGCAAATTGAAAAAGCTACTATTCAATTTGAATATATTTTAGCCTATAAATGAAAACACTATCGAAAAAAAAATTACAATCTCATCAAATAGAAAACAAAAATAAAAATATTTAAAAATAATAAGGAAACTTCAATAACAAAAGGAAACTTTAATAGCAAAAGCAAACTTCGACATCATTGGACAAAAAATTAAAACTCGAATTAAATAATCAAGAAAAATAATTCACTAAAAATATATTAACAAAATAATTGAAAAAAAGTACAATATGATCAAGAAAAAAAAAACAAACCTAAATATTATAATATCCAATAATTTTAGAAAATTTATAACTAGCTACAATAATATTCTTAGAAAAAAAATATAATAGTAAATAGATGATCATTACCTATGAAGTAATTACTAGCACCTATATTGATAATATAAATTTTTGAATAATGAATACAATTAACTCTAGTGCAGCTCATTTTGTATACTTGAAAAAGTGACAACAAATAATACTTTAAAAAAATTATTTGATATTAGCTTAGATATAAATTTCATATACTTCAATCTTTTAAGTATCATGATAAACAAACTTTATGGGGATCCCTAAATTATTTCAACAAATAGCTCACCTCTGTGTAGTATTCTCAATCTATTCTTCAAAATAATATCTAACAACTATCTCTGGTGCGGCTCATTTTTTATTGTGTACACTAAAATGAGACTATCTCTTCATATTTAATATGTCAGCTAAAATCAAGATTTTCTCATTTTAAAACACTAAAACATAAAGTTGCTCCAAATAAGTTAGGATTTTCCATGAACAAGCACCTACACCACACCACCTATTTGAAACCTTAACAAAAGTAATTTAAGAGTTTTCTCTAAACCCTAAATTATGTAACCACAAATTTAAAAGCTATTTTGCACCAAAAAAACTATTTTGCACTCTCCCATACCTTGCTAAAGTTCACAACTATTTGCCTATGCCTTTATCAGGCACAACACCACACGCAAACTTTTTCCTTGCTCAAGCACACCACCACATACAAGCATGCACAAACAAACACACCACCACACGCAAACTTTTTCCTTGCTCAAGCACACCACCACATACAAGCATGCACAAACAAACACACCACCACACCGAACACAATGGTGTGTGACAAATATAGTTAGTGGTGCATAATAATTGTGCACCCTTCTTCTAGAATGTGCAAACATGCACTATGTTGGTACAATGCACGTGCACAATAGTGAATATTAACCCACACTCACACCCTACTCCTAGGCTTCATTTTTCCTAGGGCAAGCTCTGATACAATGTAGAAACCTATACTAATAATATGTATTATAATAATAAATACATAAAAATATACAGATAACATCATTATATAATAGACAAATCTTATTGGTGCAACATATAAATTAGGTGCACTCAACAACAAAACATTAAAAAAAATACACAAAGTTTAAGAGAAATTACAATATCATCATCAATCTAATGGACAATCTAAGAGACTTACTTAAATCAAAAAAGATGTGTTTTAGACATGCATGATAAATTTTAAGGAACAATCGATGGAACACTTCCCTTAACTAAATTCACCAACAACAATGATTTCCAAAATAATATTTAGATTGAACCATATAAAGTACTTACTCCATAAAAGGCCATGTAGCCTCCCTTTGTGTTGGATAGAATCTAATAAAGCTAAATTAATTGAACTAAAACTAGTACAAGAAAAAACTATAAAGATTTCATTTAGGAGATAATGTATTCCAATGTGTGATAACTTCATTGGATATAATGTCAATTCAATGTGTATATCTATGTGTATCTATACTCAATACACAAGACTCTCAACTAATAAGATTTGAACTTTAGATATATCATCCTTATGTGAAAATGATTATCATATTAAGGTAAGGCATCTTTTAAGTTTGATTCAATCAAAATATTGTACGTTAATGTCAAACTACTAGTAAAGAAATATTTAATTTTTGTATGTCGATGAGTAAAAAGGAAAAATCAGCTCCAAGATATATTGGGTCATTTGAAGTCCTTCATAAGTTTGGGGAGGTTGCATACCAGCTAGGTTACCACCATAACTATTAAGTATACATGATGTCCTCCATGTCTCCATATTGTAGAATAATGGGTTTGATACCACATGTATACTTGATTAGCATAGTTTGAACCTGCAAAAGGACATAACGCATGATGAAGGACCAACAAATATATTGGATTAACAAGAACAATTACTAAGGGCTAAAGTCAACCCTCTAGTTAAATTGATATAGAATCATCATGAAATGGAACAATCAACTTAGTAGTTGAAATGAAAAAAATACCCTCGGACCTTCCCAAGTTTGTTCCTTTGAATTCCGAAAATGAAATTTTTATTAAGGAAATGGGATGTGATACCTACCATAAAAGGACTAATTAGCGATTATAGTTATCTTAGTGATTAAGTCTAATCTTATTTAACTTTGTGATTAAACTAGAACTAACACTTTTTTTTAATTGTATTCATTTGTTTTTTTTTTTTTTTGACAATTAAAATTATGCAAGGATGAGAAACTTCTACATAACTCCAAAGGAGTATCTAAAGGTGGTAGCCTTTGGACTTGCCACCTCGCCTAAATAACATAAAAAGGTAGCACGATTCAGATGTTGCCTCATCACCATCACCCGAAGAACATATAAAGGTGGTAGTAGTCTTGAGACTTGCCAATTTCACCCAAACAACATAGAAAGGTGATAGTCTAAAATTTATCACCTCACCCAAACAATAGAGACATGTTGCAACCTTAAAATATGTCACCTCACCCAAACATTATATAAAGGGGGCAATCTTAGGACATGTCAATGTCACCACACTCAAGAAACATAGGATAAAGCACTTAAACGTTTTATAGCTTTCTTCAAACGCAAAAACTCATACAGCAAGCTTGAGAGCTCTTGAGGAAGTTAATTGGACAGTGGAAAGTTGGTATTTTAGGTGGAGAATATAACTAGTACCCTTAATTAGCAAAGAGTAGTTGCTTCGAGTCATTGCAAAAAAAATAAATAGAACATAAAGCATTTTATAACATTTTAATGTATATCATAATTTCTACTTTAAAACATTTACTAAATAATTTCTACTTTAATATAAATAAATCAGAAGCATAGCTGAATGTTATTCTCTTATGGTGTTCAAATATGATATGATGATTGCATGACTGTTGGCACGAAAATTTGTGAGTGCAGTATTAAATAATCAGAACAAAGAAATGATTGAAAAGAGAGTATAATGAGATGCTACAGACATTAACAGCAAAACTACATTTTTTATGTGGAACTGTGGGTCCTTGGATGAAAATCCCTAACATTCTACAGGAGCATGAAGACACTTCCATATATGTGTGTGGGATTGGTTCTCACACTGTGTTTTAGTCCCTAAAGAAACAAAGTGGTTGTGCCCTTAGCTTGAAGTTCAAAAAGATATGGGGTCGGCCAAATCATGGACTTCAGCCACTAATTAAACAAGATGTATCCTATCCTTGAGTATGAATTCCTAAATACATGGGATATGATTTGTCCTTGGATTATAGCTCTAGAAGAGTCATAACTTATAGCTGAGCATCAATTGGAGCATTGTTAATTAATGAGTATATTGGTGAGGTTAGCAACCTATGAAGCACAAAGAATTGACTTAGGATAAAACTATGATGAACCATTCACGATCATGCATTCAACCTTCATATTAATTTATACTTTACTTATATCTAGTTGGAAAAATATGCAAAGTGATTATAAATTTTCCTGCTGAGTTCAAAAATCACCTAATTCTTTCCTTTTCCAATGCAAAGCAGAAGGCATCTACCAAGGGTATTGCTTCATGTGATTGCCTGCGAATTTAACATCTTTTTAATAGTGAAAAAGTATTTTGGAAGCATTACCTTTGTATTATACCTATGTCGTATCACATGACATGAGACATAGGCATAGCATTTTGTATCTGTGTAACATGACCATTTATTAGGTTTCATGGCTTTTACAAACAGTAAGTTGTACAAGTAATAGATAGCACCATACATTTCATCCATAAATAATATCAGATAGTATTACATTACAGTATGATAATTCCATTTATTAGGTTTCATGGTCTTATACAAATAATAAGAATCAATTGGTAAGTTTAAAAAAAATTAATAAATATTAAGATGCAAGAAAAGGTATTAGAAATATAACCCAAATAATAATGAGGTTATGATGGATGAAAACGAAACAAAAAAAAATCAATGAAGATGTTGAATCGCAAAAAGATGTTGTACATATAACAACCAAAGAAAATAAATGAAACCATAAAGATAAGTATGTAGATTTAGATGACGGAACCAACTCTAGAATAAGAATTATATCATGTCATGTGGAAATGGTTACGTTTTATTTGTTATTTTTTTTCTATTTTGGCGTATATGAGAGCACCTCGAATGTAGATTGTCACAACTTAAGTATATGTGTTGTGATTTCTAACTTTTGGTTAATAAAAAAAATATTAATTATTTTTCTTTTCTTTTCATTTTTTATTTTCATTTTTTTTTTATTTTTTCTTTTCTTCTCTCTTTATCCTCCTCTCTCACCCTGTAACCCTAGTGGCATGCACGGTGGCATGCCCTGCACAACTACCGACGACATCATATGTAGGCATTTGGTGCATGTAACGACAATATCAATATTTTCTCTTCAATGATTAGATATTATTTTAAGTGTTTGCGTGACATTGATACTTTGCTTGCTCATTCTTAACTTCCACATATATCTTTGTCTAGATTGATAACTTTAGATTCTATCATTTGAAAGTCATCTTAATCTTAAGATTATGAGGCCTATCACATATGAAAACATATTAGAACTACCTATCATACTCGTCAAATTTGTATATATAAATACTCGTTCAATTTAATTCAATCAATTATTAAAAGACACATTAACGATAACTTATAATATTTTATTATATTATTTGATAATTATATTTTTTTTTTTCAAATTAGATTATTTTTTTATTTTTCAATAATTTTTATTAAAAAATTAAAAATCAATTTAGTTAAAATATTAAAATTATTCGGAATAACAATATTTTCAATGGCCCAAGTAGAGTATGCCGGCCTGGCACAACCTAAAAAACAAGGAGCACAACACACCCTGAAAAACAAGGAGCACATCACACCCTAAAAAACAAGGAGCACATCACACCCTAAAAAACAAGGAGCACATCACACCCTAAAAAACAAGGAGCACATCACACCCTAAAAAACAAGGAGCACATCACACCCTAAAAAACAAGGAGCACATCACACCCTGAAAAACAAGGAGCTCAGCACAACCCAAGCATTGAGACCCAAGCCATAGGCCCAACCTAACATGGTTCAAACCTAGGCTAATATGGATTCATGCCAAGCTAGACTAGGCTGAGACTAACAGTTAGCCATGACTTAGTGAAAAGGGCATGGTCAAGTCTGAACAAAAACAAGCAGAATTTTTAAAAAATCATGCATAAATCTCACGCGCCATACATCAAGTATGGTTCAAGTCACCCAAAAGCATGACCCGATCACAACCCATATGCCTCAAGGACCAAGGCCAAATTCAGCTCAGGTGAACCAACACATCAAGTCATGTCATGCTACCTGCCCAAGGAGCACAAGGGCGGTGGGTAACCCATAATAATAGTACAAATAATTGTGCAATAAACAAAACCATTAGTTAAATGCCAATAAAATATGTGGTCTGCTTTTGAATTCATTACGTGCGCTCCTAAGGTGGGCATACTAGAAAGTAAATGAGTTGTCTGCTGACACCTTATAAAGACTTTATAAGTATTGATATCCCTGACATGTACTTGTCCCCCAAGTAGAATATTTGATTTCAACCGGTATGTATTTCTGATGTCGGTTGGTAGGCAAGAGGTGGACTGACCCATCCTGTCATGGCCGAAGAGTTTTTTTTACAAAGTCATGTCATGACAGGCCAAGTTTTTTTTTGAGTCGTATCATGTCATGGAGGATTTTTTCTAGTTTGTGTCATGCCAAGCCTAGTTGTCTAGGTCGTGCCACGAAGTAGTCTAAGCCGCACAACTCATTTTTCACTTTTATAATTTTAGTACTTGTTATATAGATTATGATATGAGTACACCTCTTTTCTATATAAGTACACCTCACAAAACAAAGTTATAAAAAAATAAATATTTAATTGAAATGACTAAAATATATTTATATGATAAAGATATTTCCCAATATTTTTAAAAAAATACAATATTAATTGGCAACTATCTGATCAACTAAATATATTTTTTTATCATTTTTAATCATATCCCTTTTCAAATCTTAAAAATAGACTATTTAGTTTGCTTCTCAATAATTTTAGGAACACTTAGTTTATTTATGATCTTTCCTTAAAACTTAATAAAATGGCACTCAACACGATATAATATCTTTCTTCATTATTTAGTACTCAAACAAAAAACCATGTTATTTTTTTATGACTAATAAAATACTATTGAGTATTAACTATATTTAAGCATATATCATTCTTGAACGAGTCTAGATAAATAAGAATGTAGAAGAGATATTTGGATCTTTTAATCTTCCATATTTATTATCTATTTTAAATCTTGTTGATTTATATTATAATTGGCAGCTATCTGATCAACTATATGTATTTTCTTTTTATTTTTGATCATATCCCTTTTAGGATCTTAAAAATATACTATTTAGTTTGTTTTTCAATATTTTTAGGAGCACTTAATTTATTTATGATCAATGCTTAAAACTTGATAAAATGGCACTCAATGTGATATAATATCTTTCTTTATTATTTTAGTACCAAAAAAGAAAGACATATTAGTTTTTTAAGACTAATAGAGTACCAATGAGTATTGATATAACTATATTTAAGCATATCTCATTTTTGAATGAGTCTAAATAAATAAGAATTTAGAAGAAATATTTAGATCTTTTAATCTTCCATAATTATCATCTATTTCAAAGCTTGTTGATTTATATTATAATTGCAACTATTTAATCAACTATATATATTTTCTTATCATTTTTTATCGTATCCCATTTCAGATCTTAAAAATATACTACTTAGTTTGCTTCTCAATATTTTTAGGAGGAATTAGTTTATTTATGATCTCTCATTAAAACTTAATAAAATGGAACTCGACACAAAGTAATATTTTTCTTAATTATTTTAGTACTTAAAAAAGAGAGACATGTTATTTTTTAAGACTAATAGAGTACTAATGAGTATTGATGTAATTATATTTAAGCATATCTCATTCTTGAATGAGTCTAGAATCTAGATAAATAAGAATTTAGAAGAGATATTTGGATCTTTTAATCTTCCATATTTATCATCTATTTCAGAGCTTGTTGATTTATATTATAATAATTCTATTTCGAGTACATGTATGTATTCAAATATATTGATTCTAAAGAGAATAAAATTTTCTTAATTACTAAAAAAAAGAATACTCTCCTAATCGAGATGAGGTAGCAGCCCTAGCACCTATATTATCTCCACTCAAAATAAGTTAGGAGCTAGGAGACCTTATCATATAGGACGTAAATTTTATTTTAAAAAACATAACTTGCATAGCATGCTCAAAACAAAAGAAAATCTCCTAAGAAACCAAAGAAATATTGCAGTTAACTTTTCTGATCATGATCTTCTCATTATTCTCTTAAAAAAACTGAATAGTCATACTCATACCTTATTTCACAAGCTATGTGATATTTATATAATTCTTCTTTTTTGTTTCTTTTATTATTTCTTTTGATAATATTAGAATAATTAAATATTATTATAAGATATTATCTCATCCAGAATAACATATGACTATACTATAATCATGTAAGAGATAAATATCTTTTACATAGATGAGTTTGAAACTAATTCCTCAATCTTTGAGAATAATTATTATTGGTCACAAATAAAAGTGAAACAAATGAACAATTTGATAGAGCACACAGCACGACACACAAAAAATCGAGCTTGGCACAATATGACCCACAAAAAAAAACAAGCCTAAAGTTGGAGCAAGCCATGTCAGGCTTGTCGGAGCAGCATGGCTCAACACAGCGTACCAGCTCACATGGGCTGAATTTGCCCTGAATTCCACTAGCTGGCAGGTCATGCTTGGGTCATGCCATAAGGCAGCATGAACCCATACTCGAGTATGATGCATGAGATTCATGTGCCATTTAAAAAAAATATTGTGAGTCGGGTTGGGTTTGACAGGCATCATCTCTAATTCAACTCAACATGATCTTTTGCATGTAAAAGATAGCCTATAGCCTAAGCCAAAGCTAGTCATTAGCCCGGAAGAGACTAGTCTAACACAAACCCATGCTACCATGGGTTAGCCACAAGTAGAGATTGCAAATGAGTCAGTCAAACCTAACATGATTCATGGCCCGACTCTCAAAAACCAACCCAAGCACAATGGAGTGTAGCCCACGTGCCACAATAGCACAAGCACAGCAAGACCATGAAACCAGCCTGGTTGACAAAATGTTATTGGGTCATGCCCAGGATTTGGCAAAAATCCTGACTCAAAGTGACACATGAATCTCATGCATCATTTTTTTTAAAAGATCATAATAGGGTCAAGTTGTGTCGGGCAAAATCAAAGCTAATTGGTAGCACATGCTTAGGCTAGCATAAGTTCATCCCATATCAGGTATGCACACGGCCCTGGCCAGGCACAACTCGAGTTGCCAACAAATGACCTTGTCGTGCAAGGATGCCCTTTTTAATAGTTGTACCAGCCCATCACAAACCATTTGTCACCTCTAACTATGAGCTCCTATAAGACATGGCTTGTGCCATGAGCCAATTTGGATGGGACACATTGCAGACCCGACATGCCCCAATTTAATGTCGGACAAGCCACCATGTCATGCAAGATACATCATGTTAGATGAGTGACAACCTGGCAAAGCCTATTTAACATATCAAGTTGCAGGTGAGTATTCGCTATGAAGACTAAACATGATGCTAAGAAATATCAATTAAAAATAAGACTTATTACAAAGAGAATCACTCAGATTTTTGAAATTAACTATCGTGATATTTTTTCTAGTGTCTACTATGATCTTAGTATAAATAACTATTTTTTTTGTAATTTTTCACAAATGAATAATATATCAATTAAACTTGAATATTTTTTCTTCACTATAACATTAATGATGAAGCATGTATGAAGCAACTGTCTAGTTTTTGAGACTAGATAGAATACTCAAATGCAATTTGTAGACTAAAGAAAATCTTATAAGATCTAGTATAGTTGTACAAAACTTGGTTTGTTAACTTTTTACTCATAGTTTCATCATTTAATTTTCATAAATATCTTACTAAGTATTTCTTAATTTTTTTCGTAAAAAATCAAATAACAAATTTAATTTTATTAATCATATATGTGCATAATATTTTGATCACGAGACATGATAAGTGAGAATCTCTCAACTCAAAAAATACATTCAATCAAAATTTAAAGATAATTTTTGTAGGCTTAAATACATTCTTGAGATTGATAAAACTTGATTATATAAATATTATTTTGTCACAGATAAGCTATACATTAAATACTCTCAAAAATTAATTTTTAAAGTTGCACTCTAGCAAATATGTCCAATTGCTCATTGAATCGGGTAGTAGTCATTTAATTGATGGGATTCCTCTAATTAACTATTACAAAATCAGATATAACTTATGATATAAGTATTGTTGATCATTTCCAAGATTATGTATTAAAAACACACCTTAATGCAACTCTTCATAAGCTTATATGTATAAATAAATTACCAAGACCTAGTATTTTATTTCATTCAAAAATCATAAACATCTTATGCTGACTGGATATTCAGACTCCAATTAAACACTAACTTATGCTTATATATGTAAAGACATTACTAAGGTTACTATAATTTTCTTGTAAATAAACATATTTCCTGAAAAAATAAAATGCAAATGATAATCTTTAAATTCAATATGATAATCAAACATTTACTTGAAAAAAATTAGATTTTCAGTTACTTTTATCGCAACTCCATGTTGTGATAATCAGACAAGATTTATATAACCTTTAATTCGATGTTCAAAGAACAAATAAAATACATAAAAATAAATTATTATTTTATTAGAAAGAATATTTAAGATATGACAATAGTCATAACTTATATTAATATAATAGATCATCTAGCTCAAATATTTATAAAGACTTTGAGAATACATCAACTTACTTGTCTTTCTTTCAGACTTAATATTCTGAATATTTATGAAGCAGCTATAAGTATCGTAATTCTTTTGTTTTTTTATTTTTACTTTTGTTTACTTTCATGATAGGAGTAGACAACATGTGGGTTATTCCAATTTAGTTGTTTCTATATATAATTCTAGGACACTCATTATGTTTGAGTTTCAATATTAAGTTTTCTAATTTATTTTGTTAGTCATATTTCGATTGTGATAATCAGTGGCAGCATGAAAGGTATGGCACAAAGAAATTATTAAGACTAGTGTTTGTCACACCCTTTATATATGTAGTACATCCTCCAAAGCACTCCATACAGTTTTCTTCTCTACCATTTCTTCTATCCATTCCCATTATATACAAGAAGGTGAAACTCAGTGTTAATTAACTTGACCATGTACATCCAACCGATCAACATTAATTGCTGCATTCTGTTGACTAAAACAATACCTCTTGACATTGAGCCCCACAAAATGATGATCGACAATCATCATTGTTGAGAGTATTTGTACGAACACAAGACTGGTGATCTACAAAAAAAGTAACTGTTAATGTAGGTCAGCTTAATAAGCTTAATCATTCCATAATCTAAAATAAGCAAAGAGATATCTTTTTTAGCATCGAGATAGTACGAGCGGACATACATTTTCCCTTGCACAAACAGCAAACAAGCATCATGGATATTGCAGTACCACTACCATCTTCAAGGTGGCATTCATCTTGGACCAATCCACAAATTTTACATGAGCAGTATATGCAGTACCATGCTCCAGAAGGAAATTTCTGTAAACACCAGCATGACCATGTAATGTATATCACATAGATAAATAAATTAGCTGCCTTCTTTCAACTTTACTTTGAAAAAACAGTGGAATATGTGTTTTATGTGTGAATTTTATGCTTTTTAAAAAATTCTAAGTTGTTAAAAGACATGCTCACTTCCATCTCCAGACAACTTTGATGAAATGTTGAAGGGCAGCCATCACAGCAAATCAGATCACCACCATCACCGCAGATCCCACAGGTATCATCATTTGGATCATCACCAACAAAATCAACAAAATGTAAACCCTGAAGAACAGACTCATCTTGCTTATACCATGATTCTAACTGACACTGCAAGAGACAAGCACCAGCCTCTAGATATATGTTTTGCATTGGCTGAGATGAATTTTTGCCTGCATGACCCTCAAACTTTGCAATTGGAAATGTTTTGCTGCAGCAGTCACATTGAATACCATCTCTTCTAATCCTACCAGCGAGCACTGGATGTGACTCAGAGGATTCCATGTATTGCACCTTCCCATCCAATGGCACTGAACCTGACTCAATCATCCAAGTCAACACACTGTATTGCCCTTTTTGTAATGAAGAGCCACTGCTGTTAGACTGTACCTCCTTGTTAGAGTTCCGAGCCATCAATGCATATCTTTTGCTGTCATGCTCTTCTTGTCTCCTGTGATTTTTGACAGAAACTGATGTTCCCTTCTTATATTTACCAACAGAATAACTTGAATTTGGTGGAGTTGCCAGTTTACTCTTCTGCAATTTCAATTTCTTCCTCTTCTTTTGCTCAGATTCATCCATTGGAATTCTTCCCTTCCTTTCATTCTTCAATTTGCTTTTGCTTTTATTTTTATCTGACCTTTGCTTGCTAATTACCTTAGTTAGGACATTCAATTCTTCATCTTGAATTGGAATGAATTTAAAACCAATCTTATAGCTATTTGAATCACCAGCACGATCTTCATGATCTTTTTTAAGTACACGATAAGCTAGGGTAACTGACCAGTGGGTCTTTCCCTCAGGATTGATATACACTGCATCATTGTAATTTCTACCCTTCCTGGGCCGATATTCAATTGTCCATCCAGCCCCCAATAGAAGTTCCACGATTTTATCTCTCACTGCTTGCCTGTTTGATCTTCTCTGACCTCCTGCCTTCTGCCTAGTTTTCTCACCTTCTTGTTTTCCCTTTGAAGTTTGAGATAAATTTTCAGTATTGAATTTCTTCCTGTTAAGAAGCGTTTTGGATGAAGAACTGCTAGTTTCAGAGATGTCGTTGTTTCCAGGTTGCATTCCATTCTTGATCATCTGAAACCCAGCACCATCTTCATCATCTGTCTCCATTGATGCTTTTGTATGCCTATGCCTCAACTTATTCTTTGTATCCAATCCATTTCCATTGGCATCTGATAAAAGCTTCCCACGCTTGCGCTTAAAAACTTTCTCAAATCCCATATCATTGTTATGGATCTTTTCCGGATGGACTCTGTCTACATTTTTCATTTCATACTTTTTCATCAAGGACCTGGACGTTTCCTGAGCACTGGGGGATATTCTATGATGCAGCTTTAGTTTTCCCCTCATCTTATTATATGACTGGTCACTCTCTTCTCCTGACAAGGTGTAATTGTCTTCCAAATTACTTCTACATTTCCCAGATGCAACATGCCTTTTCTGTTCAATAGTTCTTCGTTTTTTATACCTATATTCAGAATGAAATCTCAAATGCATAGCCTTTTTGACTTCACCATTCATGGGATCCAACATCCGCTTACCCTGGCGAACTGGCCCATTTACTTCCCCACTGGTAGCCTCTAAAACCTTGAGCTGGTCAGTGTCTCTTTTTCCACTGCAAGCCAAGTAATTTGGCCGACAGCCCACTTTTGCTTGTATTTCTTCGTATGAAGCAGAAATTGATTCATCTCCAATTCCAAAATCGGTTGATTGTCTGTTTTCCTTGTTATTCAGTCTACGACCTCTTGGATGATCACCTTTGTTTAGCTTCTCGAATAACTTGCTCCTAGATCTCTGACGTTCTTTCATTTTCGTATGTCTGGATGTTCGTCCGGAAGCCCTGAATCGTAAAAACCACCAAAAAATAAAAACCTAAGACTTACGTTTATGATTTCACTTCTCTAACAGCACATGGAAAGAGCAACATCCACATAATTTCACTTGATGCAGGCGACAGAGTTCAACAGGTGACCTCGCACTAAAGGAAAAGTCACGGCAATAAAACCTTCCCGGAAACGAAATAATTTAAACATAATTACATTGTTTCCAACGAATCACGTCCAAATCATGCACAATAACCCTAGGGTAGAGGACCACGCCCTGCACGAAGATAATAATTGGGTGATCCCGCTGAAAAAGATTAGCATCGATCGATTTGAATATCGACTGCTCGATTTAACTGAGCTTCTAGTAAATTATGATCCTCCCTCCTGGAGACGATTAACAGGGATGCGCAGCTCCTTTCGCCTGTTAAGTACGTTATCCTTGCTAGATTTTTGGGGATTTGAAATATCTCTTTTCCAAAATACTGTTTTTAAGAGTTTTTGTATTGAACCTTTTTATAAGTTTATTTCAGTCGATTTCTGATGATTTTTCACAAATCACGTCGCATTCTCTAAACTTTGCCTCGCAAGTCGCATGCCTCACGTATGTATTTGTGGCAGGTTTATATTTTGGTGGGAAATTTTAAAAAATGACCATTTATAAGGAAAATAACTTAGAACCCAATGATTTTTTATTGTTTTTGTTGGTAGTTAGTGATCTCATAGTATTTTGTTTGTTGGTATGGGCATGATATTACTTTAACTTTGCAAGGTATATGTTATTTCGGCACAGTAAAATAATAATTATTAGAAATTCAAGTTAATTTTTATTTTTTTAAATTTAGTATTTTAATCAATTATTTAAATTTTGTTTTTAAATCTTTTTAATAACTACTTTTTATAGATTTTAAATTCTACCAAATTAAAATGCTATAAAAATAGAACTCATGATAATAATTTGAAAATTGAAAATTCAACTCTAAAAATAGTAAAATAAACAATATAATAAAAGAAATACAATTTAAAAGTAAATTGAGATTTAATTGTTTTTTAAAAGATTGAAAATCTTAAAGATATTTCCAATGTGAGCTAGGTGATGTTTCACCTAAACCTACTATTACATTCTCTTACTTAAAAATCATATTTCTCATTTTTTTTTATATTTGCTTATGTTTTTGCTAAGACACATGAAGTTCTGCACCATTTAAACTTGTCAATATTGATCGGTTTTGTCAAAATATCGATTATGTTCTCATCAGTATGAATCTTTTACATATTCATACTTCCTTCTTCAACTTTCACCCGTACAAAAAAAATATTTACTCGGATGTGTTTTATCTGAGTAAAATACTTGATATCATGCTAAGTGTAGAGCATTTTGACTGTCACAAATAAAATAACTTTATTTGTTTGTGTTCAAGCTATTTCAATAGCATTTACAACTAAATTATCTTTTTACTAGCTTGTGTAGTTATAACATATTCTGCTTCTGTCATAGAAGTAGATATCATAGACTATAAATTTGAAATACAACTTATAGCTCCTCTAGCAATAGTAAAAATATAGCTCATGGTAGACTTGCTATTATTAATATCCTTAGCATAGTCTGCATCAATATAGTCTCTAACAATAAGGTATGAATATTCATAACATAATGCAGCACCTGAGGTTCCTTTAACATATCTGAGAATCCTCTTCACAGTACTCCAATGTCCTATGCTATGATTTGTCATGAATCGACTAACCACTCTCATTACTTGTGCAATATATAGTATTGTAGAAATCATTACAAATATTAAACTTCTCACTACTAATGCATATGATACTCAAGACAATTTTCTCCTCTCTTCTTCTGAGCTATTATACACACTTGAGGATAACTTGAAATTAACAGGATGAGGGGTAAAATTTGACTTACTACCTTGCATATTGAAATATCACAAAATCTTGTTAAAAAAGTTTTCTTGAGAAATCCAAATCTTCCTATTATTTATATCTCAGTAAATCTACATCCCTAGAATCTTATTTGTTGGTCCCAAGTCCTCCATATCAAAATCTCTAACCAACTATACCTTCAATTCTTAGATTCAACATTTGTTAGGGCCTACTTCCAACATGTCATCTATGTATAATAATTAAATGATAAAAATATTTATATCCTCAAACCTCTCATCGTATGTACAATGGTCTAAACTGGGTCTATTGTACCCAAGAATAATGATGAAGGAATCAAATCTCTTATACCAATGCCTTGATATCTATTTTAGACCTTATAGAGATTAGTTCAACTTACAAACCAAATCTCCTTGCCATTTTTAGCAAATCTTTCTAGATAGAACATATAAATTTCTTCTTCAATTTCTCCATGAAAAAATGTAATTTTAACATCCACTACTCCAAATATAAATCAAATATAACACACAAAGTCATTATTACTCTGATTGTTGTAAGACAAATAACTTAGGAAAAAAACTCATTGAAGTTAATGCCTTCTTTATCAGCATATCCATTTACTATCAATCTTGCACGATATCAATCTACTTGATCATTGATATCCTACTTAATCTTGTAAACCTATTTGTTACTAATAACTTTTCATCCTGGTGGTATTAATACTAGCTTCCAAGTATTATTCTTATGTAGAACTTCAATTTCTACTTCCATTATTGTCATTCACTGAGATGCATCTGAACTATTTAAAGCTTCATAAAATGTTGAAGATTCTCCATCCTTTATTAGAAGATAGTATGCGATATTTCTCTTTTTAAGATATTTCAAATACCAAGCTAGCGATTTTCTACAATGTGTTGACTGACTAATTTCTTGAGCCTCTCGACTTGCTTTTGTGCTTTGTGATCTAGTTCTTTCTTTATAGATACTGGAACATCTTGTCTCTAATTATTTTCTACTTACACAATGATAGTTTCTAAAATTTCTTTCAATGTATTATTATTATCATCAATTATTTCTAATTGATTTTATACAAAGATTACATCTTTGCTGATAATTACCTTATGGGTAGTGGGCTCCCTTAAGTAAAGGTGTCAACTGGGCCGGGCTGGCCAGCAAGAGGCACGGCACGATTCGGCCGTGCCTGGGCCGGCCCGGCACAGAAATTTCTCGTGCCCGAGGTCGTGCCGAGGCTAACCGGGCCTTGTGCAGTGCCTGGCCTAGCACGGTACCGTGCCGAAAAAAATTTTTTAAAATAGGGTTTCGGGCACGATCGATTCCTAATTTTTTTTAAAATTAGGGTTTCTGGCGCGCCGAAACCTAATTTTTTTTAAATTTAGGATTCGGCCTGATCGGACCGAACCCGGTGGATCATGCCGCGGGCCCGTGCCGGGCTGAACCCCCACAAAATCATGTCGGGCCAGGCACGGCACGGTACAGTAACCATGTCGTGCCTAGCCCGGCACGAAAACATGGTCGGACCTGAAAAAAACGAACCGGGCCCGCCTAGCACGTTTCGTTTGACACCCTACCCATAGGCGATACCCCTTCACTCTTTCAGCATACCTTAAGAATATACACTTTATAAATTTTGAATTCAACTATGTTCTTTATTGGGTATTGTACATCACATACATAAGACATCAAAGAAGTGTAATTTTGAGTAATCGACTGGCCACTAGTCCACATCTCCATCAGTGTCTTTATATAATCATAGTTGATGGTGACTGATTTTGTGACACGCCAATCCCCAGAGGGTCTCATTCATTCCATCACACAATAAAATGTGCAATAAAATAAATTTTTTTCCAAAATATAGTGTGCACATTTTTTTTATTTGTTAGCGGAATATAAATACATAAAATATTATTCAGGCCACAATCAGCTTCCTTCACACACATGATCTTGCAAGTAGGTTTTTCATCTATCACGGACCATTACCTAAAAGGAGTTCCACAACGAAGTGAGCAAAACTCAGTAGAGGTAAACTTCTACATGGCTACTCTTTTCCTAAGTGCACATAAAAACATCAAGTGTATATATCAATACCTATTCAAATTCAATGTTTATATGAATATAATTATGGATAAAATATTCATATACATATATCCTATGTCCCATTGACCCCCTCACACATGTCGAAGCAAAGTGCAACATATTACATATTGATGTAGATATATATATATATATATATATTGGACATACTTCAAAAAATATGGATCTTCTCTCAAAAATAATATTGGACATTCTCCAATATATATATATATATATATAATTTCTCATACTTCGAAAAAAATGGACCTTCTCCAAAAAATAATATCAAATATTCTCCAAATATATATATATATTTTCCCTTGGATATTCTCCAAAAACTATCACGTAACTCAATCTAGATGTTGTCCCAATTTGAATTTGCATAATAATATTAGACGTACTTTGAAAAATACCGTGCAATTTAGTATGGATGTTGTCCCAATTCATATTTGCATAATAATATCCATTATACCTTTATATATGTATACAATGCACTCACCCATTTATTTGGGATGTTCTTATGCATATAAAATACAAATATGTTATTTATGATTAAAACATGTTCCAAGCACAATGATAACTATTCAACCACAATTCACACTTCAATATATTCTATTAAACAAAACACAAAAATTTTCCCCAATTAACCATCAATAATTAAATTTCTAAATAGTTTGAATTGATTTATATAAACCATGATCATTTACAGCCATTAAAATAGAAAAAAATTCTAATAGGAGAAAACCACAATCTCTTTGGAATATTTCATAGAAATTTAAAAATTTAATATCAATTTGAAGCTCTCGTTGTGTAGAGTAACTTTTATTCTAGTACTATTTTATTTTGATTACAGAATAATCATCTATTACCAAAAAAAATTATGAATCTTTCATCTTTTTTTTCTTTGCATTGTATCTCTCACCCAACCTTCTTTCTTTTTTTCCCGTCTCTCCATTTTCCCGATTCCCACCTTTTTTACTATTTTATTAAAATAATATAAAAAACTTATTATTATTTTTTCCTTTTTTTTTGACAAATGGGCTATGCATACCCACAACCACGTTGCCGGTGCAATGGCGGTTGGGATGGTATTTTTTTTCTTTATTTCCTAATTATTATAATAATAATTAAATAAAATAAAAAATAACTAAAATTTTGATTTCCTTAGAATTTGATAAAATTTGTCACTGTGGTTATATTTCTCAAGATGAATTCACTGATGAAATCCATTTTATAATCAGGATTCTAAAATTTTCAAATTATTTTTCCTTATTACAAAGTTACCATTTTGCCCATTTTCCAAAAAAAACACATTATTCATTTATTCATTTTTCTTTTTTTTTTTTGAATTTCACAGATTTATCACATAATCACAATTGAGTAATCTATTAGCCTACCAGTCCACAAGTTTGGTAGACTTGTAGTCCTCAGCGTTACTTTCATCCATTCTATAAGAGTTTTGTTCGATTATTTTGTTACTTCATTTTGTTGTGGCATGTATATGACTATGAATTACTATTTGATACCTTCTTGCTTGCAAAAAAACAAGAAACTCACCATCTATATACTATCTTCTATTATCTATCTACAAATGCTTAATCTTTTTTCTGGATTCAAGTTTCACAAATGCTTTGAAGTCATTTAAAATTGAAAACACATCTGATTTCTTCTTGATTTGATGCTCTCACATCTCATTGAGTAATTGTCAATGAAAGATATAAAATATTGTGCTCCTCCTTGGAATATTTTTGGTGATTCCCATATATCAGAATGTATCAAGTCTTAAATATATTTATTTTTTTTTAATTGATCTACAAAATATAAATCTATTCTGCTTATGTGTAACACAATACTCACAGAAAGGTAAATTTATTAATTTGAGCCCAACAAGTAGCTTTTTGTTAGAGAGAATCTTCAAACATTGTTCTAATATGTAGCATAGTCTAAGATGCCACATTATTATTGATTCTTTTCCTTTTCTAATTGATGCAACGTATGCATTAGCTTCCTATACTATTTTTCCTTTAAGCATGAATAAATTTGCATTGATCTTTTCTCTCTTCATAACCATAAGTGTGTTTCTCACAATCTTTATTATCTCATTCTCAATATGAGTTTTACATCCAAGATTATTTATTTATCCCAAAGTCATTAGATTTTTCTTCAAGTCTATCACATATCATACCTCTTGAATGGTACAAACTATACAATCAAATATTTTTTTTACTAATACAAACAATCTTCAAAACATGATCATCATTCATGTATATAGACCCTCATAAGATTAGTTCATATTTGTGAAACCAATCTCTTTGAGATTTCATGTGCCATGAAGCTCATGAGTCTAGCAATCACATATCACCAATTTATTTTATGCTTTCAAATATTATTGTTACCTTATTGTATAAGATGTTGTCATCATCATTGATACTTACAACATTCCCATGAGTATTTGATAACTTTTTATCTCTACTCTTTTTCTTAAACTAATAATCTCTTTTGATGTACCATTTTTTTTCCATTGTTAAACACTTAATATTATTTTTATTTAGAGTTTGATCTACCATAATTCTGACTCTCACCAGGGCCACGCTCCATTGATCTTCCTAATATCACCGTCAAAGCTTCTACTTGGTGTGTATTTGCATATATATCCTCCTTATTTTTGCGTTTACTTTCTTCTTCTAAGATGAAATAGGCAATATCATTGAAGATTAGATTGTTTATTATAACATCATCAATTAGATTGTTTATTATAACATCATCCATTAGATTGACAATGAGTTGATCATACAAACCAGGTAGACTTTGAAGTAAAATTTCAAAGTTAATATAATCTTGTGAGAGTATTCCAAATTTTTTTTGTTGTGTTCTTTTCTACCATACTTGATAATACTTCATCAACTAGTATCAAATATAAATCAGCTATCATGTTATCATCCATCTCATTCCATTTATCTTTAGGAATCTCAGTGGGGTTTTTTTCAATTGCATCTAAGTAATTATCCTTTTTTAAAATTGCCTTAATTTCATTTTTTATAATAAAAAATTACTCGTGCTGAATTTTTCTATTTAAAATTTTGCTTCCATTTGTTTTACTTTTACCATGAATAATAATCAAGAATAATAATAATAATTTGTGTCAGTACACCAAAAATCTAGATAGAGGCTCTTATCACCCTCTTGAAAGAATTTTCCTAGACATTCATTAACCACATATGTTACTATCTAAACCCTACCTATGATACCATTATTATAAAAATTGAAACCACAATAATAATTTGAAAATAAAAAATTTAACCCTTAAAATAATAAAATAAATAATAGAATAAAAGAAATACAAACTAAAAAAAATTTGAATTGAGATGCTTTTCAAAGGAGGGGGAACCTCCTTTTATGGAAGAAAAATCAGAATTTCCATAGTGATTTCCAATGTGGGCTAGGTGATGTTTCACCTCACCCTACTATTACATAAAATTATTATTAACAATTCTAACTGTGTGTTTTAGTATGAATAATGACAACCACAAACAAGCATAATGTCAATAAATTCAAACTCTAATAAAGTCCTAGGAATTAGAATCCAATAAATTCTAATTAAAACCACAAAATTCAACATAAACAAGTACTAAAACTTTTTAAATTTTTAAAATATTAAATATTTGTTCATAGTTATAATACAATGTACATAATTTCACATACAAAATACAATGTTTAGAATTAAGATTAAAACATATTTAATATGTAATCCATGGAAAAATAAACTTAGAATGTATATATATAGCTTAGATATTCGTGGGTTGCTTACTTTATAAATTATAAGTTATATTCCCAAAGGATAGGATTCTTAAAGTTTCAAACATGATAGAATTCAACAACAAAAAAAAACAACAAAATCAATACAAAAACAAAACAATGAGTCAATAAAATTTAACCACAATAAAACACATTAATTAGAATAGAATTATGGTTTAGAAGGACACTTTAACTATATCATAATATGTTGCAAACCAAATACATACACACATATGCCTTTTCATGACAAAAAAAAACTTCAAGGAAATCTTAAAGCAGATGAGCTTTAACACATAAAAAAACACATACTGCTCAATCTAGAATCAAAAAATGTAAATGAGGATTTTCATTTTCTCTCAGTCATATGATATGAACCACATAAACATGAGATTTAGATGTGTTTAAACCATCACTAATGTGCTAGATCTCATAACAACTCCAAAATTAAATGTATTTGGTCATGATTATTACTAATATGATTGACCAATATGAAAGTTTGTCATATGCATCTACATTGGGGTTGGTAATGAGGGATTAAGGAATGGTGAAAAAAATTTTTTAAAACTACATAAACATGGACCTATGATGAATGAAAAAATAGAGAAAATATTTATACTCCTTTCTTTTTTTTTTCTCGTTCTCTCTTTATTTTTCTCTCTCTTTAAATTTTCTTTATTTTATAACACATTATCTTCATGAAAATTCTTTATAAGGTAACCTAGAAAATTTTAAATAGTAACCAAAAGGTTTCAACAAATCTTACTAAGCTAGAAACAAAGCTCTAACTTATAAATCCAAAAATAAAATCTCTAATATTATAAAGCTCAAATTTGGGGTGCTTGATATCTCAAGTAATAACTAACTTGGATTTTAGATGTTAAAATCTACTTGGTTACTATAAATGTTAGAGATGTTGTTAAAGAAGAAAATATCACATATCTAAAAGATCACATCACACTGAGATGTTTATATTCCTTTGTCATCATATTGACCAATACCAAAAAAGTGAATATTTCATGATTAATGATACATTGATCCTTTAAATAATTTTGAAAGAATGAAATGACAATCAAAAGATTGTAATATTTTTGAATGCCTATTATGACTAGTTTCATTTATGGACATATGATTTTGAATCCCTCAATAACTATAATTCGACCTTATTTAAAATTCTCTCTCAAGTATATTTTATGAAAAAAAAATCTTTGATGAGAACATGCTTGAGAAAATATATATATTTCTTACATCTCTAATATACTCATGCAGCATCAATATATAGAACATCATTTTATTAAATATTTTGAATTAATTGTATGTCTCCTCATAATTGAGAAAAATAATGAATTATTATTAAAAAATCAACAATCTATCCTAATGGATTTATCATTATTTGAAGCAAATGTCCTATTAGTTTATGCTTATAAACATAGTATTAACATAACTATGGGTGAGTTGAGGGCAATGTCTTGGTTGTGTTCATGATCTCCATAATTCATGGAATTTTTGTGCTTATAGTCCACTCCACAACAAAGAAAATAATTTCAAAAACTAGAATTCGACTCATTCAAAAATATTATCATGAAAAGTAATAAGGTTGGATAATAAACAAGCATATCTGATTGAATGTTATATATGTGAGATGAAATGTCACCAGTCATATACCTATTGTACGGCCAAATAATTGGTTAATCTTTATCATGCCTCCATTAAAGAAAATAGAAAACAAATGGAAACTAGCTTTATTGATGGCCAATATACAATGGATTCTGACATCAATTTCAATGATGGTAATAGTGTATTATCTTTAACCCATTTTGATATTTCTGATATTTTTGAAGCCCCAAGTGGAAAAATTGACTATTTAATTGGCGATGGCAATATCTAACATATATCATTTTCTATATTACTTATTGATTTGAATATATTATTTATCTAATGAACATTTTGATTTTTATTTTTTATCTTAATTTTATTTTTATTATTTAATATTTATGAATCCCTCTTCATACTTTATTAATTATATGTTATCCATTGGAGATGTATGTCTTGTCAACTTAGCTATGCCTAAACAATCTTGGATTTTTATTCAATCCATTGGACATATTATTAATTATATGTCATCCATTAGTTCAATCTAATGTTCACACAATCACAAATCCTATTGACATATTTTGTGATTATGAGTGGACAAAAACTCATAGTTAGTTGATACAATCTTAGAACTTTATTGAGTGAGAATCTTTCGCTCGACATAGCTCCACAAGTATATGACATATTTTGAATATATCTACTTGGTCTTTGAAAATATACTCAGACTTTAGGATTAACAAATGTACTTGTGCATGATGATGTTTTTTTAGTATTTGGTCAATATCATGTTTGGTTATTGGATTAATGGTATATTAGTATAGAAATTCATGTGTGCCTTCTTGGCATATGAGTTGTATCATTCATTTTACTATCACTACTAAGGATGATCCCTTCATAGTTATCTCATCGATATTTCAATAACAAAGTAACATGTCTTTTCATGCAAGGGTCATTTTCATGTTTACTTCTTTTAAATGATATGATAACTACTCTTGTTGATTGCTTTGAGTACGTTATTATATTCTTTAACACCTGATTATCTTAATGATATGAGATAATGTGGTATTGATTGTATTTGTAGTTTTAGCTTCATAAGCATTATTCTCAAAATAATTAAACATATATCTTTCCATAAATCTCACATATGAATGTCATACAATCATGAATGATTCATATGGTCATTATCATCATACGAGTCTCACCTACTTGCATGTGTCCCATGATGTCTATCACTATCTATCTTAGTCAACATATGACTCATACACTATGGTAAAACTTCTAGGTACGATATTCTACTTGACTTCCTTTTTAGTATAAAGGATACCCAGATTATTAAATAATCTTAGGTCAATGATTCATTTACCTATTTATGTGATACTATTATTATATTTGATATATATATATATTATGGTGGATACAAATAAGGTTAAGGTATTATATAATGACTCCATGCCAAAACAACATACAAGATGGTTGTCACCATTGAACACTTCATAATAAAAGTCCCCTCGGGGTTGTCCCATCGGTACATTATCACTGAGATAATAATTAATCTTTATATGATCATCATTCACAATCTCATACCTTTTAAGTAACTTTGTCAGCTACACTTGACAATTACTTTGTATTCAAACTCTTATTTATTAACTTTCGTTATCTTAAATACTAATGATTGGTATGATTTATAAGTATTCACTTTTAGTTTCATAAGTGTCATACTTGCATAATTAAAATATGCTCATTTGAGTTTCACTAATGTGAACTATATGAGTAAAGGTTGCTCACAATAGTTATCACCACATTGTGATTCACCACATTATGAGTCACACTAATGCATGTCACAAGAATTGTTATCACCATCCTCCTCAGTAATAATGTAACTCACACAATAAAGGTGAACCCCTTGAAAAAAAGATTTATTTAATGTCCATCTCAATCGAGAACCAATCTCTCTAAGATATGTATAATGGGTAGGCATGTAAAAGTATTTGTAATTTTGACTTCATAAGCATCATACTCATGATAATTAACATGCCTAAACTTAGGTATTTGAAGTATAGGTTCATCTCATGCATCATAATTGAAAGGATTGCAACTACCTTTCTATCATATGCATGAGTGAATCTCCTAACTCACCTATCATTGTCCACCATGATGACCTCAAATAAATCTATTAGTAGTAAAAATCCTAATTTGAGTTCTATTTAATCAATATCTATCAACATTCATAACATACAATATTATCAAACTAATTTTGCATTAATCTTTTGAACCAATTATATCAGATAATCCAAATAATAATAATCATAAATCATAGTAATTAAAATACAATTTCTCAAATAAATCACTAAAAGATGAGGGATTGAGAGATGCACTTCTCATCTCTAGGGATTGGTATTGATCACGTGTCACTTGCTAGCTTGTGGAACCCTTAAGAAGTATAAAATTCACCTCTAGAAATTGTAGTTGTGGTTTTTGCTTGACTTTTGAGGGAGAAGAGAAGATGTGAGAGAGATTTCTCAAAACTTCTTTAACTTCCACTTTTATACTCAGGTGGATTTGTATTTTTATAAGTTGAAGGTCATGACTTTCAGACAAAAGTCATCAATCTTGCCTTCATCTCTTCAGCTTGAGATCATGACTCTAAAAAATGATCATGACTTTATTTGACATCTTTGATCTTTCTGTAATACAAGATCATGACACTAGAAATGACTATACCTTGGACCTAATTTCACTATAACATAAAGTTATGGTACTGTGAATTATTTGTGGCTTCATGCATTCATCATTCATAATTTACATATGGTCCTAGTAGTGTGAAGTGGTCATAGAGTGGAAATGACATCCAACATTATTATATAGTCACATCATTGTGTGGCCACGACATTAGCCATTCATATTTCTTGATGAGTACGTGGTTGTAACATTGGGAATTAGTTGTGGTGCTTGCACTTAGCTTGCATATAAAAGTTGCAACTATGTCTTTCTTTGAGAATAAGAGTCATCACCTTGGGAATGTTCGTACATAAGTAATCTTTTCTATAATATTTAGTGATCCAAAAGGCATAACTTTGAATAATTGATGGGGTTTTGGCTTGAGTACTTATGCCTCTTTACTTTTATATAACTCAAAAGTCATGGCTTTATGAAATAATCATAATTCTAACTTGAGACTACCGAGTCATATAAAGATAAAGTCATGATTATATGAAGTTAGCCATGACCTTAAGTACTATTGGGGTGTTTGGTTGCTGTGATGAAGAACTAATATTATAATTGTTATAATTTTATGAGCTAGGTATGATTATAACTCTATGATAACATTGTAAACATTGAGAATATATCACACAATGAAAAATATTATGCTAATGAAGGGATATGGTCATGGCATACACGATTTTGCTAATGACCTTTTAGAGTAAGTTTCAGCCAAAAATAAACACTAAAACTATGAAAGATTTTGAGATTCACCTCCTCTACTAAATACTTCCAAAACTAGTTGATTTCATAAATATTCATTAAATTTCTTCAAAAAACAAAAAAAAAAGAAATTAACATATATCTACCCAATTTTCACGCATACACATTATTTTCAACCACCAAAATACACTAGAATATTTAGTAAATTGAATATCGAATATACTCATACACTAAAATGATTGTTCATCCACAAAAAATAACTTCCCTAAACCAAAAATAAAATATACATTTTCATAACAAAATTATATGACTAGGTTTGAATATTGTTGGCCTAATATTAGCAGAATAAATTCAAGTAGACCAAACTATATTTGTGGTGGGATTTGAATTTCATGACTATACTTGTGGGTTATTGAGATGTGTATTTGTTTATGTTGTGGATATGTATATTTATTATATCACACATGCAAAAAAAAAGTTCTTGGTTTGCCTCCCAAGTAGCACTATATTTAACATATATAGCTAGATCATCAAAATTTTCTTCTTCCATCAAATTAAATATTTACCACCTAAGTGATCTTTTTAGTATAATGTTTTACTTACTTATTCATTATACTTTTTTGTATCATTTGTAGAAAATGGAGGAACACATTTTTTTTATTTGCTCATTCAGATGGTTTAAGTTTCTCACTTCTCTTAAACCATCTTTTCTCCCTAGCCTTGGCATTACAAAAAATATTGAATTAATTTTCAATTGCATTAGTACACCACTCATCAACTTTCTTCAATTTAGCACCCAATACTTTATCATTCACTTCTATTTCTTTCAATAAATATTTGAGGTCATATCTTTGAATTTCTCATCAAGATTTTCCATTAATATTTTTTGTGTATTAGCTATGGAGTTCGTCTCTTTCATTTCATATTTTTCTAAAGTTTCATCCATGAAAATTTTTCCTTTACTACAAGAATTCCAAATGGAGTAGTTTCTTTAGACTTAACCCAATTTGTGACTTCTTGCTTCTCACTCTATGATCTCATATTTTCCGCTTCACTAGAATTAACTCTTTTCAAGTCTCCCAACAATTCCTTGAGTTTAGCTATCCGACAAGATACTGAATATGGTTGAAAATCATAATCTCTCAACTCCTCATGCCAACCACATCCCCAACTCCAATGATTCTCTTCCTACTGATTATAGGGTTAATAACGGTTGCTTTAAGTTTCAAAAAAGTAGTCACTTCCATGAGTATGATAAGTTCATTATAATTATAATTTGAGATATTTATGCTCATTAATATAATTTTCCCAAAATATCTTTCATATGTTTTATCATATTTCCATAGCTCTTAAAAATAATTTGCATGGAAGTATTAGAATAAGTAGTTGTACATTCAAATTTGGTATATAAATGGCTGAAAAAAAAAAAGTCATGTAAGCAAATCTAAAAGGTATATATTTACATTCAAATAAGGTAATATGATAAAGCCATTGAATCCACAATTATTTATCAAATATAATACTATCTAATTTATTAAAAATGAATTATTATTTTATAAGTATAATTATGTCGACTCATTTTGACCAACCAAACAAAATAACCCTTGGTAATAAAGTTAAAAACTTATTGTGACACTATTATTCTATCTAATTTAATTGGATAGGTGATATCCTGAAACACGGTAATGAGAATATCTCATTAACTGAGATCCACAAATGCATAGGTCATACAAGTAGTATAATGAACTTTAGTCGAGATATCAATCTCATATAAATTGTATTAGTATTTCAGCTATTCAACAAGAGGCAACCTCATTTTAGCATAATTAATTTTCAGATTATTAAACAATCTTAGGCCTAGGATTCCTTTTTCAGATTTATGTGTTCCTGTTAATTCATTCAATATATATATTATGCTAGATACAAAAAAAGGTTGGGGTGTTGTGCAATGACCATTTTTCCCAATAACATACAAGTGGTTGTCACTAATGAGCCCTTTTTAATGTTGTTCCTCTCATAATTATCCTCTTGGTACATCACCATAGAGATAATAATTCATCTCTATGCAAAAGTCATTCATAATTCCATACCTTTTAGAAAAATTCATCAACTACTATTAATGGTTGCTTCGTATGCACTCTTATTCACTAGCCTCTATTATCTTAAAGACTAATGATTGACATGCTTTTCTAAGGATTAATATTTTTCTTCTTCATAAGCATCATACTCTCATAATTAACATATGTATTTTTTTCATTTCAATAATACGAACCACATGAGTAATAGTAGCTCACAACAACTATCACCACCTTGTGAGTCACCACAAACTCATGCATGTACCAAGAATTTCTTGTCATCATCCTCCTAGGTAATGGTATAACTCACACATTAAAGGAGAACCCCTTGGGAAAATATCATATTTAATATTCATCCCAATCAAGAACTAGATCCTCTAAGATGTGTATAATGGATTGACATATATAAGCATTTGTACTTTCAGCTTTGTAAGTATCATACTCTAGATGATTAATATACACAAACTTTGGCATTTAACATATAGGTTCCTTTCATGCATCATAATTAAAAGAGTTGTGACCATCTTCCTATCATATGCTTGAGTGAGTCTGATAGTTTACTTGTCACCATATATCATGACAATCTCACACAACCTACCACTAGTTAAAACTCTAAATATAGTTCTATGTAATCACTATCCATCAATATTCATAATATAAAATATAATCAAACCAACAATGCATCAATTATCCAAACTAATTACATCATATAATCCAAATAATATAAATCCTAAATCATGCCAATTTAATACAAATTTCTAGATTAATCCCAGTGAGAAGAGAGTTTGAGGGTCATGCCCCAAACTCTAGGGATTAACATTGATTGTGTATTCCTTGCTTGCTTGTGGAACATCTATAGACCATGAAATTCACCATTAGGGTTTGTTTTTGTCATGACTTTTTCTTGATTTGTGAGGGAGATGGAGAAAAAATGAGAGAGATTTCTCAAAAATTATCTAACTTATGCTTTTATGATTGGGTAGCTTTGTATTTCTCCTAGTAGAATGTCATGACTTTTAAATGAAATTCATAATTCTAGCCTTCATCTTTTCATCTTGAGGTCATGACTCTAGAAAATAATTGTGCTCTATTTGACATTTTATTCTTTTTGTAATACTAGATCATGACATTGGCAATAACTATGGCTTGTACCTAATCACTATATAATATAAAATAACAATGCTATGAAATGACCATGGCTTTGTGCCTTCATCATTTTTAGTCCATAGATAGCCACAGTACTATGAAGTGGTCATGGTGTGCCAGTGCTACCAATATTGTTATATAGCCATGATTTCGTGTGGAGGCTGTGGCATTGATCATTCATCTTTCTTAATAAGTATGTAGCCATGGTGCTGAGAATTGGTCACGGTACTTGTACTTAGCTTGTGCATACAAATAATGGCTATGCCATCTTATGAAGACAAGAGTTATGGCCTTGGAAATAGTCATACTCGGCTAAAATTTTTTGTAATATCTAGTTACCTAAAAGTCATAACTTTAAATAATTATCATAGATTTGGCATAAGTATTTGTTGCCCTTCAGTTTTCTATAACTCAAAAGTTATGACTTTATGAAAGAATCATAGCTCGAATTTGAGGTTACCGAGCCATATAAAGATAAAGTCACGAGTCTATAAAATTAGCTATAATCTTGAGCACTAGTGGATAATTAGTTGCCATGATAGAGAATTAATATTACATCCATTATAATTTTATGAGCTGAGTATGGTTATGACTCTATGATAATATGCAACAATTGAGAATATGTTACATAGTAAAAAGACTATGCTAATAAGAAGTTAGGGTCGTGGAATACAAGATTCTACCAATGATCATTAAAATAGAGTTTAGACCAATAATAGATGCTAAAACCATAAAAAACTTAGAGACTTACCTCATCTGCTAAATACTTCTAAAAACTTTATGATTTCACCATTATTCATCAAGATTCTCCAAAGTACAAAAAATTATGATATCAACATATATCAACTTTATTTTCACTTATATATATCATTCTCAATGACCAAAATATGCTAGAATGATTGGTAAATTGAACATCAAATACTTATTTATGACCATCCACTATGATTGACATACATAAACTTATATATTCATGAAAATTCTAATATTATAGTATAAATTATAACTATATCCATCAACATCCAAATACCACATAAATATAAATATAAACTCATAACATTATTAATCCATTACAATATAATTAAATTATCATTTATCCTAATATTATGGAAAAAAAATCATGTGATATATCTATATCTCATGGATAAGAGGGTCCCAATAAATGCCTATATTAAATTCTAAGCACAAAACTTTTATTCTAATTGAAGTTGATTCTTATTCACTTTGGATTTTCTCTTAATTGTGGTTGAATCCATGTCATTGTATTCTCTACAAGTTCATTCTTATATTCTTCGATGATATTTTAATTTACATCTGCTCCATGACTACACATCTAAACCATTTAAAGTTAGTGTGACACCAATTTTATTCACATCAATTAAACTCTCAAAATGCCTTTTTTTCAAGAGATCCATTGAATACTTAGGTCACATTGTATATTCAGCTAGAGTTCATGTCGAGCCCCAAAAGATTGAGGTTATGGTTTAATGGCCTATACCAAAAATAGTCTAATGGTTGAAAGGATTTCTTGACATCATCAGTTACTACTATTGGTTTATTGCTACTTATGCTACAATTGTTGCTCCATTAATGGATCTCTTGCAAAAATACTCTTTTGAATGGATTTCAACAACTAACTCTGCCTTCGAGACATTGAAACCAGCCATGGTGACCACTCCAATTTTACATCTTCCACAATTTCACGAGAGTTTTTGATTGAAACAGATGCATCTAATGAGGGCATTGGCACTATTTATATGTAAAATGGCCATTTGATAACCTATTTCAGTTGAAAGATGGGCACTAAACTTTAGACTTCTTCGGTCTATGTTAAAGAATTAGATACCCTTATTGAGGCAAAACTAAAATGGTGCCAATACCTTCTAGGTTATTCTTTTTGTAGTTCACAATGACCACCATAGCATTAAGGAGCTTCACCAATATGTTATTTAGATCCATGACCAATAAGCTTATGTTCACAAAATATTAGGCTACTAATTTCACATTGAGTATAATTCATGAAAGTCTGATTGTGTCGCTAATGCTCTTTTTTGTATGCCAGCCAAAAGAGATGATATCTATGATACTACACCCTTTACTTTCCTTGTTATGGTTTCTGACCCTTCATTTCAATTCTTGGATTAGCTCAAATAGGAAAACACCTTCGATCAATTCTTACAAGCCATCCACACCAAAGCTTAATAAGGTACTCTCACTTCCCCATACTTAGTTGAGTGTAGTTTACTGATATTTTGAAACCGTTATGTTATCATCCCAAGCTCTCCTTCATGCAACTTATTTCTTATATAAATTCATAACACCCCATTTAGGAAGCATGTCAGGGTTAAATGCTCACTTCCTCTACTTTTAGCTAGTTTTTATTGGCCAAACATGTGGCAGACTATTATAGATCACATCTAAAGTCTTTTATACCAACAAGTGAAGTATTTTACTCAGGTGTTGGCTAGTTTTATACAACCTTTATCAATTCATGAGGCAATATGGAAAGATATCACAATTGATTTCATTGTCAGCCTTCCTCCATCAAAGGGGCTTTCCATTATTTTGGTAATCGTAGACCATTTGACCAAATTTGCTCATTTTGGGGCTTTAGCAATTGTGTTTATAGCCAATTAACTTGCTAACTTATTTGTTAATATTGTGGTCAAACACCATGGATTTTTGCATTCCATAGTGTCTGATCAAGGCCATGTTTTCATGAGCAAATTTTGGTAGAAATTCTTTAAGTTGAGTGACACTTAATAATCAATGAGTAGTTCATATCATCCACATATGGAAGGCCAAACTAAGGTTGTCAACCACAACCTTGAATTGCACCTATGTGCATTTACACAAGACACACTATATACTTGGATATTTTCTATTGAGCTGGGTAAATTCCATTATAACACTAGCTATCATAATGAACTTAAGATGTCCACTATTAAAGCCCTTTATGGATGTGTACCACCAACGATTCCCTAATGCACTAGGAGTTTTACATCGATTCAGACTCTCTATAAAGCTCTCACTACTTGGGAGGACATCCTTCACATTCTCATGTCTAACTTATTCATTGCACATCATCGCATGGCTAACACAATGCTAACATGCATCATCGAGAACTCTCCTTCAATGTGGAAGATATGGTATTGGTGTGCCTCCATCCTCACCACTAACTTTTTGTGTCCCAAGGCCACCACCATAAGCTATGCAAATGCTATTATGGCTCCTTCCCAATTTTAGAGCACATAGGCCATGTTGCATTTTGTGTGGGGTTTCCGACTAGTAGTCATATCCATCCAATATTTAACACTTTGTACTCAAATTATTCTAGGGGATGGTTGTTTGTTAAGCACACAAAATTCTAATAGAAACTTAGGACAACAAACTAATAGAGATACCATTGACCTTGTGTTCTACACGAATGGTGTTCATTCATGGGGCCCCTTAATGACAAGTTATAGTGCAGTGACAAGGTTGCATCTCGAAGGAATCAAGTTGGAAACATTCTGATGAATTCTGTAGTACTTATCCTTCCTTCCACCTTGAGGACAAGGTGATTTTTGAAGAATAGGCAAGTGATATGTTCACCACCATTCCAAGGGATCAACCCCATAACCCACTTGCTAATATTATGGCGGAGAATCATAAAGATGAGGAAGAGGTAGAAATGAAGGAATTCACGAGAGCATAACCTTTGGAAAGGCACAAATGAACCATCAAGAGGCCTGATAAGCTGAAGGATTATGTGTATGGGTGGAATAGTATCTAAGGGTTATTTTTGTCTTTTTCTTCCAAGAGTTTGTTGTTGGTTTGTGGAAGGATGTGTGGCTAGCCCTTTAATATTTGATTGTTTTCTTTTGAGTGGGATACATAAAATGAAATAAGAAAATTTTCTTTTCCATTCTTCTTCATTGAGATTCTTCCCTCTATTTGTTAAGGAGCTCGCACGTGCTCAATGGTAGATATCTAACATCTTAATAATCATTTTAACAAGTAAAATACCAAACATTGTTAATCATCTTTTGCTAAATCAAGTCTCTACTCAAAAATCAAAATGAAACCTTTGAAACCGCATGATGCAAAGCCTACCTAAAAATGTACAATTTTTAGATCAATGCAAATCAATCTCATAGGAGAACAAAATAAAAATGATTCCTTGATAATTGATACATATGTGAGTTTAGCATCTTCCAAAAAATATTTCATTTTAAATTTGTTCTAGCATTATTTTTCCAGCAAACTAATTTTTATTTGTACTTTTTGTTTTCTTATAATGCACATTAAATTGTAGAAAGTTGTCTAACAATTATTTTGACCAACAAAAATTTCATAGGAGAACACAATCATTTTCTTATGAAAATCATCATGCATTTGGGTATTGTCATATTGTGATATTAATTATCCATTTGACACACTAATGCTCCAAAGCACCCAAGTTTATTGATATGCATAGGAAAATTATTAATAGTGCATAATATTACACAACCAATATAGAAAATGGATATCATAAGTTTGAAGAAGTGGCAAAGATGCTACTTTTTACATGTGTTTTGTCACATCCAAACAAGATACTCACTAGTTGATCTTGATGTATGAGATACTATTTTGTGGAAGACATATGTGTTCCAAGTCAATGAGTTTTATGAAAATTGATTTACAAAAATGATAGGTATCAAAGGAAAAATAAAATGTATGTTCTTCAAAAATTCTCATTATAATAATGATATATTAAAAATATGTATCTAATGTGATATATGGGTTTTTAAAACATATAGTGGCCACTTAGTGGAATGTGTGTTTACTAGTTTTTGTAGCTACTTTTTTGGGAGAGATTTTGGTGAATGAGAATGCAATGATAAAAGCAAAAAATTGGGACAAACGAGCTAATCACAAAATATCTAAAGGTTGCCTGATTATAAAGAATTATAAATTTTATATTTTCTCAAGCATAGATTGTCGCCTATTGAATATATTTTTTAATCATAATATTAGATGCGTTTAAACAATCATTAATGCACTGGATATCATAAGAACTCTAAAGTTAAATGTGTTTGGTTGTAATCACTACTAAAATGATTGATCTATATGAAAATTTAATATATGCATCTACCTTGGGATTGGTAAGGGGGATTTGGGGGAGGGTGAAAAAAAAATTTTAAAAAAAAAACTATTAATCACAACATAAATGAAATGGATTTTCTTTATTGAATGTCAATGTTTATATACTCACTTAGAATACCTTTCAAGCAATCCCAATTATAATATTATTCCTAACTCTTTGATATTTACTTTTCAAATACCATAACTTATTAAGATTGAATAACTAAATTCTATCACCACTAATATGGCATAACATATTATTGAACATAGAAAAGAATGGATAACATATAATTTTGTCACGATTAGTGCTCATAATTCACTATTGCATGTTAGTGCATTTTCTTTTCTTGGTTTATTAGATTACCCAATTTTCATTAACTAAATTGATATTTAATTATTAATTATAAAAAACAACTCAATCTAACTGATTACTTATTTAAAATGTCATACAAATAACTATTAGCCGAGTTAAATTATATGATATTTTTGCGAAAAAAGGTAGGTAATAAATTATAGACTAAATAAAGAGGGAGAGTCTCTAAAATTAACTAAAGTATGTAATGGAAAAAATAATGATTTAAATCATATTAGGTGTTTTTTGAACAAATGTTGGTGCATTTTATTTAAAATAAAATTATATTAAATAAATAAAGAGATTATATAAAAACATGTGAATTCTGGTAAGTATCTCAATGAACCATATATAAGAATTAAATTCAAATAAATTGACTTCAAAAGGAGGGCATCTTGTATCTCATCATGAAGTTTGTGCAAAAAAAAATTTTAAAAATATTAAAAAATAAAAGTAAAATAATTAGACCAAAAAATATTGATTGAGACATAAAAATGAATGTAAAATTAAGATTCAATGATTAACCATATTATTTTATTAGATTTTGGAAAGTAGAAAATTACAACTTATATACTCCTAATATTATTGAAATAATTTTTGGAAAAATAGGTTTGGGTCTATCATTTTAAAAATAATTAAAAATAAGTCCCTTGGATTTTTAAGCTTACAAACATATATATGAAACTCAAAATTAATTGATTTTTGGGCACTCAAGTATGAAAACCCAAAAATATTCACCTTTGCACCATGTTAACATGCCATGTCATTTAAAACATAAAAAATTTAAAAAAAAATTCGTGACACATATATCAATATATATTTTATAGAAAAAATAAAATTTAAAACACACACACACATGCTATGTTTATGTGTGTGTGTGTGTTTTTTTTTTGATAAGAAATTAATTCACCATATGAAAAATCCATACAATCTATCTTAAAATCAAACTATGACATAAAGATCCAAATATAATATAAATTTTAGTTTTTAGTTTCTATATTATTGCATCATGTTAGATCCAATCGAGATATTGCTAAAAAAATCAAGAATATTCTCGAAGTAAATTCTTGGTCTAAGGATTAGGATAGTTTGGTATTTTTGACCTTTTAAAAAATCTTTAAAATTTTTGTTACAAAATTTACCTTAAATGCACAATGAATTCAAAATATGTCTTGAGCTTCCAAAATTTTCTATCAAAACTATGTAAATATCTATATTTCAAATTTTCTGAAATATATATATTTATGCTTATATGATTCTGACCAAAAAATAAATAAATAGTTAATCACCATATTGTCATACAATCATATAAATATTTTGTCCCTAAAACTGGCATGAAATATTTATACAATTAAAACATAATTATAAATATATCCCAAAGTCCAAATAACACAATTTAGCAAAATATAAATATAATTTAAAATATATTTAAATTTTATTTTCAATTCTAGATCCTGAGTTCTTGAAAAATTTCAAGTACTATTGTCACAACATGAGCATAACATGAGCACATCACACAATCCACAAATAATCTTTTCTAGAATACCACATGAATTATTCATGAATACCACATGAACCGTATAAGAACATGATAAACTCCATATGAATTCAGCAACTCTCATAAATAAAAGCATAAGAAAGTAACTTGTACATCTTTCAAAATATTACAAAGACTTAGTAAAGTATTGTAAATTATTATAGAACAAGAAATCCATAAGAAAAGCAATTAAACAAGAAAACAAGACTTTTTCTAAATTTCACACATGCTCATTATTCACACACAACTAAAATGATTCCCATTTTCACGCAATCTCACTATTCACATGTATTATTCATGTGCATTGTTGACATGCACTATTCACGATTCACTCAAAATGAGGATTACTTTCAATGTAGTCACTTCCGCATGGTGCATGATGCCCTTTCCCTCTTATTTTTTTTCTTTTGTTACAACGCGTCTAGTGTCTTGTATTCTTCGTTTCATCAGTTTTTATAAGAGAAAAAAAATAATCATTTTAATTTTTGATAAACACTTTAAAAATGAGAGCACCTACTCATTTAAAATATAAAATTAAAAAAATAAACACAAACCAAATACAAAAACATAACAAAAAAAATACATATTTTGATCTGCATGCCCAAAATTGGACAAATCCAACAATCTGCTTCATTACCCTATTTGGGTTGTCTGAGACATGTTATTGGTTTTAGTTTTATAAATATAAGTCATCAGAAATTTCTTAGACTACAAATTATTTTTCATTCCTCATATGACAAAAAAAATCTGGAAATTATAGTATCCTGAGTTTGCCTTTCACTTCAAGCAATTAGTATCTCTTTGATCAAAAAGATCTACAAGAGTGGCTATAGTAAAGGTGTCAACTTCTACCTCTAGCTTATACTTCCAATGTGATCCCAAGAAATTGCTGGAGTAAAAATATTCATAGATTTCTCATTGGTTTGTATGATCCTCGAGAGTGGTCGAAGGAAAAATCATATAATTAGGGATTCCTTCAAAATTCATGCTTGTCTCATAATAATCACTCGAGGAATCTAAAGTGATCATCCTTAATCTCTTCAAAGGAATTTCAAGTAGTATACATTTCTATAGTCATACCAACAATCATACATTGACTAGGTGACCTTAGAATAGTGAGTGGAGACTACATTCTAGCAAAAGTGTATTATCCACACAAATATTCCTAGGTCTACGTAGTTTGGAGTTAATACTAGTAATTTCCTACCAAGTATTGATTCGATATGAGCTATCCTTAACTTAGGTAATATAGGATAAATCTATCTTTCGATCCCTCGCTATTATCAACAATATTTTAAACAAGTTTCAATGGTTTTGCTTGAACTTCCCCACAAGATTCATGATGTCCAAGACTCAATGTGGATAGCAGGTTCATTGGAACTTCTAGGATGTATCAATATTCTTAAGAAATAATAATTATCTAATATCTATCTCTAGATAAATATCATTGATGTTCAATATTCTTGATGTTATTCTATCACCCATCATAACTAATCCATAGAAATGTAACAACCTAGTATGGGTTTGGTGCGACATGTAAGATTAAAGTTAGACCTACTACCTAGTCACTTTTCTATTGTCTTATTATGGTAGAGGCCTTGAATTATAATTTTTTCTACCTAACCTCATTCATACCGTCCGACTTTCAATCGCTAAGATTCAATTCAAGCAGATCTCTCATCATTAAAAGATTCATTATTTTTTTAGGTTGAATAATTGAAAGATTCAAATCTAAGCATACCAAGTGAATTATTTTCTTCATCTATCCTAAAGAAATAATTAACATTCTAAAAAATAAAAAAACCAAAAATACTAAAAACAATACCACTTGTTGGATGAGGCAGACTAAGATATTGCCCAAAAAGCCAAAAATAGTTTCAAAGCAAATTCTCGGGCCAATAATTTGGTTAGTTTGGGATTTTAAATCTTTTAAAAAATATTTTACATTTCAATTAGAAAATTTACTCAAAATGCACAATGAATTTAAAACATGATTTGGGCTTCTAAAATTTTCTATCATATATTTCAAATTATCTGAAATATATATATTTATGCTTATATGATTCTGCCTGAAAATATATAAATAATAAATTATCATAACTTCCCACAATCATAGTAAATATTCTATCCATAAAATTGATTGAATATTTACATAATTAAAACACAATTATAAATATGTTTCAATGTCCAAACAAGACAAATCATGTAAAAAATAAATATAATTGAAAAAACTTTTAGAATTGAGTTTTAATTCTGGATGTAGAGTTCTTGAAGAAATTCAAATATTATTATCACAACACAAACACAACATGAGTACAATACAAATATAGTACAATCATAGCACACAACAGCATAAACAATCTTCTCTAGAATATCTCATGAATTATGCATGAACACCAAATGAATAACATAAGAACTTGACACAAACTTTGTACTGTACCCACCTAGAAACCCTCGTAAACATAAGAAAAGAAAGTAAACTATACTTCTTTCAAAATATTACACAAACTTAGTAATGTTATGTATATTATTATAGAATAAGAGATCCAAAGGAGAAGCAATTAAATAAGAAAATGCGACTTGTCCCCATTTTCTCCACACACAACACACATGCATTGAATTCACGAAAATAGAATAGACTCCCATTGTCACACATGCACACTGCTAATGCAAAAATGGGAAGCATTCCCTTTTCCACACATGTGCACCATTCATGTGCACTGTTCACATGCACTATTCACATGCACTATTCACATGCACTATTCATGATTCACTCAAAATAGAAATTAATTCTTGTTTTTATTCCCAAAAAGTTACTTCTACATGGTGCATGCTACCCTTCCCTTTTCATTATAGTGTGAATCTTATGTCACATATCCTTCATTTTATCAATTTTTATAAAAGAAAAAAATAGTCATTTTAATTTTTTATATACACTTTAAATGAGAACACCCACTTATTTAAAATATAAATTAAAACAAATTAACACACAAACCAAAAATAAAAATACAACAACATAAACACAAATTTCAATCTGCAAAACTAGGCAAACCGATAGAGTGGGCATAAAGATCCAAATATAATATAAATTTTAGTTTTTAGTTGTATATTATTGCATATGTTGATTTGCTCTTGTGCTCATGAAGTAGCATATTTGTTTCAACCCATATATGATATATTGTAGAATCTAAAGTAGTCTTTATTATAATGTTTCTCAATTAATTTTCCACCTACTCCTTGCACATATCCTTAAATGTGTTTGATAAAGTTGGCATATCTTTGGTCATTCCAGCTCGATGATATTTTTTTCCATATAATGATACAAAATTCATAATTAAAAAAAGTATGGTTAAGAGTGTCAATGTTGTCATATAATTTACATCTTAAGTTGTCTGGAGTGGATAAATGTTAGGTCTTTGTTATAAGTTTCCCATGTTTGGTTATACAAAGAAAGATTTCATGTTTAGGGATAGAGTCTATAATCCAAATTACTTTTATTCATGATACATTATCTCTCATTATCTCCCCAACAAATTAACCTTTGAGTGGCTTCAAGAATGCTATTATCCATGTCTTAATTTGTTAAATAATATAATAAGAGACTTCCAAAATTACAAATCATTTCTTGAAATAGAAATATTACATATATTCTATGAGATTAGGTAAAAATGATGGATACAAAGTATCCATGGAGAGTTTTCTCTATAATAAATAAACAATAGTATTATAATTAAAAAGGCATAATTCCAATCAAATATAAAAGAAAGTGTTAAGTCATCATTTAATGTTGGGCTACATACAATATTCCATTAAATGTGGGGTAGCATCTCTCTTTGGTGGGGTGCCTCATAGAAATTTTCTACATAGATTTTTAATTATTTTGATGATAGAACTTGGAATAAGAAATATCTAGAATCAATATATTTCAAATCCATAAATTATAGTGCATTGTAGTTCTAATATGCCAATAATACACAATGGCTTGCCTGCCCAAAGATGAATGATAGATTAAATCTTAATAATTAAAAACACAAATTTCGATGAGATATGCTTGCCAAATGATAATGGCACACCTAAAAAATTAAATGGAAGTAAACCAAGTGAGAATCCCAAGTTGCTTATAATTAATCTTTTATTTTCTTCTAACATCTCTCTAAATAAGATATTCAATTTGTTGTAATTAGCTAGAAAAATTGAAGCCTGAGAGAACAATCAGATCATTTTTAGAATAATTTTTGTCAATGTATAATCTACCCTAGAGAAGATTATTAGATCATTTGCATACATAAGTCATAAGATGAGAAAACTTTAATGCCTTATATCCTGGATGAAATAAGAACTCGGGGCATTAAATAGCATAATGAAGTAATCTAGATAGGCACTCCAAACAAATTGCAAACAAATAGAGAAAGATGGCATCTCTTTGCATCAACCCTCTACCTCCCTTAAATAATTTGTGGAGTTTCCCATTAATAGAGATAGAGTAGCTCACCATAAAAACATATTCACATATGATATCTACAAACTTGAAGGGGAACCTCATAGCTATCATTATTCTTTTAAGAATTACCAATTAACCAAGTCATGCTTCATGAATATAATTTTAAAAAGACATTTTGGTGAAATGTCTTTTATAGCATATCTTTGATTCACATAATATTCTAGACAAGCAATAAGATGATAGAAATTAATCTTCATTTAATATTCATCCACGAAGCCAATACTTTAGAGATGATCTTATAAAGTACATTACAACAACATATTGTACAAAAATCATGTACTATAATGACATTAAAAGAATTCAGTATAAGGGCTATCCACGCATGATTTATCTATTTTAGTATTTTGCTACTCAAGAATAATTCTTAGTTAGTCATTACTATATCATTTATGATATTCTCCCATTCATGTTTGAAAAATTTTAAGGAATATGTAGCTCAAATGATTTAGAATCTCGAATGCTAAATAAAACTGATTTGATCTTTTCTTCATAAAAAGAATGTAGATGGTATTTCTAATGTTCCTTATGAAGCCTCCTACTAGAATCAACAATCTCATTGATGATAAAAGTTATACTAGTGGATGAACCCAAAAGTTCTACTAGTGATAGATACAATCTCACCCTTTTGAGTTTTGAAATTCATCATTGCATGAAAAAAAATTAGGACACCTATCACTCTATTTTTAATATCTAATTTTTATTTTTTGTCCACTTTAGCCTATTGTAATTTCTTAATTTCCAATTTTAGAGTTAATTCTTCATCTTTAAGTGATGAATTATTTGTCATTTTAAGTATATCGGTATGAATCAAGTGCAGCTTATCCTGAGGGAGAATCACTCTTACAAAGATGTAACCATAATGAAAAGTGTTTTTTCTTTTATATGTCCCTTTAAGTAGCTTAAGTTTCTAGATCATGTAAAAACATCTCGAGCCCATTATAGGAGTCTTCCATACTTCGAATAGCATAGGAAAAAAGTTAGCATGATTTAACCATATATTACATAATTTGAAGTAGACACTCCCTCTCTCTATGTGATCTAAGGTGGATAACAAGACTAAACAATGATCAACAAGAATTCTTAAAGGAAACAAATCAACATGTTTGTATGAACATATGTTTGTTCATTTGTAATTCATAAAAGTTATATCAAACTTGCTGAAAATCTTTTCATCCATCCAAGTGAAGAATCATCTTGATGAGGGCAGGCTTTCAAGATTGAGATTGGAGAAACATCTACTAAAAATTAGAGCACTCATTATTGGTAACCATATTACCAACATGCTTGTTCAACCCAAAAAGTATTGAGTTAATTTGATTTAAAATCTCTCAAAACAACCCAAAGCCCTGGTGTATGATACCCTAGTAAGGCAAGTGCTTACCATAATAGTCTTCTATATAATATTGAATGTAGTCCATACATGGAATTTATATGGAATCTCATTCTTTTCTCCCTATTGAGAAAACGCATATGCATGTACTAGAAAGTGACTTCCAAAACACTAATATCAACCAAATCATCCTCCCAAATTACTCTTATTTACCCATTTGCATGACAAGTAAAATTATTAGTGTATCTTAGCCATTTAAATTTGGTTTTCATAATCCTAGTAAGCTTAGCTCCATTTAACTTAGTTTCCAAGATACTAAAAATATCAATTCTATGACTTCTAACGAGTCTTAGGATTTCTCTATTTTTAATATGCAATTAAAGCTTCTTATGTTCCAACTTGTATATTGTATGAATGTTGTTAGTTGGAAAAATTCATTATATTCATGGATATTGGAACTAGTCTATACTAAAAGTCATTTATGATTGTTTTCTTGATATATGTATCCTTTTGTTATTTTAATAAAATTTTTTATAATGAGTTGAATTTATAAAAATGCATGTCCTTTATTCTACTTGTTGATGATCCAGTGCATACTACATAGAGATTGACTTATATACAAAATATCAAATCATTAGTATTTGTGGAATATAAGTTTATTGTTCATAATCTAGATAAAATCGGACACCCTATCAATAAGATTATAGTACTAGATTTTTGTGTGTCTATCATGACTATGGCGAATGCTAATATTTAATCTTCTAGTACAAGTACACTCGAGTGTATTGAATTGGACCAACATGATATAATTATTTTGTACTAACTTATAAAATAAAATACATCATAATTATTATAAGCACTATTTGTGTATGCTTGTTAATAATTATTGTGATTCATAAAGTATGAGATCTAGAAATAAATTTGAAAAATTTACGAATTGGATAACTTTATAAAGCATATTGTGAATATTAATTACTAATGAAATCAATGTCTTATCAAAAGGATTGATAATACCCCCTTAAGAAAGCTTATAAGTTTTGATATTGTCAAAGCTTGTCGGTGGATTCTAATCTAGCATTTCAAATAAGCTAAGTAGAAAGTATTAAGGAAATAATTAGAGGTTGATTGAATTGGATTATCAAAATTTTAATTCAATCACTAGGTATCTATAATCATTAACATTGAGAGTTTAATTAGTGATAAGTAACAAAAGGCATAAAATATTTTGAATAAGTGAGAGAGTATAATTATAATTCTATAGTTGTATAAATTATAATTAATATAAATTATTATGCAAAATAATTTTTATTGAAAGCTCGAAATCTTTATTCTGTTTGGAGTCCCTTCCGTAGCTTTATCTAGATGTGATAAAATAAGTCTTAAAGTTTTTGTTTATTAGAATATGTGTATATACATGATCAAATAATTTTTTAAATTGTAATTGAATAATTTGATTTTTCTATTAAATCAAATTAATTTATTTGCATTAAATTGACTATGATTATGTATAAAAATATATATATAATAAATTTAAATTTTAAAAATATAAAAATTGAATGGAATAGTTTTAATGTAAATTAATGTTTGGTTTCCAATTTTAAAAATTCAAAAGGAAGAGACTTTGCTTCGATGATGCTAAATCCACTATGGCACCATCAACTTCCTCGCACATGTCTAGAATAGTGGACATACAAGAGAAGATAATCAATAGAGCTAAGCTTTAGGCATGTCTTTTCTTGCAATATTCATGAACATCTAATTATAACAAAATAACCCTAATCCACAAGTATTATCCATTAAAATGTTCCCTAATCCCCAACAATGAGAGCCCAAAACAACATAGAATACCATGTGAACTGTTATACTTCAAAAAATTATAGCAAAACATCTCACATCCATTGTACATTCACATACACACCACGTTCACTTGCCACAACACACACACAAACTATGTTATGCCAAACAGCAACACATTCCTGTGGTTCAAAGACCCCTCTCTAACTAGCCCATATAAAAACAAGTTTAGAGGAAAAGAACTAGATACAATGGAATTCCTTCTCTCATCCAGAACTTCATAAAAAGTCTACCTTTTATCTGATCATCTTCTCCCACTCAACAAATGAGCACAACCTTTCAGAGAGGAAAATAAGACTGATTCATGATCTAGCATTATCACTTTTGGGCATGCTAACCTTTTTTCACTAGTTGTGTGCACATGAATGCCTTGTATAGTCAAAGACTTTTATACACATGTTGCATATATTTTTTTCAATCTAAATAAACTATTTTTCCACAATAATGAGACACAATACATATCAAGCGAATGCTCAATATAGTTCAAATTCGAATGACAAGCAGATCTTCGCATGATCAAAAACTAAGGGATAAACCTCGAAGGAACACCACATCTACTCCTCTAGTCAAGTGGGTTGATAGAAAAGTGAGTGACCAAAGGGATTGGATTTACCTAACTGTAATATCTAATTGAAAATTGAATTTAAGACTCGATTGCTAGTGTGACTTCAAGTGTGCCAAGCACCATATTGTATGGACTAAAAAAAGCAAACTCCAGAAAATCAAGAAGCAAGGTTGCTCATAGATCAATTTTGCATTAGGTTCTTCATGAATAAAGGATTTTTTGACATCGAGTTGATATAGTGGGTAATAGGTATAACTGGCACCAAATATGCCAATAGGACCAAAAAGATCTATTCTTGCTCCACTAGCTAATTATTGGCTACACATGTCCATACATTTCACTTGATAGCTTGGTCAATAGTAGATTTTTGCCTGAGGGATAATATTGATACTCAACGATTTGAGTTAATGAAGAAATTTCTCAAGTGGACCACTCAGGTTCAGAACTTGTTATGAAAACACATGGAAATGTGTGGTCAGATCATTTTTTAATCTATAGGCATGAAAGATACTTTCATATGTATGCCACTATGAAGAGGTTATTATCTATTGCTTCCCCATTCTCCTCATTCGCCCCCAACTACAACATTAAGAACAGAAATAGAACTACCAAAATTTTTTAGAATATAATTGTTGTTCCCAAATTTCCTGCCTATAAGTAGAAACAATAAAATCAATTTTCTATAAGGCATTTGTAGTTCTAATGATTGTAGGGAAAAGTTAGGGTAAAATTCATCAGAGGAAAAGACATTTCAAGATCCAAATTAGAATAGGTTCCTAATCCTAGTCAAAGATCACTATGTTCATGTCGATGAGCCTCTAATCTCAATCAAGCTACTCAAAATCAATTAGCAAGAGTCCCTCTATACTGTAAAATGAGCAAGACACCAAGATCAGTAGAAATGAGTTGGCATATGAAAGATCACTTCTTTTATCAAATATATTCCATTCGATCAAAGAGATTATATAGATATAAATGCCAGACAAACTCCATTGGCACAAGGCAGAGGAGAGCCACTCTATATAAGGTGTAGATCAATCTGACATTAAATAAGTCTTTTTTTCCTCTCAGAAACTATCATTTATCAGTTCCTTTAAAGAATTCATTAAAGAATAAAGTGAAACCGGAATGACACATAAAAAAGAGAAATTAAACTAACTTTTCTATGTGGCAATAACATTTCCTCTCTGGTAAGATAAAAGATCTTCCCTAAAAGGAGAAGATAGTATTAGAAGGTGAATATTAAAGAATGCCTGAAACAAAGTAAAAATGTGGAAGATATCAACCATGGAAGGCCTCCTATAAGCTAGAAGGTGCTAATAAGTGGTCAACCCTTCTTTAAATTGGATGGGTAAATGGGAAAACTTTCCTCTAAGGATTGACAAGAAGACATAAATGGCTACAAGGGAAATGTTTTGATGAAGGTTACAAATCTAAGTAGTGGAAGCAACTAGTACACCATCAACATTAGGCTTATAGAGTAGAACATTGGCGAGGTGGCCTACCAAAACATGAATCAAAAATAAAATACCCTAAGTTTTATGGGATTTTAGTGTATCTACCAAATCACCATGATGCTGACTCATTCAGGAAAAATCTACAATGAGAGTTCTCTTTCATCTTCCATCTAGATTTCTAAGATTTAAGAATGTAGTTCATATATGTAAAGGCAACATTCTCCTTATGTTTCTTTTGCATATCCCTTGCCGTGAAAAAACTAAGTTCTCTATTGGTTGTATTAGTGGAATTACAATCTCATTCACACTAAGTGAGGAGTGAGAATCATCACCGAGGCTAATCTATTCATTATTGTTGTTAGAGAATCATCCCTATTTCAATTCAATTGGAACCACATTTTTTGGACATTCACTTAACAAATACCCAAATAAACCACAAAATTTACAATGTAATGGAAACTATTCATAAACCCCAATTGTATTAAATTGGTTCCATCAAGAAAGTTAAAGGTGGTATTTAAGAAAAGCCATTCATTAAAATCCACTTTCCACTAAAAGCATACCTTAGGGGAATTTTTGTCATTTCACAAGCACCATAGTTAAAATCTATGGGAAGAGATTTCACATATAATGACCTTCCAAAGATTAGATATTGTTTTCAATTCAAGATGTTTTCCATGTATAAGCATGATTAAATATGGAAAAAATCAATCCACTTGAGTTTTGTCCTATTTGGTGGCTTAGAGGAGTGTTTTCCATTGTTCATTCTCTTTAATAAAAATTATTCTAGATACCTAGTCACAAATTACCTCACTAAATAGTGTTCCTAATGTTTGATGTTCTATTCTAGGACATCTTGTTCTTAAAAAATTTTCAATTTTTATGTAGTAAAAATATGGTAATTTTGTAGTATTGACGAGAACCTTGTTACCAAGAATAAATTACACCATGAAGCCTTTAATTTTTTAAAACTTTTCTTTGATTTTGGTGGATGATCTTTTTGTGATCTAAATCTTCATTCAAATTCTCATCGTCATCCATGTTTCCTTAATTCTATAAATAAAAATCTGATGGGTGAGAAGAAATTGAAATACAATAAAAAGAAAACTTACCATAAACTTTATTTATGCACACTACCTTTATCAATTCTAAACTTAGTAGTGTTGGAATCATATTCTGAGCAAATTATTATCGTTTTTGATGGATTCATGAATGATAACCTCCTTTTCACTTTTGAAAAGTTGCGAGAGGTACCTAGATATTAGATGCACCATGTGCCCTATGTAGGGTTTCATAATTTTCCAAATCTGATTAGACCTCGGGATGCAATGAATTGCCCACCCAAAAATTACAACAACACAATAAGTTACAAGCATTCTCATAATCCAAGTATTTCCAAACAAAGCTTCAAACATTTAACCAAATCCAACATACACAAAAGATTTAAGGTAAAAGAAGATGGGAGTATGTGGGAGGAGAGATGTGACATCATCTATTATTAGATTATAACTGAATAAATGGATCATGGATATATATCATGTATAGGTTATGTATATATTTGTAACATATATAAACACAACACACATATACCATTTCTGAAAAATATATTATTCAAGAGTAGTAATTTTTGGAAATGGAGTATATATATAAACACAACACACACACACACATATATATGTTTATTTAAACATATATATACGTGACACAGACACACACACACACATATATGTGTGTGTGTGTGTGGGTATTTATATGTGTATATAAAAGTATATGTCACATATATGCATTATAAATAAACATATAAACAATTATATATTTATATACATATACAATTCTATGTATATATACATTTATAGTGATATGGTTATATATGTAAATAATTAATATTCATTTATAAATGTTATACACACACACACACACACACACACACACACACATGTATAAACCTTATATATAAACTATATTTGAAAATTGTTATTTTTAAACAATATATTTTCTCAAAATAGTATATATAAACCATAAGTATATATGTTATGCATATATATACTATTTTTTTGTGTTCTATATTTGAGTGCACTAAAAATTAATTATTTTTGAGTTTGATATATTTTTTTGTAATCTTAAAAATTTAGTGGACTTTTTAAAAAATAATTTCAAAATATTGGACCAAAGCATAATTTTTTGAATAATTTATAAAAAAATTGACATATAAAAAAAATCTCAAGGAATATAGAGAACATTAAAAAAAATATTGACATAATTTATGAATTTCTTTGAAAGCATACTATTGAAACGAGACCTAAGCATTTAAATATTACATTGGAAAATCAATTTTGTTATCCTATTTGTTACATAAATCATCTTCCTCATTGCTGAATTAAAAAAAAATAAAGTGAAAAATACCGAATGTTTGTGTAAATTCAATATATTTAGAGTTGATACATTAAGAGTTTTGATATAGTTGATTTGGTAGATTCTTTGAAAAAAATAGATATCTCTATGTTATATTAATATAATTAAGATTATGTGTATGTATATGTATGTGTATATATATATATATATATAAGTGTTGTAACAAGTGTGTGCTCGATGGGCATGATATTTAGTGAATTCCTAGTCTTTGTAGGATGATACCAAGGATCATCTTCAAGACTATATCTCTTTGTATCTATTATTGACAAATTGATAAACATCTTCAAGAAGCAACATATTTGAATATGTTATTGCATTAGTATTATTCTAATTAATCTATGAAAAGTTTATGTTAAAAAATACAAGTGGCATAAAATATTAAAAATTTAAAATTAGTCAATTGAATGGATAATATAATATTTGATTTGTAACAAATCTTAAATTAAGAGGAAGAAACAATTCAATTGAGATTGAAGGTACCCATATCTCAAAATGTAATTTTTTCAATAATCAATATCTTTATTTTAAAAATATAATGAAATTAAACACACACACACACACACACACACACCCCAAATATATAAGAAATGTTTGGCCGTCATATATTGAGAAAAAAAATATAAAAAAAAAAGATGTGATTCATGTATGTAAAATAAGATCAAACACAACTCAAAAACACATATTTATATTGATATATTATTAAATCACTTAGACAACAAGAATTTAATGTGTAAAAGTTTGTGATATTACATTTATTAAAGAACCATATTTTAATGATTTATCTTGATAATGTCAAAAATATTCTTTAATAATAATATGTATAATAGTCAACTATTGGGGTCCGATCGAGTCACAAAAATATTTATAATAATGATTTCAGAGTTATATTTTTAGTCATACAAATATAATAGAATTCTTTATATTTTGAGTTTTGAATAGAAATAATGTATATAAAAATAAAAAATCCAAAAGTTAAGTCGAGCTTCAAAAATATGCCCAAACTAGTGCGGCTAGGAATAGCGTGACAATGCCCGGCGTTGGGAATGGTGACCATTGCCATGCTATTAATTTTTTAAAATCAGTGGTCGGCGTTGTGAATGCCAGCTATTGAAAACATTGTGGAGATCCCATTATGTCCCTTGGCCCTCGCCCCCAGCCCCTCACCCCTCGCTCCTTGCCCCCCGCCCCTCTCCCGCAGCCCCCCGCCCACCGCCCCCCAACCCCCTGCCCACCGCCCCCCAGCCACCCGCCCCCGGCCCCTCGCCCCTCACCCCTCGTCTGGCTACCCTCACCTCTCACCCCTCTCTTCCCACCCATCTCCCCTCGCCTGTCTCCAGGAGCTCCATCGAGTTCCAGTGAATTCGACGTGGAGCTCGACGTGGAGCTCGACGAACTTCAATGAGCTCCAGCGAGCTCGACGTGGAGCTAGAGGAGCTCTGTCTACTCCACGATGGAGCTCCTCGAGCTCTATGTCGAGCTCCAGCGAGCTCCACAAAGGAGCTCCTGGAGACGGATGGGGGAGATGGGTGGGATGAGAGGGGCGAGAGGTCAGGACAAAGGGCGAGGGGCGTAATAGAATCTCCACAATATTTTTAATAGCCAAAATTCACAATGTCGACCAATGATTTTAAAAAATCAATAGTGTGACAATTGCCATCGTTCACAATGACAGACATTGTCATTCTATTTCCAGACGTACTAGTTTTGGCATGTTTTTGAAACCCACCTTAAATTTTGGATTTTTTTTAAATACACTATTTCCGTACAAAACTCTTATATTTTTATCTTTAGAAAATATAATTTCTGTTATGTTAAATTAAAATTTTGTCTAATTTTAATTTAAAAACTCGTGGACAATTTTTCAATATAATTCAATTAAATTCAGATTTATTTTATAAATTTTTGAACACAAAAATATTTAAAATTGTCAAATTAATTAAATAAAATTTTCATTACACAATTTATATTTTGTTCCAAATATAAATCCAAATCAATTTGAGTTTTACATGTGTTCTATCCAAATATATCTATATTCGATTCTAAATATATATGTGTGTGTGTGTGTGTGTGTGTGTGTGTGTGTGTGTGTGTGTGTGTATTCAAATACAAAATAATATTTTGCCAAAATATGATAGAATATTCAAATGAAATAAAATACATAAATTAAGATTTGGTTTTAAAATCAAGTATTCTCCCAAATAATTTCTTATCATTCACAAAACAACATATATCGTCTCCTATGCATGAACATTGCACAAATATGAAAACATCTACATGAACACCATACATACTCTAAGCAAGCACCACATCAACAATAGAAGAAAACATGAGTTAAAATTAGGTTGGAACATTAAATGAATTCACTATTCCAAACCTTAATAAAGGGTTTTCCTCTAAAAATCTTAATCAAGAATTACAAGAATCCTTATAGACATGAGAGGACAATCCTCTTTATAAAAAAAGGGGCTTGTTCTAATTTTATTTTATTTTTACATGTGAACACATATAAAACATAGCTTAATCATGCCCCACCAATTCACATGCATCCTCCTTTTTTATTTTTTTTTTTCAAAAAATCTTATTATACAAAAAAACATAACATTAATCTTTTAATGTTTATTCCATTCAATTGAAATGAGAGAACTAATCTTCTCATTTAAATTAAATTAACATTAAAGCCATATTAAATCCAAACCAAAAATAAAAAAGAATTGGTTTTCCCAAACTTGAGAAGACGCAACACCATGTTTGTTACTTTAGAGTGGAAAATACAATTTTGACTAATATTCAAGCTAGATTCAATTAATATTCCACTTGCAACACACATAATAAAATTTATTTTAATCTTCTTCTCAAACATGTTTGTTACTTTAGAGTGAAAATTATGTTTCACATTTTAGCTATTAAAATTTAGCTGACAATTAATGAATTTTGCTACCCAAAAACTTAGAAAAACCACTTGAATCCGATAAGATTTATGCATGGTGATGAAGAACTAGAATCAAATATTTTGTTGATATGATGATTGAAACTATTGATCTTGATAATATTATAAATACTTTGTTGATAATGATGATACTAATATTTTATAGACAACTTAGAAGTAAATTGTGTGTGTGTGTGTATTTACTCGATTCTTACATTTTATGAGGATTGAAACTAAGTACTTTGAAGTGTATTTGAATTTTTAAAAATAATTTTGTATTTTTGTGAACATTTTCATTTTTTAAAAAAAAGACTGGGCATGCTTTTGTCTACCCCTTGTATTCTTATATGACTAATACTACTAGTATCTTATATGCATATATTTTTTGTAATATATGCATATATTAAAGTCTTCTTCAATACCCCCTGTATTTTTTATTTTTTTAAATATATTAAAGTACATTCATACAATTGATATACACATAGTTTTAGGTCTTTTAGGAAAATGAGTTGAAACTATGGGAGAGAATCTAATTTTGTTCTCAGACCTTTCGGTCATGTTATCATTATTATTTATGTCTAAATCGAGATCTAATTTATTTTTATTAAATTTACTATTTATTATTTTTAATGTGTGTCACTAGAAGGCAAGTAGGAGGAGAGAAGTAATTTTTTTTAATTTATACCTATTTTTTTAATTTAATTATAAATCTAAAAAATATAAATTAATTTAAAATTCAATTGTAACGTGTACATTAATTTTTTATGCATAGCAGATAGTCTATATGGTCCACTTTGTATTCTTATGTTTGGAAGTCATTGTTCATCATCACAACGAAACTATCATTGACGCTCCAATTCGTAAAATCAAAAGTTAAATTATTTAAAAAGAAATTTCAAAAAATACAGCATAATAATAATAATTTAAGAACAATAAGAAGAGAAAATTTTAGAAATTAACTATGAAAAATAAATATATAAATTATGTATTTACAGAACTTTTTTTTAATAAAAAATATATATTTTAATTTTTTTTAAATATTATCTAGGCAGAAATCCAATAATTGTTAGATTTCTACCAATGAGCCATTGGAAGAAATTGACAACTCAAAATTAACAATCCAAAAATATGTTTTTTTTCTCGACACATTACACTTGTATAGTAAGCATGTCTAGACCCCAGGGTTTGCACAAAAAGCACATTATACACACATGCACTATATCCACTACACACATTCATGATTCATTACATATCATTACCCTATGATGTCGACACCACAATTACTCAACCACATGAAACATGCATGCACAATGATACCATCGCCATATGAAGCCTACCATGATAAGATTGTTACACTATCAGATGCACACACTTTGCATGATGTCATGAGTACCACAATACACACCATCTAGCAAGCCTACATAGTGGCACCAGTACACATAGTGTCAGACACTAGCATTGTAGCATGTTACTACACACACAAGTACACTACTAGGGGTTAGAATTTTTCTTGGCTCTGATACCATGTTAAAAAAAAAGTCAAGGCAAAATAAGATGAAATGAAATATCAAAATCATATAAACCATTTATAATGTTCATCACTTAAACATAATCTGCAATCATATATATATAACAAAAAAAAGTAAATTAGGCCAATCCACTTGTTTAGTACTCTCATCATCAACATAAAATACAAATAAACAACATAAAATAATTGCAACAAATCTAATTCATAACATACTCTACACATTATAAACATGAAAAATGCAAAATCTAAAAGTTCAAATAATGTCACAAATTCAATACCACGGGGAGACAACTCATCATATTCTTTATAAAATATCAATCAAGGTTTTTAGTCTTCCAATGATCCGAATAGAAAATACTTTTTGGATGCATACTACCATCACATGTCCATTATAGGCACCATTTATATGCTAATGATTTCACCCACAAGAATGGAATATATAAAGTCATTTTATTTGAATTCAAAAAGTTCCATCTTTTAGGCTACTAGTACTTCATCCAACATATTATGTTTAACACATTTCAAAATAAAAAGCTTCCTCACATTTAAATATTTTGATAATAATTACATATAAAAGGAATATTCCACTTTTAAAATATGACAAGATTTTAAAGAAAGTTTGCTTAAGTATCTTGGTGATTGAATGTCACTATGGACCCAAACACAACTTGACCACAAGGTCAAGACACCTTCACATGCAAATTGTAATTATCCTTGCTTCTTCACATTCCACTAACCAAATGTTCTAAAACCAACTCATCCTCTCTATACCTCCATTACTTTCCTTAGTCCTCAAAGCCTGGATCATAGACTCGATCTATGCATGATTCAATCACAACACCTCAATCTGCTATAGCCAAATCTTATCAAGACATACTAGCCAAATACACCCTCACATAACCCTTAAAGGTTTAGAATACAATAATTTTGTCAACACCTCCATCACTTTCCTTAGTCCACTAAGCCAAGATCTTAGACTTGATCTAGGTGTGATTAAATCACAACACCTCAATACCTTGTAATGTCTACCACATAATTTCTTAACCCAATATTTTCACATATTTCACTATAATCAAAATATAAAAAAGCTCACCATTTTATGTATTCTAAATTCTTTTTATATTTTCAATGGATCCATAAATATATGATGCAATCAAATTTCTTAATTCTACAAGGATCCTAAAATTTTCCAATTTTTTAAATAATAAATTTGGTAATTTTCATTTCACCAAAATAACTTCAATAAGTGTTTTTTGTTTATAAGTTTGATAAAAATCTATTTGTTAAATCTCATAGCTCTAAATCTCGAAGAAACCAAAATATTTTAAAATATTTTTCATAAAGTATTTCAAAAATCATTTGCATCAAAGTTGCATTGAATTACTAAGTGTTTCCGTGGAGGGATTTTTATGAAATACATTGTTGGTGCATTATGAATTCCAATTTTGATGTGGTGCATTTATTTCATTTTCATGAGATATTGATGAGAAATCTGAGTGGTTCATAGATAGAGCATCACCAAATGATGAGGTGGGAATGGAAGGATTCTTGATATATTTTTTTAACAAAACAACAATAGTTTTTTTTTTTAATTTTACCCAAATCTAAACCCCAAGGTTTTGGGTTTGGATTTTGGTTAACTTTTGAGTTTTTTTAAAAGCACAATATTTTTTTTAGACAATAAATTAGTAATAAAATAAAAAAAATTAAAATTTAAAAATTTCAAATATTTTTAAAAGCAAAAAAATATTTTCTCACTTTTAAAAGTTGGGAAGTTAATTATTATGTTTGATACATTTTATTCAATGGTTTTTTCTACATTCTTAAGAAAGATTATATTGCCTAATTATTTTTTAAAATTCAAAACAAAACCAAACTTGGAGGGCATCACCATACTGTAAACTTTCATAAAAAATAGTCTTTACAAAACAGACACAGACACACACACAATCACTCATGCACACATCTCTATATATATCTAAGTATGTGTTGAATTATCAAACACTTTATTCATATTATTGAGATGAGAGCTTTACTTGCTCCAATCCCATTGCTCCAAACCCCATAAATGAGCTGAAAAATAACATGTGATTAGTCTATGAAGAGAAAGGGATGCCAAACAAACCACATGCAGAACATAGACCAACAACAAGATAGTCCACCTGACAAAGAGGCAAGCAACCCAACCATATGTAGAACATACACAATCAACGTAATAATCCAATTGACAAATAGACAAACAACCTAACCATATGAAAAACATTAACCAACAATATGATAATTCAATTGACAAAGAGACAAGCAACCTAATCATATGAAGAACATATACCAATAATTTGATAGTTCAATTGACAAAGAGGTAAGCAATTGTTTAAAGCCATGCTTATGAGATCATGCAAAATGTTTCAAGGCCAAATCAACTCAGCCAACATAACACTAGAAGAAACTACAATCCAAACAAGATAAGCTAAAAGAAACCACCCGAGACCGAATAAAGATGAATCAACATAAAAAAAAAAAAAGATCCTAGCAACAAGCATCAATAATACCTTTAAGGCAGCTACAACCGATATGGCAAAACACCAATCAGTGATTCAAGGCCACACAACTGTTGCTGCAAAAATCTGTACACGAATTCGGTTGTCATGGCAGCAATTCTGCATACGGAACCATTCCCCTAAAACACAAAAAAAAAAAAAAACCTTAATTAGAAAATTAATTATTGCATCTTGGCCAACCTTCCAACACCCACTACCACTGCCTTACAAGGGTGTTCTAATATCTTTTCTTAGACTATACTTTTTCTTTCCTTGAACTAAACTTCCCGTTGTTTCATCAATGGTACATATAAAGAACATTTTTTTTTTAAAATTTTGGGCACCTAAAGAGTAATTCATCAATGATACATATAAACTATTTAGGGCCGGCTATTTCATATGCACCTCAAAATTATAATTTTTATAAACATAGAAAAATATTATATCAGTCTCAAAAAAAAAAAAAAAAAAAATTATGTAGATATGGAGTACTCGAATAATTAATAAAGACACTTTATCACATTTGGTGTCATCTTATCATGCCCATGAGAGAGATTTTGAACAAAAGAATTATTATCAAATATTTTATAATAATTTCTTTTCAGAACATAAGTCCTAAAATGATACACAATAAGATTTTTCACACTGAAAAAACATTCAATTGCTCAAGGAATTAACGGTTAAAATTATTTCCCCCAAAATATCTTAAAATACTTTTATCATTGTGAAATATTCTACACATCTCAATCATATATATATATCTTAAATTTCATTTTATGAAGATGTGCTAGCAAAAGGAGTCGTATTAATAAAATATGATAATCAGTACATTTAGTGCCAAAATTATGAGATGCTATAAAATATTGTCATTTATTATATATTTTTTTTATTTAAATAATTTTCAATTCTTTCAAGAAATAATTGAAAAAAAAAAAAAAACTAAGATTTATTTTGAAAAAAATAAACAAATAAATAAAGCATAATCATTTATTTAAAAGATAAAGAAAGACTCGAATATACTAGGTGCTCAAATAAATGAATGAATCAGATCAAATAAATTTTTAATCACATGATTTGGATGAAAATGATTTTAAATTCTTTTGCCTTCCTATTTGACATGTCTCAATCTAATTTAGAGATTTCACTAATATTATGATCCAAAATTCTCAACCTCAACACATATATGACCGAGTTACAAATAAACAAACAAAGAATCAATGATTATCAACCACCTAGAAAACTTACAAAATAGTATCAATAAAAAAGAAAATAATATAAAAATTTGATTATTTTGCTAAACAAATCATTAAAAATAAATTATTTGAATGATAATATGTGATATAAAGTATCCATTTAAATGCTATAACGATATTTTATCACTAGCTCTAACAATATCTAGGGAGACAGCAAACAAAATAATAAATAATGAATGATAATATGTGATATAAAATACTTTCTCCCAAATCAATAACCTAGAAGTTTCAATCTCCTGCCCAAAAATAACCCTCAGCAACTCCCCCTAACACGGCCACCCTTCCTACAAGATGTGCACTGAGCTAAAGATCTCATGCCACTTCCTCTACTACAACTAGTATTGCTCCATTTGAAATTAAAGCGAGTGATGGGGAATATTGCTCCATTTGAGCTCTCTGTCTGCCTCATCCAAGGTTTGTGTAGCATAGCAGGTAACTAAAATGTAACACAAAAAGCACATACAATAATAACTAAGACTTGTGAAGTTCCCCTGTCAAAACTCCTGCATAATAATAACTAAAATTTTTACTTCTTTTATTTAATAGCATAACAGGTAAATATTACAATCACAACACACACACACACACACACACACACCACACTTCAAAAATAGTAGTAAAATACCTTAAAAACTACCCGACTGCCCCCAAACTACCACAACACACTACCCCAAACTATCACAAAACACTACCCAAAACTATTACAACACACTGCGGCAAAATATCATAACTCACAGCATCACAATGTAACACCACAATGCATCACACTGACACAAGTGCACTACCCTACAATACAACACACTAAACTACTACACAGACTTGCGCCACACACAGATTCATGTAATGCATGCATGGAACATACACCACGCCTACAATCGCACACACATCATATTGCATCACACAATCACATGTGTGCCACACCACATCACACTACAACTTTGCACACGCATGCTCCACATAAACTAGTGCACCACACATCACACATTGTTGCACTCACATGACATACACACCACACTGCACCAGAACACACTCCATGCATCACATGCCTGTTGCACGTCTGCACAACTCTCACACACCTGCATTATGTACCACACAGATCTCTCTCAAGGGTTCTGCACCACACCGTCACGCATGTATGGCATGTTGGTATGCTATCGCACATCTGCACACATCACACAATACACGCCTCTTTTTCTGTTAAATTCTGCACATCCGAGAGAGAGAGAGAGAGAGAATAAAAAATGTTGGCATACTATCATCATATTAACTATGAAATGATTATTAATAAATTACCTTCAGCATCCAATATATCCAACAATCATGCCCATATGTGTTTCTAAGGATAATGAAAAGTAATAGAATACACATATGTGACTCTTAGAAGGGTGACAAGCTGTTAGAGCTTGTGTACAGGCAGGTCTCTATATAAAATGCTGACAACAGACATGTACACCCAAGACATTATTTACAAGAACTATGTAATGAATAAGAACACGTGCATTATTTGATTACCCAAGAAAATTTGCAATTCTTATAAAGACTCCGACAGGTGAATAAGAACACATACTTGCGACAATCACTACGACAAACGACTGAATGTGCATCCAGCAACAATAAAATGCTTAGCATCATCCACATTACCCACATGAACTATTGCCGATGATTAGGTGATGAGAATGAGAAGTGCGACCGATAAGGTCACACATTTTATCATCCATTTAATTAATCCTAGACCTCTTTGAATTACCTATTTGTTGTAGGTCAAGATAGTCGAGGATTTTGACATCTCAAAATCTAAACACTAATCCCTGTAAGAATGATATCCAAACTCATAACTTCAATCTACTTTATTACTTGTTATAACCATATACCTATATTAATTTTAGTACAAATAAAAAAATACTTAACGAGTTATTGACATTATTGCCAAGAATTGAAAATAATTTTAATTTATATTTGTGATGCTAACCTACTGCCTAGAAATTAAGTCTATTTTTATTTTTGTATTTTGTTGTGATGTGGTGTTTCTCTGTAAATTTTTATTTGGTAGTTTTTTTTTTTTTGTTTGATTTTATAGATAAACATTGAATGTATCAAAAATTTGAAACTGAATCATTACAACTAGATTCATAAATTAAGAGATCTTAAGGTACTTAGGAAGATAAAGAAATAGAAAACCCATTAAGAAATTAGAAGTGATGACAAATGTGGAGTATATGCCGAGCAATTAAAACAACTCATATACTACCGCACACTAAAAAAATTATTGGAAATTGACAGTAATAAATCATTATTCAAAATTATAGGCATAGCTTATTCAAGCTAATAATTTTGGGCCGAGACCTAGTTTGATAACTCTAGTACAACTCCAATATAAAAAATACTTTTTAGAAAATCCCAACAACAATATTGTGTTATTCTTTGAGTTACATGACATGGCAAAAATGAATAGAATAGATTACGATGTGATAAAACTGAGATTATTTCAATACTTACAGAGGGATACTACAAGTAGTTAGGAAGATCTAGTTCAAGTCTCTCTGCCTAGAATTTTCTCACCACATGTCACATCATAAATGAAGACAAAGATCAGACAGTTCAGGCAATATCACTCCTAAGACACATTTTCTTTAGTTGAGATGCTTGAACTTTTACGATTGTGACATTAAAACAAAATGAGCCATGGCATCTTTGTCTAGGATTAATTTATAATAATAATAATAATTATTATTTTTTCTTTATTTTTCTTTTGGATTAATTTATGAATAAATTATTTAAGATTGCTGAAATATAATATAATGAGTTTTGCAGAATTGCAATGTGTGTTTTATTGATATCCTTGAAAAATATCAAACATCTTGACTTACGCTAAGATATACACAGTTTACCCAAGGTGATTCATCGTGAGAATTATACCATGATTATCGATGAATTATCTCTAGCATCCATTACACCCATTAATCATACCCAGGTGTGTTTCTTAGGATGATGACAAGTAAGAAGAACAAACACATATAACTATTAGAAGAGTCGTGAGCTATAATAACACATAAACGAGCAACTCTCTACATGAAATACTGGAAAAAAAAACATATACACCCAAGAATTCGTTGCAAAAACTGTGTCAGGTGAATAAGAACACATGCTAGAAACATTGACGTGCCTCTAACAAAAATAATATGTTTAATATCAACCTCATTACCTACATAAAGATCAAACATTTCATTATTCATTTAATAAATAATTTGTAGACTACGACGATCATAAACATTTAGCTAGTGTAATCTTCATCATGCACACCGAAATAAATTTACCCTAAAATTTAGACTGCATGAATTACTTATCTATTGTAAGCCAAAATACTAATTCCTATGGAATTATTATCTGAACGCATAAAAATCTACTTTGCTACTTATCAGATCTGTATACTTGCAACTAATTTTAGTACGGATAGAAAATACCTAACAATATGCAGTACACATGGCTTTCATTTTAGGATAGGGTCTATAATGAGTTAATATCTCAACAGTCTCACATCCAAAAAAATCAAAGAGGCTACGTCTAATAAATCTCAAACCAAAAACATACTTTCCTTAGATGAAGATGCTTACCATCACACTAAAGTAGTACCTCTAATATATATGCAAAACAAGAATTTCTCTGGTGATCACTTATATTTCAATATTATTATCGCCTAAATATTTTTAAATTTAAAATTCTAATGACATCTAATATATTAATATTTATATAATCGCACCCAATTAAATTATATAAAATATCAATAATATATGAATATTTCATTTATTTTTCATGCATCTACATATATGTTTGGTAATATGACACAATGCAATGAATTATGACTTATTTATTTCATTGCAATTCAACATTTAAATAAGTCAAATCGCAACTAACTAGTGAAGAAAGATAAACAAACATACCTGGACACCAAACCTACTGCAAGATGCGATGAATGGTGGTTTAGAGAGACAACAGTCAATTTTATGTTTCCCACCAAAATCATTAAGCGGCATGTGCAATTGTTTCGACATAACTATTTTCACATTTTCTTGAATTTGAACTTGAATATGTTGCAACTTTGGTCTACAAAACAATCGACAAAGAAATGGGAATATGAGAGACATTAGGTTGGTAATAAAAACCATTCGCAAATAAAACTACAACTGACAAACAGCTAATCATTCAACTTTTTAAACCCATAGATGTCAAGGAGTGTAAAAGCTAATATTTTCTCTTTGGGACGGTTAATCAAAGAAGTAAATATAGCCAACTCATGCCTATACTTAAGAGGCATTCCCATGGCTTCATCAGGTTGGTGCACATTCCTTGGGCTGCATCAACATATACACAAATTGAGTAGCAAGAATTGAAGTCGCACAGTAATTATCACTGCTAAGATTATTATTAGATGCATTGTTCAGTTCACAGTTGCATTTATTACTGTTCTGATCTACAAGTACTTTGATCATTTTTGTACTACACACATATGTGTGTATGTGAGTGTATGCCATACCTTGTATTAATTTTAAAAAGAAAAGATATATATTTATCAACTATAACTTTTTGGATATTTTCATACCGAATTTAGCTATTATTTTTGGATAAATATTTCCGAAGAAACTAAGCTGTCTAGAGCTTCATTAGGGCGGCACGATGCATGGCCCACAAAAAGGCAAGCTTGCCATGGCACGACCCACCTTTGTATAAGGTGGCCCGTGCCGCCCAGACTGCATCACCCATGAACCCATCCATGGCCTGCACCAACATGCAGTTTTTAACACAATGCCTATGCAGCCATCATGTGGTAACAGTTGGAGAGAATCAAATGGCTAGATTCTTTTCGAATGGTTAAAAAAAAAACTCATCGGTAATACTTTTAATCTAAACATATTATATATAATATAAAACGAAGTTAAATTTATTTTAAGACAAAATTTTCTTCTAATTTTCAATTTTTTTTTGTGAAATTTTAAATTTCGAAGTTTAGCACTTTTATTAATTCAACGCTAGTTGTTTCAATTATTTTAAATTATAAATTTTAAATTTCGAAATTGAATTTTCAAAGCATGTAACTGTCAGTGAACTATATAGTTAAGCAAGGTTCATATAATTTTATTTAAATTTGTTTCAATTATTTTTCTAATCTTTTTTTTTAAATTCTAATTTAGACTAATATTGATAAATCTATTTTGTAGCAAAATTCAAAATAAATGTTAGTTAGCTAGATAAAAATGAATTAAATATTTTAGAAAATTTAGATTTATAGACCACTACCTCATCTAGCTTACCTCCTAGTCCATTATGTGCAAATAAAAATTGTGTGGACTTCATTTAATATAATAAAAAAATTAAAAGGGTGAAAAAAATTCAACCCAGCATTAATAGGGCACCATAAAAGGCAAAAGAACTAGTAACCCACATTTCATTAATTTTAAGAAAAAAAAATACTAAAATAAGAGAACACACACACATATAGGGGTAATAAACATGTTGGGTGCTCATGCTCCAATGCACGTAAAAAAAAATAGAATAAATAAAATACAATAATAAATCTCAAATCATCTCCTCAAGTTAGTATGTATATTAGTATATATATCACAAACAACTAACTTGAATGAAAAAAAAATATTTGTAGTCTTCTAAATACTTTTGTGAAAATATTAATAAATTAATCACTAGTAGATACATATGCTAAAAAATATAGAACTATCATTGATCTTATCTCATGTGAAATAATAATTAATATAAATATTTTTATTTACTCATAAATATTAGATTGACAATAATGTGTTGACATATTTGATTATCATAATAACCATGTCATTGGGCTCTAGATTGATAAGCTTAATTCCTCCAAAAAATAATTAACTAAAACTCATATGTAACTAATATTATAGCTATATACTCTACATTTTCACACAATCAATAAATAATTATCAATTATTTATTTTTTCAGAAGAAAAGATTATCTTAAAGAAAAACATAAAAACCAATGATATATCTCTTTTGTGTGATCACAAGTCCCCAACTATAATTTAAATAACTCTCCAATTGATAATGTCCAAGGGCTCCGAAAAAAATATCATATCCTCAATCTCTATTCATATATCTAATAATTTAATGAATTATATTCATATAAAAATATCAAAAAAAAAATCTAAGAAATAATTAAATATACCAAGATAAATAATAACTAATTTGAAAACTATTATATAGTTAAACTTTCCTATGAACTTCATGTATCCAAAAGAATTAATTACAATACAAATATTAGGGAAAAAGTTTATACTCATATGAAGTGGTGAGTCGACTGATACACATCATATCAAGCAAAGTTCAATGTCTCTTTATAGAACAATCTTGATACACAAAAAATATCTAAGATAACCAAATTTTTTTTATTTGGAACTCAGTCTACAATAACAATTTAATTTGACATATACCCAACTTAACATCACTAATAATAGTAACAATATCATTAACATATATCAATAATATCACGTACTATAAAATCGATAAAAATAAGAATTATCCAATATATCTCTTAAGATCAAAAATAGAAAGTCTTATTTAGAAAAATAATTAAAATAAACACAAAAAAAATCATTGTGAGCCATAAAGAAGCTTCACATCCTATGCACCAAACATATACATCCTAAAATAATAAAATTTGATGCATATTACATTGATACATCCTTCTCAAGATTACTATAAAAAAATATATTTTTCATATTTAACTAATATGTAAATCTATATCTAAGAAAAAGCTACCTTAAGTTGTGTAAAACTACTTGCTACTAACTTGATCTTAAGCTGATTAACATTTTCTCCAGGTTCAATCTTTACCTCATACACCCACATATATCACAAAACATGATTACTTAAAGAATTTAAAATGATATCTCATATATTATTAGAGATGACTGCACTTAAAAAATAATAATTTGTTGCCACCCTAAATGTCGAAGTGCCCCAATGAAAGAAACTACAACCCTTTAACAATTAATATAAAATAAAAAATTATAATATATAATACCAAAATTAGAATAAGCATATACCTATGTTAATGAATAATGGATAAAGCACAAAATTAATTCTTCCATAAAAAAATTAAAACATCTAAGTTGATACACTAACCTAAATCAGCTAACATAATAGATTACTTGACAAAAAAATATTATATATGTATCCATCCAATACAATATTTAGAGTAGATTCATCAAAATTTTCAACTTTAATTTCCTCTCGAGGAGAGTCATAAATAGACACTAGAATCCTCCTTTTGATTCACACAAGTCTCAATAGAATCGTGATCTAATGAGACACTATAAATATCATACTATCTTCCTCAAGATCAATTGTGATAGCAATACGAGATACAAAAAAAAGACTAGTTGTCAATCTATAAAGGGATGACCATTAGACAACCCTACTATAACAATGGGCATAACAAGCTCATATGATGCTGCCATAACAACACCCACAACATCATATATACACCAATGTATCTTTGAGTACTATAAGTCAACCAAAAATTTAAGATAATTAAATTTCTTATTTAATTAGCTAAGAAAAAATAATAAAGTAGCTTGACCAATAAGTATTAGCTTTTAAAATGTTTGAATATCAATTTTTTATACATATCCCCCACTAAGCAAAACATTGACATTAAAAACTTATGTGTATCCTATGAGTTCATATTTCCTATATTATACTATTTAAAATGAGACAAGAACTACTAACCACCTCGGTGTTTTATATAACAATAATATCTACTTTTTTTGTTAAAATATAATGATAAATAATAAGACAATTCCCACATCGAATATCAAACAATATCAACAAAATTAAGATGTGTTTAAAGAATTACGAAGATGCTTGAGTAACACTCAAAATTTAGTAAATTAATTTTACAAAAAATTTAAAAAATTAAACATTCAGGCATATTGAAATATTGAAGTTCAAGATGTGCACATCAAATGAATATCAAAGATTCAATAATTTTAACATGCATTTTATTTTATTTCATATTCAATATACAATGACTTCTATTTTTCAAAAATTTTAATTGTATTACATATCACAAGATTAACCTTTTATTTTTTTTGTATTTTTATTTTGTGTTATGTGACCGTGTATGTGCAGTCAACACACAAATGAGTGGTGACTGGACATAAACAATGTCCCGGTACACACTAGCTCAGGCAAAATGGTACCTGCTGGCTGTCATTCTTCAATTTATGCTCACTGCCAAGACCCGAGCTCATAATGTCATGCTCAGGCACAGGCTTGTAGTGTGGTGCCCATGCAAGGCTCATAGAGTGGTGCCCATGCACAGGCTCATAGTGTGGTGCCCAGGCATGAGCTCATGCCAATGCCCATGATTTGCCCACCCAAACCAGTACACATGACATGAAACTAGTTAGCTATTAAGCCAAAGGGCCGAGCCATGACCATGCTACTGCAATTTTTGAGACATGCAGCCTAACAAAGTGGCACGCATCAGCCTAAAAAAAAAGTTGTGCCAACTTGGCATCCTCATTTGACACATCGAATGTAGAGTTTTATCAAGATGTGACCTTTCAAAATATTTCTACTTATATTATGACTCAAAAATTCTCTAATCATGTCACTTATAACTTAGAAGTTATCAAATGGTTCATCATCCATCATGCAAAAATTTGAGTACGAGACACTTATCTACAACTTCAAAATTAATAAAATCTATAAGATCTACATCCCTTTCATTGCTATTAACCACTCCTAGCTCATGGGTTATTAATTCCAAAACTAGTAACAAACACGTGATCATTCTCCCTTTATTATTTTTTTATGTGATCACGATATTGTCATAATCAATTGTGAGATTTCCAAAATTACTAAATATGATAATATTAACCTTAATCTATTAAATTTTATCTGAGTTGGATAAACCTAATTTTCTTTATAACATAAGATTTGTGAGTTGCATTGCAAAGCAACTCAATAAAATATTCTAAATACTTTTTTTTTATGTTGTGTTGTAAGATCTAATAACCTCCAAGATAACTTTTTTGGGATTGAGATGGTGAGAGCCAACTGCATGACATCATCATGTTTTCACAATGTTGAAAACTTGACCTATCATTACCACGTAGATGTTTTTTGCATGAATCTTGTCTATAGTAAGAGATACTATCTTTTATCAAAGATAACTTAGGCTTAAGAATATCACATGAAGTGCTCATGTTGATGAAGGGAAAAAATTGATCTGGTAGGATATGATCTCAACACAAGCAACCTCAGTCTGTTACCAAATAGTTAGGCCCTAACGTTCAAAGTATCTGCCATCAATACCTTTTGATGGTTCCCATGTAGAATAGGGATCCCGAAGATGTTTGCATAACTGGTCTTGCAATCCTAATCTAGAAATCGTGACAATTTTTGTGGTTTGAAAAATATAAAAATAATTCTCATAGATAAAACACACAACACACAAGAGAGAGAAAGAGAGAGAGAGTATACTGCCACGGAAGCAAACTGCAAACCACAAAGCACAAAATGAAGAATAAAAAAAAATTCACTATCTTTTATCGCAACTATTTCACACTTTCATATTGTATATGTTTGTGTTTAAATATTTTTTTTTTACAATTGATTTAAAAGTACTTAAATAATGAAACAGAAAATCTCTTTTAACTTAAGATCTAAGTTAAAAAATTTCACTCAATCCAACTATTATATGGTATCGTGATTTCAAAGAACATGTTACACCTTCAAGTGAGTCATGATTTCACAATACAAGTAGCAACTTCAGAACCATATAAAACATAGTCTTTCAATCACAACCATACAAAATAGGCTATGCCTCAATTCAGACAGTGACTCAACAATTCATGTCATGATACCAAATAGCAGTAGCAACTTCAGAAATATGAGTCAATCCTAGCACAAAAATACTAAAATGAAAAAGTAAGTTAAATTACCCCACGAGGATGATCATCGCTATGACATTGTATCCACTCATGCGCTCAGTTAAAGAAGTAACACCTCCTTGTTCCAGCAACACCTATGAAAGTATAATAAGACATTAATAATCAGTAGAACATGCACTTGATAAACATCTCCAACAAGTTAAAAAAAAAAAAGGAAAGAAAATGAGTAAACATACTGAATCAAGAAACATAGGTTGATCATCTATGAAGATGTGGTTTGTGCACCTGTAAAGTTCAAGTTCCCATTTTTCCCCACTTTCATGGCGCCCGCTGGTAATCCAATCAACAATTACTAGACTAGAGTCACAATGCACTTTGAATACTTGCTTCTGAAAGTATCTTGCAGTTGAAAAACATGTAACTGGATCTGGCATGATCGCCAAAAAACCATCTTTTCCAACTCTTGCCTAAATAATAGCATGTTTTTACCATCAACAGAATGTATTCATAGTCAGAATTAACAAAAGATGCAGTGGAGTTTCCTAGACTGGTTCTTTTGAACTATGAAACACTCACAGCATAATCTAAAATTCTGAAAAACATTTTAATAATTGGACCGAGCCAAAACACTCACGGCATCATTATACTTTGTTTGCTAGGCATAAGTAAACCACCTTAGACTAAATTAAATATTGTCCTATTTTTTTTTATCATAGAATACGAACAAACATGGCTCCCCATATAAGCATAAGACCCATGAATTGAATCTAAATCAATCTTCCATCAGCCCCCTATCTGGGAAGTCCACAAGGTGAAAGCTCATATCCAAGTGAAGAAAAAAATGCCAATAAATAATAAAAAAATAAATCATAAATCACAACACCCCTCTTGAGTTACTGCAAACTTATTACAAATACCCAATTAAAAAAAATATATTTATATTTCTTTATGCTCATTCATGAAGACATCTATTATCTCATTGATAGTAAGATTATATACAATTGCAATAAAATCATCATAAATTAATTTCAATTCATCTTTTCTCGTATGAAATAATAATCACTTTCAATATATATTCTTTGATTATAAAATACTAAATTAACAATTAATATATCGAGTTGTCTTGCAATTACAATAAAATAGTATCAAACTTGAAATCGATAAGCTTGATGCTTTCAAAAAGTGACTAATTCACTATAAATAATAAATAAATGATATCATTGTTTTGTACTTTGTATATATATTCAATCTAAAAATAACAATCAGCTGTTTACCTTTTTCATTTAGACAAAATTACTCCCAAAAAAATATAAAACATAATGATCAATTTATTTTATTTAATCACTATAGCCTAGTTAAAAATCTAAGTAGGTATATACTCAACTATGAATATGTCTTGAGCATATGAATATGTCTATCAAAATTTAGTAAAAGATTAACATTACTAGCATCATACTTAATATAAGGTATAATAAATATTTCATAGTTAAATTTTATTATATTTCTCTCATATTTGAAAGAATCAATTCAAGTGCCAACATCATTGGACATGCCGACACTCGAATCAAATAAAGAGTCAACTGATGCATATCCCAACATATCATGCTCGGATAAAATATCTTGAGCATATCTTCTATAAAAAATAAAGAATAACATCTCCTAAATAAACAATCTCAATATTTTTAAAAATTTTTAACAATTTAAAAATTAGTCAATAATAATAACTTTAATTGAGATATGCTAAATTAATAATTACTAAAAATAAAAATATCGTTAATATATACCATTAATATTATATATTATTCAATTTGAACTATGTCTTCCATTGTCTAAAAATCATGCTTGCACTTCTTGGGACAATATAATTTAGTGATTAATACATAAATATCATATTCTCAAGATCATCATGAATAAACATATTTTTCATATATAACTAATAAATAATTCATCAATGAGGAGCAAAATAATAAAAAATAATAATATAATAATAATTATCTTGGCCATGGAAGAATATATCTCAATAATTCACATCAAAAGTCTATATAAATCCCCTCACAACTAACCTAGCCTTAAACCAACATACCTTCTAATAGTAGATATATGAAAAAAACTAACTTATTTAAGATTGTCCATGTCAAATATTACATATAATATCAATATAATTAGTAATTTCTTAAATTTTTTTAGATACATTTATATGAACATAATTCTCTAGATTATTAGATATATTAAAAAAATTTCAAGACAGAGAATTATATTTAAAAATTATGGGCATAGTCAAGTATAACCATATTCATATTTCAGTTAGACTCCACTAATCACAAAGAAGAGATTAAGAGCAAATCACCTCTTTGAAATCCATTACAAAAACAAAGTATATAGCTAAGATATCAATTATTGGAGAGCTACAATAGATCAATCATTTCTTTGAAGAAATTTACCTACTAGTTCAAAGACCGATAACACATTACTATGATAGTCAGATAGCTCAACACATTATTATCAATCTGATATTCTATAATCAAACTAAATAAATTGAAATTAATTATCACTTAATTCAATAAAAATTATAGAATAATTCAATTCACTTCCTACATACCTACCTACCAATGAGCAGCCAATAAGCATCTTTATGAAGATTCTCAAAAATCACAAGTTATTTTTCTTTTCTTCAAACTAAATATTTATAACATTGACATGTATACCCAACACAAGAAGGAATGTTAAGGTTTTATTTATTTATTATTTATTATTTTTTTTTTTCATTGTTTGGGAACATCCAAAATGTAGGATGCCCCAAGCTATATATTTAATATATATTCTATTTTAAAATAAATTTTCAAAATTGTACGATTAATTACGAAAATTATACATACTTTTCCCCTCTTCCTCTCTAATCACACTCTCCCTTCCCAGACCACGTCAAACCTTAAATTGGGTTTGAACAATTATCCTTTTTTAAGATGAGAAATATAAATATAAATAGAACTAAGGAAGAGATTAGAGAAGGGACCACCACTAGAATATAGTGGTAATCTAGAAGAAAAGGTCCATTTGAACATTGCGATGTTCGACAATCCCATGACCATTGAAAAAACAATGGTCACTAGACCATTTGATTGGTGATTTTGTGAGATAACACCATATATTTTGCATGGCAAGGCAAGATAAAGGCAGCTAAGGCCATAATACATTATACCCGGCTCATCCCGACTACTAATCTCCTGTGCATAATATATTCCCATTCAATACACATTATCTAGCTGCCAACTTTATGATATTGTCTATCTTCTTCAATAAAACAACTACAAAACCAAGTAAATGCAAGAGAGAAGATGTTAACTCTATGGACTATAAGATACTTTAGCACAAAAAAAAAAAACACCTAGCAAAAAGGAAAAGAATTATTTTACCATCTACCACTCAACATTTCCTCTAACATGAAAATTGCCACTAGGAATAATTGCTACCTCAAGTAATTGCCCACAAGTCTTGGAATTCAAAGATTTATAAATCTATAAACAAATAGAAATTCAAAGATCAATATTAAAAAAAATCAACCAATCAGGTACACGTTCAAGAAATAGAATTTATAAATGGAAACAAGGTAAATATCAAATAAAGAAAAATAAACTAACCTTGGTAGAAGATTGGGTGGTAACAACGACAGTACATCCATCACCAATTTCAAACATACATGAAATATAGTCACCCTAAACCCAACATGTCTAAAAACAAAATCAAATACCAACAAAGACACAAGATATCCCATGTGAAACATCATATATATGCTAACCTCGGGAAAGTGATTTAAATATTTTAATGCATGATCCCTAGTACCAATATTGAAACATTATCAAGATTTATTGATGAACACTAACCTTGTACTTTAACATTTTATTTTCAGGTATTTCATTCTAATTAGAATGCTCATAACAAATAAATTATTCCAATAATTCCTATATTTGCAAGTCTTTACTCCCAAACACAATGAAAAAACCTTGGGTTGCACCTTTAGGAGCATCCAATTTCAAACCAACATCACACAAAATCACATTATTACTCTGAGTGCCACAAGTCGAACAAAAAAAGTTAAAATAGTAACAAAAAAACAAACTTTCACATGCAAAAGATCATATTTATAACAAGTTCAAAATTTTGAAGATAAATATTAATTTTCCTTTCTTTTTTTTTATTACTCTTTTCTTGATGGAAGCAACTAATATGTGAACTATTCCAATCAATTTGTCTCATACTTTTAAAGTAAGATGATTACATGTAATTGTATCAAAATTATATTTAATTAAGTTATTTGTATCAAATTGCCTCATACTTTTAAAGTAATTGTATCAAAATTGATATCGTATTCCAATCAATTTGCCTCATACTTTTTAAGTAAGATGATTACGTGTAATTGTATCAAAATTATATTTAATTAAATTATTTGAAGTTATTTTTTATTTATTTATGACCTTTAATTACTACATGATACCATAGCTTAATACATTAGGGTAATAAACCATAGTGGTGTATAGGTAGGTAAGAGAGCTAAGTATCTTAGAGGAAGAGGGCACATCCACTTGAATATGATACCATTTCCACATAAATTTTACTAGCTGATCTTCCATCTTCTACCTAATCTCTCTATGTAGCATCAATCAGCTTCACAATCAGAACAAGAAGCTAGCTTCATTTGGCTATTACCTATAGAATAGCACCTCCAGAAATTTCAAATGTTCTTGCTAATATTGTTGACATGTCTGATGAATGGATATCTGTTAGCAATAGGATACATAATCATAAAATTTCAATAAGAAAAAACAACCATCATTCACTAATCGTAGAAGCTGGAAGAAAATCTCTTAAGATGACTAAAATTGATCCTACTGATGTGGACCTAATCTTATTGAGCACGCCTATGCAGGAAGATCTGTTTGGAAGTGCTCATCAGATTTAAAAAAACAACATTGGACCTAATCTAACAGCTGCACATCATATTTGATGAGATACTTTTGAAAATGCAGTATTAATTGGTGTTGCCAGGAGCAAGCCTACTTCTGGTGCACCTTGATGTTGTAGCAAAATCTTTTGAGGTAGAGGTGTCAAACGGGCCGAGCTGACCCAGCCCTTTTTTTAGAGCACGGCCGTGCTTTCGTGCCGGGCCGGACCCAACATGGTTACTATACCATGCGGTGCCTGGCCCGGCAGAGTTTATAAAAGCCCAGCCCGCACGGCCAGCAGTGCCCGGCCTGGCCAGCCGGGCCGTACGAGCCAGGTAAATTTTTTTTTTTAATTTTATAGTTTTAAATTTTAGTTTAATTATATAAAATATTAAATTATATATAAAATTATAGATAATGTATAATATAATAAATTTATAATATGAAAATTGTTTAAAATTTATTAAATTTATAAAGTTTAAATTTTTTTTATAATATAAAATAAAATTAGTTTATAATTTATTAGAATTATATAATAGAATTATAAATTTTTAAATGAAAAAATAAAACAAAAAAATAAATAACCAAATGAAACATAAGCAAACAAAATGAAAAATGACCAACCAGGCATTAAATACTGAAGGTCAGAACCAAACAAATTAAAGTTTCAATGTAACGTATAAATAAAGCGTACAATCAAAAAAAAAAAATAAAACATCGAAATCAAAAAGCAGTAGATTATCATCAATCATCAATCGGCATATCATAAGCATTATCAGCCGCAACATCAAGATCAGTATCATATGAATCATCATCATCAACAATCAACTCCTCCTCTTTCACAGTGGATGCGGCTGTAGTCCATGTCTCAGTCCTAGCTCCAACACGATCATAGATACTAAACCTTGAATCCTCACAATTTTTCAAACAAGCCAATGCCTCAACAATATATGGACGTAATCAAGATCTCCTATCCGAAATCACGTTCACTGCAACAAAAAAATAACTCCGATGCTACGCTCGACATCGGAGTAGTTAGTAGATTCCGTGTCATCCTAGATAGCACGGGAAAGATTGACTCATATGATTTCTACCACTGTAATATATCAATATTCTTAGTATCAGAATGTAATAGGATTGAGCAGTAATCAGTATCTAAATACCGAGAAAGCTCGCTCCTATGTGATGGTTCACCCCTAAGTTTCCTCCTCGCTAGCTAAATAGAAAAATCGTCATCTCCAAACAATGTATCAATGTCCGTAATCACAGTCTCACTACCATCACCACAATACCTAGTATCGTAGAATGTGAACATGTCAGTCAACTTCTCTTGAATGAACCATTCAGGTGGCTCTTCCAGGTTCATGCACGAGAAAATATAAGTCAGGGTATTTTTTATCCATTTCACCTTAACCCTAAGGTCCATGCATGCAGCGAGGCAATAAAGAAATGGAATGGTGGACCAGTACTTCAAGTACTTGGTTTTCATCTCTACAACCATATGGCTAAGTATCGGGTTAGCTCAATACGTCCTAAACATGCTACTAATATTGCAAATGCACAGGAGTGCAATGCAAGTCATGAGCGTATAAACCGATGAACACATATTAGTCGTGTCATAAAAAATCTTCCGGAATTTCATAAATGAAATTCTTGAAGCACAGCCAGTGTCGTCAATAATAAGTTCGTTACTCTTACTATTGATGTAGTCGGATATCACGTGTTCGTATTCAACACATGATTCCAACATCATGTACGTATAATTCCAACGATGTTTCACATCCGATTAGAATTTCTTCTTCTCAAGATTCGCAGACAAACAAAGACTACCAAACTCTTGTTGTCTACGAGTAGTACGAATATATTTTAGTACATTATGTATATTATCCAACGTGGGTGAACACACCTTCATACCTGCTTGAACAATCAGGTTAATCACGTGATACATGCATCTGACATGAAAAATCTTTCCTAATGGTGCATTTATAATATTCATAACAAACATGTTAATCACTGGTGAGAATATTCCTAATGATGTCAAATATTCCATTATTAAATGCGTTATCGAATGTGCTACTAAAAATTTTATTTTGAATTTTATATTCCGTAAAGATTTTCATCATACACTCAAAAATGGCCGGGTCATCATGAGGATGAAGAATCTCAGAGAATCCTAAAATTTTTTTATTCATAATCCAGTTAGGATCTACATAGTAGCTGATGAGACATGCATAATATGATTTATCATAACTTATCCAGATATAAAACATCACGGATACCACTCCACTATATGCCATAAATTCATTAATTATTTTTTGTTTTTTTAACTTATATAATTTTAGCATGTCATTCCTAGATGTGGACCAAGAAATCCTACGATAAGCAGGCTGAAAATATGTCTGCATTATGCGCACTACCCTTAGATCTTCCGAAAATCTGAGCGGAAGACCCATCTATGTGATAAGTCTAGCCATGCCGTCCCTACCAAACTCGCTAGAGTATATGAAGGGAGTAAACTTTGAGACTGAACTCGATCTAGTCTCAAAAAATACAGTGCCAAGTTGGGTTTGCCTAGGAATTAATGGACCATATTTTTTGGTGCATAATTCGGCATCCCTCTTAAGGTGCTCAATCCCAAACGAACTCTTACATGTTAAAAGTCTCATACAATATTTGTACTGTCTCATTTCTTCTTCCTCACCTCTAACATTTTTTTTGTATTATTATATCAAAATGAGTCCAATCTATAGAAATCCTCCTAATTTTTTATTTTTTAGAAGTTTGGGTTGAGACAATTGGAGAAACTAAAATTTTAGCAGCCTCAGACCTTTGTATAATATTTTCATTTTCTAAATTTAAATATGTTTCATTAGTATTTGTCATTTTTTAGGATTTTTGTTAATCAGGACACTTATTTAGAGACTAGATGATAGATTTTAAATGTATCTATTTTAGGTCTAGAGAGAGAGAGAGAGAGTAAAAAGAATTTAAAATAAATTACACGATATAGCAGTGAGGTCGATCACGTGCACGGTGCACCACAATTTAGCTCAAAATTCAAAACCTAAGTTGAGATTCTCAAAAAGCCAAGCCAAATGATGAAATCCTAACTTCTCGAGTCCCGAGAGAGAGGAGCAAGATTTTTGAGAGAGAAAATATGAGATTTGAGAGAAAATATTTATGAAAAACATAAATATTATAGAAAGGGGGTTGGGGGGGGGGGGGGTGGAATTTATAGATTAAAGAAAATATTAAAAAAAAAGTTATTTTTTTTATTTTTTAGGGGGCAGAATCATGAGGGACGTTGGATTCTACCCCCTAGCCGTTGGAGGCGAGATCCAACGGCTACAATTTAATTTTTTTTTTGCCCGTTGGGGGGGGGGGGAATTGGATCAGCTCGGGGGACTGCATGTCGGTTCTGATTGGACACGACCCGTGGTCTTTTTTGCTGGAAGGAAAAAATCCCCTGCCTACGGGCCGTGGCACACCACCGAACCGTGCCAGATCAGGCACAGTACGAGGCCCAGTTGGCCTCGGCACGGCACGGGGCATGGCTTACCTGGGCAAGGCACGAGCACGGGATTTTCCCATGCCGGGTCAGCCCAAGCACAGCCGAACCATGTCGTGCCGGGCCGGCCCGAATGACACTTCTATTTTGAGGTTTCCACGGGATGGAAATATTTTGGCAGTTTGATGGATGATAGATTATGTTTCTGTTTTTCTCTCTTTTTTTTTCTGTCAATGAAAAAGGCCACCCAATTCAATTAGGAGGATATTTCATTTCTTGTTTTGTCATTATTCTCTCTAATTCGACTAAAACATAATATTTTATTCTAATTCTTTATCATTATTCTCTCTGAGCAGATTAAAAGAGAATATTTTTTTTGTTATTATTCTTCCTAAGTTGACTATGAAAAAATATTTCTCATTTATATTTGTAGTCATTTACTTTAAGTCGACTAAAAGAATATATCTCTGATATTCTGCTGATATTCTCACTATTTTAGCTAGGTAAGAATATTTTTTAAATTTCTACATCATTTTTCATGAAAAATCAAATTCAATTGACTCATAGTTTGAACTAGTTCAAATTGGCACAACTCCTCTAATTTTGGTACCTATAATACTTTACAAACCAATTTAAGGAGAGGAGGTGTTTCGGATACAAATATCTAACATGTGGGATGTCCTAATCAATTTGCCTCATATATCAAATTTATGTTCAATTAAATTATTTAAAATTATTTTTTATTTATTTATAGTCTTGCGTAGATATTGGAATTCGTCAACAAATTACTAATATACTAACATTATTGTAAATTCTCATGGATGTAGATGACAATACACTTAGCCTTCTAGCTTTAATTAATCAAATCATGTTTTGTAGTGGATGACTACTACATATCCAATAGAATTGTTGAATACTAAAATGAAAAATTAATACAAACTAGCAATTATTACAAATATTACAAAGAAAAACATGATTTTATTCATATATAATAAAAATACAACAATGAGAATAAATAGGGAATAAAGCCTCTTAGATGACTCACAAAAATGTTTTGGAACATATCTAACAAAATAACAAAATAATAAAAAAAATTAATAACACTCCAACATTTTCTTTCAAAATCAGTGCATGATTTTTTTTGCACATAGTCTGAGAGAAAAAAGTCAATTGCAATATTCTTAATAATCTTAAGAAAACATGTACAAGTGTAGATTCATATGCCGTGAACTTGAGATAAGTTAATCCTCATGAAATTTTTAATTAAAATAAAATGATAAATTACCTCTATATGTTAACTTTTCAAAAAAAAATAGATTAAAAATAACATTTAAAATATTTGATCATCATAATAAAGACTAATAAAAAAGAGATAAAAAAATTTGATTTCCTTAATAAAATTTATAATTTCAAAATAAATCATAAATACTTATTTTACTATAACTGTATGTTCTATAAATATAGAAATAAATATCTCTATTACTTTTCTAAGAGAAAAAATTTTCATAAAAAAGTACAATACCCCATTATGGATCGATTACACATCAATGTTGGTTGATGCTCAACATGAATTATAAAATGAAACAAATTATGAATAATTATGCTCTTTGAAGGTATGAATAAGATTTGGGTTTCTTCATCATATAATGATAGAACATACAAACAATGACATTCATACAAATTTCTCATAAAGAATATAATAAATAATTAATTAAACAAATAACAAATACCAACCACGTGGTAGTTCAATCAACAAAAAAGAGGATGAATAATCTAACCTTAAAAATACGAGTTTCATCCCCAAGAATATTGAAGATACTTCTAGGGGGCACTTGCTAGTGCACCTATCATGCAATTAGGAAAGAGATCTTACATGCTCCAATATTAATGCTCATATATGGGTCATTAAATAGTTTGAATTAGATTTTAGGTGGAGGATGAAGTTACAGCAAAAAATAACATAAATAATATTTGTTTTGATATCCTTCATATTATTCAAATTTTTTATAATTTTCATGTTTTTAGTGAAATCAAAAAATAAAAAAAATTAAGAAAAACACTTACTCGAAATATTTGTTTTTATAATTTTCATGTTTTGATATCCTTTATATGTGATATTGTGAATGTGTAATAATATACAACTTTAATCTCAAAAAAAAAAATGAGAATGCCAAATCTTTTATTTAAAAATAAGTTTGGATAAACAATTTGAAATGTAATATTTTTCATATTAATCTAAAATATATCTATGATGTCCAAAGAAAATAATCACATACCGAGAGACAAGACAAAATAAGAAATACAATCAAATTTATATCTTTTATAAGTTTTAAACTTATCAAATAAGTATGATATCACATACCTAAATTATCCTAGATGAAAAAAAAGGTGGTGCAAAATTTTAAATCTCACAATAACTAGTATACAAGGTAAGTACCAATGAAAGCTCCAATTTAATTGTCTGACACATGAAAAATAACAAAGAATCAATTCATTTTCAATGCAATATTATATAATTAATCGATATATCTAATAATAGATAATTAATTTTCTTTTACTCATAGAACCAATTTTAAAAATAAATACTCAAGGTACGGCTAATCTCATAATTTCAACAATAAAATTCTAACAACACTATAGGAAAAGGCAATGGGCTCATATTCAATATTGCACATGATGAAAAAACTATTTGAATAATATTTCACTATACAATCAAGTTAACTCGACTTCACCCATCTCTAGTCAATGAGATAAGCACAACAATAAAGACATCTCCTACATGCTACACTAATCATTATTGTTTTCGAGTCATATTGGTATTATTTAAGCTATATCTTAAAAAGATATTCAAGTACCTAGTTAGAAATTGCAAGACATATATATGTACTTTTAGAAGAAACTATTTACTAATATTGGTATTGCTGATAACGATCAACAACAATTGGTTTTTAAAATATTCAAGACTTGAAACAAACAAAAAGAATAGTCAACTAATAATATTGGCCATTTATGTCTACAAATCTCTAAATAACACCTTTAGCCAAACAAATAATCAACTTAGTATTATACCAATAACTTGGGGTCAATTGTATGAATAATAATTTTGCAATCAATAATGTTAAACTTAATGTTAGCTCTAAATATTTTAGTTGTTAAATTCTTATTTATTACTTCTATCTAATTATCCGTTTGCCTATTTACATTTTTTTTCCTTCCAACTAAAGAGTGACACTTTCTTACAAGTCCATTAGAAAATTTGTTAGAGGTGGCCAAAGTTTAGGTGTCAAATGAATCGGGCCGGGCTGGGCCGGGCCGGGCCAACCCAGTTTTAGGTGTTCCAAATGAGCCAACGTGTCGTGCATGGCCCGACAAGGTTTCTTCAAGCCCGGCACAGCCCAACAGATTGAGAACTCATGTCGGGCCAGGCCCGTACGAGCTAGTTTTAATTTGTAATAATTTTTTTTTCAGATTATGTTATTTATGTAATATGTATTTAGTTTATATTTAAAAGTTTTTAATGCTTTAAAAGTTTTTTTTATTATTAATTATTTAAATAATTTGTTAATGTTTATTATTTTTAATACTTTATAATATATGTGTATTAGACTATTAGTATAGGTGTATGAAATATGAATTAATAAAACTTAAAATATTAAAACTTAAATATAAATAAAAATTTAAAAATAAAAATCAATACAAAATAAAAATTCAAAAAAAAATAAATAAATATTCATGTTCAATCATCTAATGCATCAATCCACAAAGAAACAAACTCAAGTTTCAAAGTAATATTATAACTAAAAATTAAACAAACACAAATACAATATAAATAATAAATTGAAATCAAATATCAGAATTAGACATAAGTATTGTAATTCGACAATCATCAATCATCAACGTCATCAATCATCACATCATCAATCATCACATCATCAATCATCACATCATCCTCAATATCAATATCACAAAAATCATCACCAGTAATCAACTCTTCTGCTTTTGCAGCAGTCCCAGCATGATTCTGGATGTCCATCCTTCTAATCCTTTATGCATGCTAAAGCCTCAATAATGTCTAAACGTAATTTCGATCTCTTATCTGAAATCACATTCATTACAACAGAAAAACAAACTGCGATGCTATGCACGACACCGAAAGAATTAATAGATCTCATGTCATCTTAGATAGCACAAAAAAGATAAACTCATATGATTTCTAACACTGTAATATTTTAAGATTTTTAGTATCAAAATATGATAAGATTGAACAGTAATCAATATCTAAGTATCAAGACAGCTCGCTCTTATTCGATGGTTCACCTAATTGTTTCCCTTTCGCTAATTAAATGAAAAAGTCATTATTTTCGAATATAATATCCATGTCAGTACTTGAAGCCTCACTACTTTTACCACCATATATAGTATCGTAGTGTGTAAAGAAGTCAATCAACTTCTCGTGAAAAACTCTTCAATTAAGTCTTCCAGATTAATGCAAGAGAAAATGTAAGTCAAAATATTTTCTACTTCTTTCACATTAACCAAAGAATCCATGCAAACAGCCAGACAATAAAGAAATAAAATGATGAACCAGTACTTTAAGTACTTGATTTCTATCTCTACAACCATATTACTAAGTGTCGGATCATCTAGATACTTCCTAAACATGCTACTAATATTGTATATACACATGAGTACAATGTAAGTTATGGGAGTATGAACTGACAAATACATATTCGTCATATTATAAAAAACATTCAAAATTTTCATTAATAAAATTCATATAGCACAGTCAGTATCATTAATAATAAGTTCATCACTCTTACTATTGAGATAATCAGATATTACGTATTTGTATCCAACATATTACTCCTACATCTAGTAAGTATAATTCTAACGATATCTCACATCCAATTAAAATTTCTTCTATTTAAAATTCACAAACAAACAGAGACTACCGAATTCCTATTATCCATGAGATGTGCTAATATATTTTAATGAGTTACGTATATTTTCTAAAGCAATGCACACACCTTCATCCCCGCTTATACAATCAGGTTAATCACGTGATACATACATCTAATATGAAAAATCTCTCTTAATGATCGAACTTTAATATTCCTAATAAACATGTTAATCTATATTTCATTATTAGATACATTAACGAATATAATACTAAATATTTTATTTTAAATTTTATATTCTCTAAAGATATTTATCATGTACTAAAAAATAATTAGGCTATCATTAGGATAGAGAATCTCAGAGAATCTAAAATTATTTTATTTAGAGTCCATTTTGAATCTACATAGTAGACGGTGAGACATACATAAGATGTATCGTCGTGCTAGTCTAGATATCGAACATCATGACACCACTCCACTATATTTACTAAATTCATTAATTATTATTTATTTTTCTAACTTATAATATTTTAGTATATCATTTCTATATGTAAACCTAGGAATCCAACAATATGCAGGCTGAAAATATGCATGCATGATACTAACTACCTTTGTTCCTCTAAAAATCTAATCAAAAGATCTATCATGGCGATCATTTTGATCATGTCTTTCCTCCCCAACTAGTTATAGTATATGAAGGAGATAAACTTTAAGACTGAACTGGATCAAACCTCAAAAAACTCACCATTGAATTGAATTTACCTATGATCTAATAAACCATATTTTTTGGTACATAGTTCGATTAACCTCTTAAGATGCCAAGTATCACACGAACTCTTCCAACTTAAAATTTGCTTACAATATTTATACTGTGAAGATTCTTTCTTCTGCACCACTAATTTTTTTTATTTTATTATATTAAAGTGATTCTAAACTACTAAAGTTTTAGTTTTTTGTTTTTTATATTTTTGGGTCGAGACCACCAAAGAAACCAAACTTTCGATGGCCTCAAACATTTGCATAAAATTTTTATTTTCTAAATTTTAATTCATTTCAATTTTGTTATTTAAATTATTATTTATCATTTAAAAATTTTTTTAGACTAGAGATTTTAAAGAGAAACTAGACTAGAGAAGAAATTTTAAAATTTAAAATTTTAAACTATAAAAATAAATAATTAAATAAATACGAAATATTTGTAAGTTGAAACACGTAAACTTTAGTTTAATTATACCCACACCGCACGCGTACCAAAAATCCAAAGTTGAGTCCCTAAAGCCAAAATCCATAGAGAAAGAAAATTAGAGAGAGAGAGAGAGAAGCAAGAGCCGAGCCAAGCCGAGCCAAGCTGAGCCAAGAGAAATTTATGTTTTTAAAAAACATATATCTTAGAATGAGAGAGAAAAGATTTTATAGATAAATAAAATAAATTTTTTTAAAATAATATTTTTTTTGATTTTTTTAATTTTTAATAATTAAAAAATGAGCAGAATTCTTAGGGTCGTCGGATTCTACCCTATAACCGCTAGAGGAGAAATTCATCAGCTAAGATTGAATTTTATTTTTTTTTACTGTTTGAGTCGATTTGACCATCGAACTGACCCGAAAAGTCTCATTCCAGATGTTTCGGCTTTTGGAATGGGAAGGCACTGGGCCGAATTTCAGGCCAGATAGAACTTTCAGATCCATTGGACCTTGGGTTGTCGATTTGGGTCAGGGGAGCTGAGCTGGGTGGGTTGGGGCATATCTTGGCTTGTGCCAACGAGTCTAGGCATCGGGCCATGCCTGGCCCGACAAATGGTCCTATAGGCCTTGGCACGGCACTAGCCGTGAACAGGCTCGACACTGGCATGGGTAATTCCCATGTCATGCCTCAAGGCACAATGCAATAAACAATCATGCAAAAATTATACCAGCTTGTAAAGTACATCATCTTGGAGTGGAGATTTCTAAATCAAAAGCAACTATAATATAATTTCTAACAATGATGATGCATACGCAAAGTCCTTCAATGTGCTTAATATTTGCTTTCCTTAGAGCCAAGATAAAATAATTTTACATTAGTCACAATTCAATAAAAATTCTGAGACATTACATTCCCCTTTTAATAAATACTTTTTTTTTTCTATGGAGTAGCTCATGTTTCAAGTATCATTGGAAAAAAATTCCCAAATTTTTTCAATGGGTAAAAAAATGTTTAGTCTAGAAATATAAAAATATAAATGAGACTCGTATGAAAGCACTTTCATTATGTTTAACATTTTCTCTTTGATTTAATATTTTGTTTTCAAATTTTAGCAACTTACCAATGATTGGACTAGGGCAAGCAAGAATTATATTACAAAAATTACATGGGTATTCTACTTAGTCATCCTTATATCTGTGCTTCCAGAGGTGCTATGTAAAACACAATTTTTCATTACATTTTAAAAGCTGTGATCTCATGCAATGCAGCTGCAATCTCACTCGGCCAGCAGTAGTTGAACAACAAAGTAAAAAACAAACATTTAAATTGTGAAAGCAGTGAACTCACAGAGACAAATCCACCCCCAAAAGTGAGAGAATAAACCCAAATAGCATCAATTTTAGAAGGAACTGCCTGCAAATACATTTCATATGAATTGAGAATTAGAAATCAGTGACGAAAAAATGATGAATTTCACAGAAGGAAATGGTTTAAGATAACCTTTGAGGGAATAATGAATTTGAGAGGATACTTTGAAAAGCAACTTGTCACAGTTGATTTCCCTCTTATTTTCTCCACTACAACTCTTCCAGTTTCCATTTATGTTTTCCGCAAGTATGATTTATTTATAAGAAAATGACATCTGGAATGATGAAGCTAGTAAACATACCAATTAGATACGGTTATTCATTAGTGATATTGTGCCTGATATAAATCTAGAGGGTAGCTAAGCTGAGCTCTATATTGAACAGAAAAGACTAATTGTATAAGAGGGTAAATTATGCCAAGGGTCCCAATTTATAAAATATTGACAAAATACCTAAAATTTAAATATTTAAGAAAAAATGTACTATAATATAAAATATTTATGTTTTACCATTCTCAAAATAAAAAATCCAATTTTTCCATCTCAGATACATCAGCCATATTTTAAAACAAATTTTAAAAATACAGCATTTTTCAAATTTGGAAAATATATTTGTTTTTTTAATCTACACACACACACACACACACACATATAATTTCTAGATTTATTTATTTATTTCTAGGTGTATATATATATATATAGATATATTTATAATATGTATATATATAAATCTAAATAGCATATATATTTATAAACCTATATAATATATACATACATACATACATACATATATATATATATATAAACATATAATACACACACACACACATATATGAATGTTTCAACATATATATATATATAAACCAATAAATATAACCTAGATAACATATAAATATATATATATGACCTATATAAATATACATATATATTTATATAAATATATATGGTTATAACCAATAAATAAGCATACATATATAACCTATAAATACATATATATAAATTATAAATATGTATACATATTTACACATTTAACATATAAATATATATATGCATATATATATATATATATATAAATGTATATATATAAGTTATATATAAGTTATATATAAGTTATATATAGAGATTGACAAAACTCTATTATTTGGATGAATCAGCATGAAAATATTATCACATCAAAGATTGATGGAGAACAACCATAGTTCAATACACATATTACGTGAAGTAAGTTGTACTAAAAATTATTATTTAATATTATTTTTAGAAAGGAAACATTATTTTATATACTATTAAAATAAATATGTTGATTGCCAAAGACATCTAGAGGTCCTCAAAAAATTCATCTACTATGTCATTTATACTTACTAAAAATAAATATACAAAACTCATCTCTAAAATAGTAATAAATTGTTTTAATCTTCTATGCATCACTAGTTTTTTACTCATTCTTAGATTAAACTTTTTAATTATTAATACAAAAAACAATATTCACATTCCTAATAATTATATCATATTCATTAAATTTTTTTATCCCATTACAAAAATATTATTGTAATTAATGACAAATATTCAAAAATTATAAGATATTATAATATTCAACTTAGATATTTATTATCTTCTCATGTTATAATTATTCTTAGTTGTCTTTTTAATTTACTTATTTTGAATTATCTTTCCAAATGACTAACTTGAAATTTAATTATAGTTTCACTAAATTTGTTTGGATCAGAAAACTATGTGAAAAATTAAATTTAAAATTGAGTATGATGAAGCATAAGTTCTCATTAATGATAGGATTAATTTTAGATATTTGAGTATTTTAGATATTTGAGTATTTTAGATATTTTACTTATATATTTTCAATTTAATTATCTAATATTAGTCAAGTTGAAAATATTTTATTAATATTTCAACTTTAGAGTATTAGACATATCAGCTAGAAAAGCTTACTAGAATATTCTATCTTACATATTAGTTTGGTTTCAATAGAAATTTATTCAATATGATATACTCAAATATATAAAAACCTAATAAAAATATTATAAGAAATGAATTTATGTATCCGATTATTTTTATTGATTAATACTCAAAATATAACTATTTTTTAGATCATAAATTTTTCTTAATAAATTAGATTTTTTTTTCAGATTTTTCATTACAATAATAAATAATAATTTTGATAAAATTATTTAAAAAATAAAAAAAAAATAATGCATTAAATTATATATAAAACTAATTTATCACTTACTGTATAAATCATAAAATCATATATCATGCTTCATGTGTTAGCGCACCATAACACATTATAATTGCTAAAAAAAAATATACATAGTTGAGATTACGTACTCTCATACTTATATTTTTTCTTAGTATATACTCTTTCAGATATTATATCATAAAGAGAAAATATTTAGTTTGACGCTAAAAATTTTTGAATCCACTAATTTTGTTATTAATCACTATCCGAAACTAAATAAATTGATATTTAGGACCTCAAAATATATAATCCTCAAATACTCTAGTACTCAAAACATAGGAAGATTGAAGAGTGAGTGTCTAGATGTTACACCTAAATCCATTTTTCTTCCTCTCGTACCTATGGCACAGGCTAAACCACCAATTAGTAAAAATAATCACCTTTCAGCTACAATTGAACATGTTAATAATCAATATAATACAACTCATATAAAATTATCATATATATTAATAATTTAAACCATGTTTATTATAGAGAAAGATATTTCAAGAGAGAGAATATTTCATTAAAGTCCAAATTATAAAATAGTTCACGAGTCTTTCTTTATATAAGCTCATATTGAGACTTGAGTCGATAACTAAAAAACTTGATCACTCATGTCTTAAAGTATATATTATGAGAGAAGGATACATCCAACCTACTCATATTAAATAAGAGCCTAGGAGCTAGATGATTGTGCAATCAATCTCTCTAATTTTGAACTTTCGATCACTTGGACTTGAATGAGATATCCTACCGAGAAGATAAAGAAGTGATACTCGACATATGATTTCATAAAATTATCGTATTTCTATCTAATTACTTTTGTTTTTTAAATTGATTCTCTTAACAATGATAGGATACCCAAGTCTTCTCAAGTATTATGTTGTCCAAGATAGCTAGAAATTATAATAGAGATGTATGTCCTTTATTCTAATAAAAATTATTAACTAATATCATGATATTTGAAAATATGTATTGTTAATTACAAGTGTGTGTTTATTAAAAAATATATATCTAAATAAGAAGTTAACCCATCTTAATGAAAAACTAGTATCAAATAAATTCATTCAGATATTTAATGTGAACTATCACAAGACGTACTCTCTAATAACCAAAATAACATCAATACAAATTCTTATTTCTCTTATAATTTTTCATAGTCAAAGGATAAATTAGTTAGTTATAAAAAATATATTTTTACACAATAAACTTAATGTGAAAATGTATATAATAATCACTTGAGTGATGAGCTATACAATCAAATATAAATTATAAATAAAAAAAAATATTATATGGTCTAAAAAATTCACCAAGAATCTAATTTATAAATTTTATACATACAATCATCTTATTTGAGTTAGACATATATGTTACTTTTTTTTTAATTTTTTTAAAGAAATCCTAATGACGATAATTTTGTTAATTATCTATATAAATAATATTTTAATTACGTGAAATAATAAATTTAGAATAATATAACTCAAGGAATTCATTCAAACACAATTTTAAACAAAATACCTAAGAAACTTAAATACATTTTAATATAAAAAAACTTATTTTATAAAGAACATCATCTTATCATTAAGGAGATATGCATTTAATAATCTAGCAGAGATAGATCTTTTTGAATGTATCCAACAAACACTTCTATTAATCCAACTATTGATTCCGATTTTGACATAATCTTTTTAGTTAACTTTATCATTTATAAAAAAATTATATGAAATAATACTTATCTATGTATGTTATATCTAATCAAGTCATAATTAGATAACTATATGAAAAAATCTCTAGAACTTTTATTATTTCCTGAAATCATTGTTACTTATATTAGTCGAGTATTTAAATTCAAGTCGGCTACCAACATGTATCGAAAAGAAATATATAATTGAGCTATACTTTTCTTAAAAATAATTATCTCCTAACAAAATAAAAAATTGAAATTTGTTTCAAGATCTATATAGAAGAAGAGTTCAACTTGAGCTGATCAAGCATGTACTCTCTTATCCCAATAAATATCATTTACCATGATAGTCAAACAATGAGCATAGGATATCCAATCCAATGTCTCACAAGCAAACTAAACGTATGTTATTAAAATTAATCTTTTTCATGAAGAAAATCTAGAATGACTATTATAACAATAATTATTTAGATAATAAATTAACCAATTAATATCTTCACAAATGCTTTGAAGATATCTCAAGTTATCTTTTTTTCCTACAAGTTGTGTTGTAGACTTATACGCACCAGCCACCAACCCAACAAAAAGTGTTGTAATTTTTTATTATCTTATTTTTATTTTATGTTTTTGATGGGAGCATCTAACCTATAGGCTATCACGATTACTTTTGTTCATTATATATTAATATTTCATATATAATTTTATTTATCAAGTATTAATACATTATTATGATTTATTGTCTTAAAATGTAAAAAATATCCAGCAATATCAATGCTCTTACTACTCATTTTCTTACAGATGCCTCTTAAGTAATTGACTCAAGAACATACAATCACATGACAAATAATCATTCAATATTTACATTTATTTCTACTTGCTCGCTTAATGTTGTTATAATTAATAATAAAATATCTAAAATTATCAATTATAATAATATTGACATTGATGCCTTATTATTTATTCATGAGCATTCATATAACTGACTTTCTATGAGTAATCTTGTTTAATTTAATACTAATGATATTTTTTTTTCTTACTGATATTGTTTTATAGGATGACTTTATTCAGTTGTGAGCAAAATGAGTTGAGTATTTGCCCACTATTAGGATAACTATCAGGTGCTTCAATATTATTAATTATTTCCTTGTTCATTCTCAACTTGGTTAAGCATTTCTAACCAAATTGATAATTTTGCATTATTGTATAAAAGATATTTAAAAAAAAAAATTGTAAAGCTTTGTTAGATATAAAAATACACAAAGACTTCATATCTGCTCATTATAATTGTGAGTAAGAAATCATTCCCTAATTTATTCAGATACTTTGAAACCTAATAGAGTTAAAATTCAAGATGATTTAAATTACTTTGTCACAATCATTGATATTGATACTTATTTCACTTAATTTTTTTTAACAAAACAATTATTAAATTTTGTTTTTTTTTTTCAATTATTTCATAATATGATTAAAAATTACGTGAATAAAAATATCACAATTATAAAAAATATCAAAACATTAGAATATATATGTTTGATACCTTTATTACTTATTATATTGATCATAAGATCTTCTATTAAACTTCTAATGAAAGTACACAAAAAAATAAAATAACAAAAAAAAAGAGTATCCATTTATATTAAACAACTAAAACACTTTGCTATGACTGGAGTGTTCCAAGATATTTTTAGAAAAATATAATTTTTTAACAACAAACTATATGAACAAATAAATCTCCTATTTCTAGATTTCTTATCAGGTAAATTTTTAATTATGTATCATAGAGAATAATTATTTAACTTTCTCCAAAATTTTTGAGAGTATATGTTTTGTTCAAAATATCTCTTCACCATGTAATAAAATGACACTCATGAAGATAAAATATGTATTCCTAATTATGCTAGTGATAAAATAAAATATATATGTTATTATCTTGAGACATAAAATAGCAAAAATTATTGATGTTATTTATTTTTTGTAGGACACATTCTTTTAGAAATTGAGATCATGGAAGGATTCAATGTAATATCTAAATAACTTATTTTTCTTTACTTTTTTTGAGTCTCTTTTAGACCTATAAGCAAAAAAGAATATCATCACTCAACTACTACTATATTTATTGAATCTAAGTGTCAAATGGACATGGCAGCGGAGCCCAGCCCAAGTTAGTAGTGCCTAGCCCTGTAGAGCACGATTCAGCACCATACCTGAGCCCAAGCCAAGATCGCTCGAGGCACGGCTTGTCCCGTGCCTTGCAGAGGTAACCAAGACCTCGTGTTGGGCTGGCACGGCCTGGTACCCTAGCCAAAGGCACAGTTCTTCGACATAATCCAAACCATGCCCAGCTCCCAGGGCCCGGATGTGGATTTTGAATGGCCGGGCCCGAATCTCAACCCTAATCTCGGCCAGACGCCCCAAGGCCTAGCCCAACGTGCCGATATGATGCCGATGGGCGGCTTTATTCCAGAAGCCAAAGCTTATAAAATATAAGAGCGTTGGGTTAATTCGACAATTGAACCAATCCAACAATAAAAATAAAATACCACGATTTTAAATCTTAACCATTGGATTCATCAGCCCCAAAGGCTAGGGGCAGAATCCGACGACTGCTATGATTCGACACTTTAAATAACAAAAAAAAAGCTTAAAAATTGATTTTTTTTTAAAAGTTAACTTTTTAAAATCTATATATAATTCCTACTCATTCATAATATATATATACATACATACATACATATATATATATCTCTTGAATTTTCTCTCCATATCTCTCTCGACATGTCTCTTTCTTTCTTTCTCTCTCTCATTTTGACATTTATTTATAAAATTTAGCTTCAAGACTCAAGTGTAGAGTCCGAACTACAAACTGTCAATTACTTTTAAAATTTATGCATTATGGATATTACTTTAGAAATTTAGTTTAGTTTAATTTATTAAATTTTTATTTTAGTTTAATTGTTTAGTTAATAAATATTAATTAATATATAATTATAAACAATAAAATATTACATAATAAATATAATAATAAAAATTTAAATGACAAATAATAATTTTAATTACAATAATAAAATTAATTAAAATATTAACAAAAAAAATTATAATATGGATAACAAAATCCTATGGAAAGATCCGAGGCCGCCAAAATTTTGATATCTCTAGCCACTTCATCTCAAACATCAAAAAAATAAAAAATTAGAAGAACATTAATAATTTAAACTTATTTTAATATAATATAATAAAAAAAAATATTATGAGTACCAAAAAAGAATCAGCATAATATAAATATTATAAAAAATATTAAACTATAAAAATTTTTGTTGGACTGTGCACCTTAAAAAGCATACCAAATAATACACCAAAAATTATAGTGCATTAGATCATAAGCAAATCCAACTCAGCGGTGGGTTATAAGACTGGATCCAGTTCAGTCTCAATATTAACTCCCTTCATATACCGTAACGAATTAGGAAGAGAATGCATGACCAAACTAATCACCACGATAGATCTTCCGATTAAATTTTCAAAGAATCCAATGATTGTGAATATCATGCAGATTTATTTTCCGCATGCATATCATAAGATTCCAAAGTCCACATCTAGAAATAACATACTAAAATATAACAACTTATAAAAATAAATAATAATTAATAAATTTAGGAAAATATAGTAGAGTAGTATCCGTGACATCTGATATATGGATTAGTCACGACGATAAATCTTGTGTATGTCTCAGCGCCTACTATATAGATTCAAAATAGACAAAATAAAAAAAATATTTGGATTCTCAAAAATTCTTCTTTCTCATGATAGCTCAGCCATTTAAGAGTGTATGATGAGAATCTTTAGAGAATATAATATTCAAAATAAAATACATAGTATTATACTCGATAATATCTCGAACAAATGAATAATGATTAATATATTTGTTAGGAATATAATAGAATGGCCATTAGAAGTATGAATATAGATACAATATTCAGAGATAATTTTTTTATTCAATTAGCAAGGAAGAAATAATAGAGTTGACAGTTAAATAGGAGCGAGCTGTCTCGGTACTTAGATACCAATTACTGCTCAAAATATATCATATTCCAATAATAAAAATCTTAATATTTTATCATGGTAGAAATCATGAGTCCACCTATCCGGTGCTATCTAACATGACAAAGGATCTACTGACACTTTTGGTGTCAAGAATAGCATCGGAATCTATTTTTTCTATTGTAGCGAATATAATTTTAAATATGATATTTAGATTACAACCAAATATTATTGAGGTATTGACATGAATAAAAAATTTGGAGTATTCAAACTTTAGCATCCAAAATTATGTTGCAACTATAACAAGAGTAAAGGAGTTAGTTGCTGATGATGATTCATAAAATTTTGATGATGATTAACATAAATTGAGCCTATTGTACTGCCTACGGGCTACAGCCTACAGCTAGTGATACTAATACCATCATATGTTAACCACTGATGAGATTTATCTTTTTTGGATTTTCTTTTTTTTAATTATTTTTGTCATTTTTGATTTGACTTTTAGGATGAGCTTCCTGGTTTTTTTTTGTTATTATGTTCTTGTTTATTTAGACAGTTACTTACAATAATTGTGTTTAACTTTAATATTTAGGAGTTTTTTTTTATTTTTGAATTGATGTATTGATTTTATCTTTTAAAAATTTAATCTTACTTTATTATTTTATAATTTGTGTTTTTGAATGTTAGTTGTGAGTTGTGAATTATGAATTGTGATAATAAATTTTGATTTTTTATTTTATTAATTTAATTAAATTTAAAATATTTGAATATTTAATTAATTATTTAATTTTGTATTAAAATTTATAATTTATCTTATTTTAAAATTTTGCGAAAACAAGATTCATGAATAGCCAAAATGGTCCAAACCATGCTCGGCTCGAACCTGGTATTAGTCGTGTCGGCTGGCAGTGTCGGGCCGAGACTTCCTCAAGTCGAGTTGTGCCAGACACGACATGGTCACTGTACCATGTCGTGCTAGGCAAGGTATGATGACCCGATTGAGCTACCAAAAACAGGATTATGCCAGCCCGGCCTTGCCCTTTTGACACCTCTAATTGAATCACAATATGACGAATCTCAAGTCTCATCCTAAATTATCATATTTGCTAACAAATATAAAACAAATTAATTTGATTTTAATAGAAAGGAAAAAAAATTAAGTGAACACTCTCTTAGATCAAATAAGATAGCATCTTCAAATTTAATTACAATATTAACCCCAAATAAGTTGGGATTTAAAAAAAATTGCTCAATCTTAACCCCGTGTGAGTTGGGATCTAAAAAAATTGCTCGATCTACTAAAAATCAAGAGAAATCTCAAAACAAGTTAAAAATTCATATAAATTATATTTTATATGAATTTTTATAATAGCTTTTGATTATTTTCTAATAGAAATTAATAAGTTGTACTTAGTAATATAAATCACAGATTTGATCATACCTCAAATTTTATTATACTTCGTTCTTTTTTCTTATTTTGCATCTTTTATTATTTCTTTCAAAAAATTGTACTCGGTGCACTATCTCACAATTAAAATACTTAAGCCTCATTTTAAAATATCATCTCATCAAAGAATAATATTAAACAATATTAAAATAGATAAAATATTTTTCATTCTAATTAAACTTGAAAACTAATAACTCGACATTTAAAAAAAGTTATTATTAATTACAAATAAATATTGACTATGAAAACTAATTTTGATTATAAGACAAATAACTTAAATATGAGATTTGTTGCACAAAGATTTACTCGAGCTTTTAGAGATGATTATTAAGACGTTTTTTCTCAAAGTATTTAAACTAGTCTTCATTTGGATACTAATATCTTTTTACAATTTTTTACGAATAAATAATACATCAATTATCATAATGATCTTAAGAAGAGATGTGTATAAAGCATTCACTTGGCTTTTAAGTACAAACATACTCAGTTGCAATTTGCAAGTTGCGAAAAGATTTTTTACGGCCTATATTAATCACCAAGAACTAACTTGCAAGATGACTTCTGTTCACACACTCATATCTCTTAAGTTTTTCACAAATAAATGATATATCAACCATCATTATAATGTTGAAAGAAAGTTGTATACATTTATATTAAGAAACCACCTAATTTTTGAGTATGGTCAATATATTCAAATTTAATTTATAAATTATGAAAGATCTAATATAAAATAAAATAATCACTAAAATCTAATTGATAGATTTGTAGTTATAATTATCTCATTTAGTTTGAACATGTGTTATAACTTATTTATTATGTTAATAAAAAAATTTAGATGATAAATTTATTTTATTAAATAAATATATCGCCAATATTCATATTAAAAGAGATAAACAAATTAGAATTCACTCAACTAAAGAAATATCATGAAAAAATTATAAATTAAAATTTACTCAAATAAGGAATCATGAAAAACTCAAATATTTTCTAGAAATTAAAACTATTTATGATAATAGAGATTAATAATTATATTGTCACAAATGAAATATACCTTGAATAATCTTTTAAAAATTAATTTTTTAGATTGCACTCTAGTTGATATTTCTATTGAGTTCGACAGTGACCTTTTATTTGATATGAGACTTACAATTAACTCAATTACATATAAATATACATAATATATGCAATCAATATAGTTACACATTTCCTAGATTCTTCTCATCAGACTTATGTTGATGCAATACTTCACATATTTAGAGATACAAGTAACCCTAGACTAAATATATGTATGATACTAAAGGTCAAAAAAAAAAAGAAGTTCGAGGAATAAAATGACCATTAAAGCTTGAATAACTAAAACATAACTAACTATTAGTAAATTGTGAGAGACATGAAGATATTGAAGAGAGCATCGATAAATTGATATTTATGAAGAATAAAATTTGAAAGAGGAAACAAAATGACATCAATTATAATTATTAAATCGAGAATCGAATCGAATAGAATCGTAAGATTCATTTTACATTTATAATAATAATTAAAGTATATGTAATTTTATATAATTTATAAATTATAACATATTTAAATATATTTAAATAATAAGCTTATAATATTTTCAAATAAATCATTCAAAATTACCAACCAAATCTAATAAAAATTCAAAAAGATCCAAATATATTATAATTGTTAAATATACTATTGCTAATAAAAGCATTTCATAGAATGATTAACTACGAATAAAATTAAACTAAGACATCATCTTCAAGTTCAAGGCTGTTATTATCATTACTCTCTCTTTCTCCAACCATAGCCAAGTCATCTTGCTCTCCTTCATTTTTATTTTCTTCCTCACAATTAAAAGCTTCTAAATCATTAACTAACTTATTCCAACACCCATTTTTTTTTTCTTTTCTACCATGCTTCAAGTTCCTTGGACCTATGTGATAGAAATTAAAATCAACTCAAAATTCATACACTACTTTTATCTATTAAAAGTTATATAGTTTTTGATGTGTACCTCATTTCCTTTTATTGCTTGGTCCAATTCCTTCATCATCTTCAAAATATTCATTGATATCTATCCATGAATTATTAGTTAAATCAAATATTTTAATTAATATAAATACATATTAAATAAATAAATATTTTCGTTTCATATGAATTGATTCGCGATTCAGTCTTCAATTTATTTATATTTTCGATTCTTTTAAAGAATCAGATCATTTACCATCTAAATCGTAAATCAAATCATGAATCAAAACATGAATTGTACAATTTTGATAACAGTGACCTCAATATTATCTTGAAGATGTTAATCCAAAAAAATTCTATCTTTAAATTCATTATAGTTACTATGTAATAAAATATAAAAAAATTTAAAATAAAACTTTCAACTTGCAAGAAAAGCATAGAGGTACTCTAGCTAATGGATGCCCCGAAGTCAAAAGAACTTAATGGCACTCAAGCAAAAAAATAACATTATGAAAACTCGAATGACTAAGACATAACTAACTATTAGTGAATTGTGAGAAACACATGAAGATATCGAAAAGAGCATCGATAAGATGACATCAATGAAAGATGAACTCTAAAAGGGGAAACAAAATACCCTTAATATTATCTTGGAGATGCTAATTCAAGATAACAAAAGATAGAAAAGTTAAAAATAAAACATTCAACTTGCAAGAAAAGCAGAGGTACATAAACTAGTGGTTGTCCTAAAGTCAGAAGAATTTAAAGGCACTCGAGCAACAAAAATGATGAATAATTTATTTTTAGAATAAAATAATATTCTTGAGTGATAAATATTATGAATGATACATACAAAATTAATATTACTTATATGTGTTTGGTAGATGTACTTCTTCGGTGGTAACGAAGATGAAGGAATGCCACCATTTAAACTTTGGAATCGTTCAAACATGAATTCTACCAATAATTTTATCCAAAATATTTGGAAGATAAAATAGGACTAACCCAACATACAAAAATAATAGACTATACACAAGTTTTCTAAACTAATATTTCAAATTTATGATCTCAATAAAAAAGATATTTTCTTTTCCTTTATGAATAATATCAAATCTCGGGCTAAGCTAACTTTACAAAAGATATGAGTATAAAATCTCACCCATACAATATCGATAACCAAATCCATGATAAAATTCAAAGGGAACAAACTCAACTTTTCTAAGAAAAAAAAACAAAATTTAGGGAAATCAAAATAAACAATCAAGTGATAACTATTCACTAACAATGAGAAAACTATACAATAATAACGAAAAGAAGAAAGAAAAACCACTAATAAATTTTCCTTATTACAGACCACATCAAACTCGTGATTATCCAAATACAAGAAAAATTGTTGTCATTATGATGGGGAATACAAAATCAAAAAAAAAATAATATTAAATTATGTTCATTCCTTCTGTACTAAATCGATAAAAAAAACATAGAACACGAAGAGACTCGATGTTGATTAATTTCTCTATTATCGACCATAATATCAAAGATTTGATAAATACAAGTACATCTGAGTTTTTATATCTCAAGAGATCATGAAATAATTGAATCTCTATAAAAATAAAAAAATTGAGGGCATAAAGCTGATGAATTATAAAAAAAATAAAATAATTAGTGGCTAACCTGAAGTTGTCTAATTGAGAAATTAGAAAAAAAAAAATAATGAAAAAAATTACCTTTGTTGATGATGACTTGGTGCTTAGGTTAAATTTTCTAAATCATATTAATGCACTTCTAGTTCTATTTAATGATTGTATTTGTATTATTGACCTCTAACAATGCATTCTCCTAATAATATGAAATACAAAGCAATCAACAAAGATATTATTTACAATGTAATAAGCATTAAAAAAAACAAAATGAAATACCCTATAATGACAACCATAAAGATATATGAAAATTTAGAAACTATTAATGAGACCTATAAAAGTGTTAAAAACTTTTAGACTTATTTTAAAATGTATAACTACCAAGTTGTCAAAGAAGTTGACATCAAGGAAGAAGATGAGGATCATCAGATTAAATTGAAATCAAATACCTTTCAAATAAACAAAAAACCCTATCGAATAACTCTACAAGAACTCAAATTGCTAAGAAAATAACTAAAAATATTAATTGATACTAGATATATTTAACCTTCAAAAATATGATTCATCATTGTAATTAAACATTGACTATCAGTTCTCAATAATTTGACAATGAAGAATATATATCTAACACATTTGATTACAGACATATTTGATTTACTTGATGATGTGATGTAGTTTTATATACTTGATTTAAGATTAAGACACTATCAAATATAAATATCTAAAAATGACACACCAAAAATAGCATGTATAACAAGGTAAGGGTCCAATGAATTTTTGGTGATACGATTTAAACTTACAAATGTACTAGACACATTTTGTACTGTTATGAACAAAATATTACAATCTTCCTTTGATCATGATGTGGTTATGTATTTAAATATTATTATGTATACAAAATTATTAGAAAAACATGTTAATCATTTGAAACATATATTTCAAATCTTGTTATGCAAAAAAATATCTTTCCTATTTGATATGCAATTTTTTTTTCCCAAGAAATTTCATTTTTTTGCTATATTGTTACAAATAAAGCAATACGATTAAACAAAGATAAAACACAAATTATTGTTGAATGAGTCACTACCTAAAGTGACAGAGCTAAAGTAATTTCTTGGGTTAACTAATTATTATTTGGATTTCATTTCAAGGATATTTTTATATTTTCACACCATTAATTAATATATTATAAAAGAGAAGAATTTAAAATTGACATAAAACTTGTCAAGAAACTTTTTATTATTTAAAGCAAATTATCACATAAGAACACATCCTAGTCTTAACAAATCATTACAAACTATGAGAAGTACACACAGATACTTCGAATTTTACAATCAAAGTGATACTTGTCACTGAAGACAATTCAATTACATATAAAAGTCAAAAAGAAAATAAAAAAATTTGATGGCGTACAATACATAAAAAATTGAAGGTGATAATGTACTATTTACAAATATAGAGTTGTTATCTTTTGAAATCATATTTTATGATAAAAATTAATATTATAGCTACGAGTTATTTTTAAATATAAAAGAAATTAACTCTCCGAATATTATTATGACATAAATTCTTTATTGAATTTGAGTAGACATTAGAGTGCAAGCCAAAAAGAATCATTGTGATAGTAAATACACTATGCCAAAAGACAAAAATTGACAATTATTCAATTGCATAGATATTCGAAAGATCATATTAGAAGACGATCCAAATACTCAAAAATCTTTTATTGAGTATGCAATGAAGCATAAAGACTCAAATATATTGGGTGGGTAATAATTTACTCTCAACTAAGTAACAACAATTGTATGTCCCTCATTTGAGAAAATACAAAAAAAAAAAAAAATCATGCATTAGTGTCACAATTCTAAATGGCCTAGCCACCCAAGTATGCATTATACCTTAGCTCTAATAGAGGAGTGAAACTATTGCCAAAAATGAAAAATAATGTTACAAAATTTGTGAAGACTTGTTTAATTTACTGACAAAAGAATATAGAGCACAAACTAACATCAAGTCTTTTGCAACCAATATAATTTCACGAACAATTGTGAAAAATCATCTACATGAGCTTCATTATAGTATTATAATGATGGTTAATCAATTCTCAAAATATATTATTTTCATACTTTCAATGAAAGAATGTCTAGGAGAAGAAGCAATAAATTATTCTTCAAGAACATGATAAAACATTAAAACATTCCTCAATTCATAATTAGTGGTCAAGATGAAAAATTCATTTAGTGATTCTGATTAAAAATTTTCAAGTTAGTGTACCTGAATTTTATATTTCTAACAATTATTTACCCTCAAACTAATAAGTAAACAAAAAAAAAGAGTACTTTATTAAAAATACTTTTGTGATATTTTGGGCATAATTTGCAAAGTAATTGGGATAAAGTTAATTTAAAATTGCAACTACGTATCAATCACATATTCAAATACAATTAAAACGAAAAATATAGAACCAAATCCCATACCTCATCATTTTTCCAATGAGTAACAAAATTAAATTGAGTTAGCTAAAATTAAATTGCACATAATATTTAAGCATTCAAAGAAGTGACCTTGGTGGGATTTAGTGTTGGTGGGATAACTAAAGAGATATACATTTTTAAGTGGGGGACTTAGTGTTAGTGGGATTTCACTTGGTGTTGCGAAACAAATGAGTACATAAGAAATTCATACATAACAATCACATGCAATTTATAAATTATATAAGAGATTATATAATTTAAAATAATTAATTAGTTTTATTCATGAGATTTTTATAAGTAGTCATTTACTTTGGATTACATGTATATGTTACTGACTTTAATTATTTTTTTAGAGAAATACTAATAACAAAATAATTTTATTTATAATCTACGTGGATGACACTTTCTTTATAATATATAATGAGTTGAAAATTATCAAACTCAAAAAGTACCTCTATGCATAGTTTTTGATTTAAAAAGAAATTAAGATTCAAATAATTTCAAGCTTAAAGATGACTAGTTATACGAGAAGTATCATCGTATTATAGAAGAGACTCATAACCAACACTCTTATAAAGGTTAATTCTTTAAATTGAGTTCCAACATATACTCATATTGATCATAGTATTAATTTCACTTCTGATGTGACTTTCAAGTTAACTTTACTAATTATACAAAAATCATAAAAATAATTAACTATTTAACTATGCTCATGTTAAATATAGAATACATATCATAATTAATCATTTTTTTAATTTTTCTAGACAAATTCATCTTAACGTAGCATTTCACATGCTAAGATATGTGAAAAAAATTTAAAGAATTAATATTTCGTTCAAGAATCATGAATATTTATAATTAATCAGATAAAATCTAGTTGAACATCAATATATACTGAGAGAAAATCTATGATAAAATTTTATACTTTTCTTGAAAATAATTTTATCTCCAAAAAAATAAAAGATAATATATTATTTTTAATTTTTGTACAAAAAAAAAATTATAATAATAATGATAATTAATTATATAGAATTTAGATATAATATATGCTTGAGAAGATCACATACACATTTTTTTTCTTCCACTAGCCTTTATTACAATAATATAAAGAGTCATATTATTAAAGTGTCATCAAACATTTTCATGAATACTTGGAAGATACATCACCTTGCATTTTTCTTCTCCAAGTTTTATATTATTAACAAAAATATTATAGTTATTATTATTTTTATTTAAATTTTGTACTTTTGATAAAAATACTAAACATGTTGATTGACTTAATCATTTTTTTTTATCATATAAAAAAATTTGGTGTATAAATTACATAGCGTATTACTAAAATTCATTTTATGCTATTTTTCAACAATTTATTGTATACCTTAGTTTTCCCAAGGATGGTCTAAAGAGAAAATAATTTGATTGTTTTTTATATTGAGTCATTGAGTGTCAAACCTATTATTAAGATTTATGTATTTTACTGCTCAAATAATCCTCGTCCAATATGAATAATTGTAGGTGTGATCAAGATGCCTTTAATAGTTGGGATTTCTTGGGAACTAGTTTTGAGAGACCAAGTTTTGAGAGATATGATTTCTGATTGGGTCAAGTTGATTTAATCTAGATACAACAATTTGAGCATGCCCAAACAAAGCAACTAGGGTTTACTTTTGGTCATCAGACAAGGCCAGGTCAAGGATTTACAGTCAAGCTGCCCAGCCCAACCCAACAACCAAAATGAACCAGCCCAATTGAGCCAAAATTACCTTATTGATGTGACAGCTTGAGGCAGTTGACAAGTCAGACTGTTTCCCAATTTGCACTTGTAATTTGAATAGAGTAGTTTGGTCAATTTAACACATTTTAGTGATTCAAGATCAATGATACTCTATGTTGAAGTTATTGATTCTAGTCAATTAGACCTAGTTTGATAGTTATATTTCTCTAGCATTATATTACTATATTTTTACTAAGTTGGTATTTGATGTGATATCATATTTCTCTAGCATTAGAAAAAATAACAAATAAGAGGAGAGATTTCCTCTATGTTTGTAATGCAAAAGAATGAAATAAATTCAAGTAAATTATTGAGATTTACATCCTAAAAATCAACATGCTTATAGAAACTTCCCACTAAGATCAACTTTAGTCTTCCCAAGTCCTTTCACGAATAAAGCAATAACATCTTGAAAAAAATTAGAGGTTTCAAAGATGCCAGGATGTCTAGAGCCCGGCCCAGTTCAGCCGTGCCTAACCCGGTACAGTTTGGAACGATGTCGTGGGCTAGACTAACACGAACCATGACAAGCCATGCATGGCTTGTGTGATTAGCCCGACGGCATGGTAAACCAGCTCTATGATATCATATAGAATTTATGCATTATGATATCTCCATCATAATTGATAGTCACAACCCTGCACGAATTTAACAGAAAAAACTGAAAGTACGACCCAGCAAGTCCGGGCATGACCCTGCATGAATCGAGTACAAGCTAGGCCGGAGGGCAATACCGAGCCGACAGTTCTCAAGCATGTCATATCTGGTACGGCATGGTTATTGTATTGGGTTGTGCTGGGCACGGCAAGGTGACCCAATTGAGCCACCAAAAAATGAGCTAGCCTAGCCCAGCATATCTCATTTGACACCTAAAAGAAAAGTATAATTAACTCTCTAGTTCAACTATAAAGTCAAATTAGTTTTCAAGTACCATCATTTATGTTTTGCAAATTATAGACTTAAAAAAAAAACCATGTTATTAATATTTATTTTTTGTCATTTTCTTTACTAGTGTTGATAATACTATCATATTCCATAAATCAAGATCAAATTTTCAAAATTATTGAATATTAAAATATTAATTTGGATCAGATTTTCTTAATTTGTTAATACTTATACTTATTACTTGATTTTAGCAAATTATATTATACAAAAACTCAACTGTTATAAATTTTTTCTCCCTCCTAACAATATTTTGTAGGATCAAATAAATTTTAATACAATTTTTTGAGATTAAATGACAATCTATATAGAATTTTACCCAAGTGATGAAAACCCATATATGATTCATATTCAATGATCATTAACTTACTAAATTACAGCTTAGTCAAATTAAAATTGATAAATACTAACATGAAGAATATTTCTTCCCTTAAATATGAAGCATATTAACTAAAAAAATATTACCAAACTTTCAACTACACACCAATTTGAGATTTGTAGGGATCAATTCTATTTAAATGATATAGTTGCATCAATATCCAATATAAGAATTTGAATATTTTTACATCTTTATAAATAATTATTCTCAATTTACATAATAATAATTATTTAATAAAAGATTGAAATTGTTTTTTATATTAATATATTTTCATGAAATAAAAAACTCAATTTAATCATGAAAGTAAATTAATTAACAGTGATAATATACTTGAGTAGACTTCTAGCCTATTTGATTTTTACTATCTTGAGCATCAAATGCTTCACTTAATTTTACGTGTAGTTGTTACACTTAAAATTGAAAACCAGAGAAACAATAAAAAATTATTTGATACCAAAAACATTTTGATTACATAAAATTACCCCTAAATGTTTTTATAAACATGTTTTCATAGTGAATTACTTGATCATTCATTTATCTTCATTTTTCTCTCTAATCATATTACATGCATCATCTCAAATCTTATATTCAGAAAAAAAGATTATTAATTTATCACTTCTAATTTTTAGGTGTGATGGTTTTGCACATAACCTTTCTTCCAAATGTGAGAAAAAAATTAAATCCATCCAATATGGATTTATTAGTAATTCTATATCTGATATGTAGAATTATTATTAATTTTTTTAGACAATTCATCTTTTATATTTTATTGCAAGCAGAAATGATTGAGGAACTATTCAGATTTGACCTATTTGACTAGAGCCTTAATAAAAACTCTAAAAAAATATTTTTTCATCTATCTTTCTGTTTGTCGATTTTTATCATCACGAGATATCTACATAAAATTTTTCTTCTCTTAACATCATCACTGTAAGCCAAGTCATATACTAATCAACATAAAAAAATGTCTGATTGAGAACTTTCTCATTCTTAAATTGAATTCTCAACACTACTTTGTCAGCATGATTTGCAACCCTAGAAATGAGAAATTATACATACTGAACATTAGGATTCATATTAAGAGATGACACACAAGTCAGCCAACTAATAAGTCTTCAACAAAGCTAAATGAACCTATACATGGCTTTGCTAATTTCTATTTTTGACTAGTATCTAGAATAAGCAAAGAAATTATACTTACCGTCTAATTTCACAAATATCATCTCATTCTCATTTTTCTTATTTTTATTTTATTTTATTACCTTTTCTTAATGGTATCAAGACACACAAATCACCTTCAAAAATATTAACTTATCAAGAATTACATCAAACTATGTTAAGAAAATTGTATATCTTTCATTCTAGCGAAACTTAGGAAATAGTAAATCAGCTCTTGGAAAATTTTATATTGAAATACAAATAAATGTTTAATATGAAAATAATCCTATTAATAACAAGGTAGATAGACTCAATACTCAACTAATTGCTAAAAATTTCATGCTGACATATAAAATTAAGGATCTGATATCTTTGTATGATAGCCAAAATAATTTATGTTATAATTGTGTTGTTTTTGTTAATGCCTCACAAATAGTAAATTTATCAATTTCACGTAAAAAATATATTTTTCAAATAGACCTTAAAAAGGAGATACACAAATCAATCACTAAATTTTTACATAATTACATAACTTAAATTTGTCTAGATAAGAGAACATAATATAGAAATTAAAATAATCGCAGACTTGTTTTCAATAATTTTTCTAAGATAGTAATTATATTTGAAAAATACTGGTATATTTCTAATTTTTACTTTTTCAATTGAATGAGTTTACAAGACAAGATTATTTTTCTATTGAATTATGTTAATAAAATTATTATTACTAAATATAAAGAGTTTATAATTACTCAACTCAACAAACTTCTTCAAGTATAATTTTAGATGAAATATCATTGAAAGTAGCAACATTTTTTGGAGATTAATATTACACAAAATCATACAAGGATGATTCTCAACTTAGTCATTATTTATTAGTTAAGTTAAGATTGATGAAGTCTAATGTAAAGAAAACTACTTCTCTTAATTATTAGTCTTGTAAGCTAAGATAGCAAATTGAAATTTTATAGCAAATGAAAAATTTTATTTATTTTATTCAAGTTAATATTTGGGGAACATATAGAAATTTTCTCATAATAAAGATAATTATTTTATCATATTCATAAAAGAATACCCATGATTTAATTAATTTTTTTATTTTAATAAATATTTTAATTTTCCTTGTACTCCGTTATTTTCACAAAATAATAAAAACTAGATTAAATTGTGATATCAAAATTTTTAAAAGAAATAATTCTCTTTATTTAAATAGTACTCATGTCAGTTGTCGACAATAATAAAAACAAAACTATATCCAACATCAAAAATCCTACCACTCAGTTGAGTTTGCCTATGATCTAATGCACTGTATTTTTTGGTGTATAGTTCGACATATCTCTTAAGATTCTCAGTCTCACATGCACTCCTACAGATTAATATTTTTTATAATATTTATATTGTATCATTTTTCATCGACATCCTAGCATCTTTATTTTATATAATATTAAAATGAGTCCAAATTATTAATTTTTTTTAGTTTTTTATTTTTTAGATAATTGAGTCCATATCATGAAAAAAAACAAGATTTCTATGTCTGCACCACAGTATGCACCCGAGTCTTAAGAAGAGAGAAATTGAGAAAAAAAAAGAGATAAGAAATAAAATATGAATTTGTAAATATAGATAAGGAATGAGAAAAAAGAATATATTTAGATTTTAAAAAAAAATTTAAAAAAAACATTTCTTTGATAATTTTTAAAATTTTTTATTAAAAAAATTAGGCATAAACCCAATAGCCTACATATTTCTACCGCAAGCTGTTTTGTGCGCATCCGACAAATAGCAAAAGCACAACTTTTAAAATATTTTTTTCCATTGTTGACGGGGTCGAATCATCAAGGCATCGGGTTCAAGCAAAGGCTCGAGGGATGTGGGTGTGGCTCACGTGCAATAGCGTTGTGGTGGGTGCGGTTCATGGGTGTCATGTGTGATCAGGTTCAGACTACGCCTGAACCCTACCCAAGTTCCGAAGCATAGTTCAGATCATACCGAAGAACCATACCTGCAGGCCAACTAGATAGGTTGTGCCTAGCCTGACACGAGGACTAGGAAGCATCGGCATGGCACGGCACAAACCATGTTTCAAGGTAGTCTAATGATTCTGGACCATATCGTGCCTTGTGTCAGGCTCAAGCTGCCCTGCCACTTGACACCTCTAGGTTAGCGTCTAACTATGTATGAAAAGATAGATATCCTCCATTCCAATGAATATTGAAAACTAATATCTCAATTCTCAACCTTTATGATATTATTTTAAAAAATATTTTAATTTTTTCTTATATTTACTTAGTTTCACAAAATAATAACTAAATTAAATTATGATATTAAAATTTTTGAAAGAAATAATTCTCTTGATTTAAACAATATTATTTAAATTATTTTAGTGGATCCAAAACTTTGAATAATTTATTATCTATTAAGAGCATATGAGAATTTCTCAATAAATCAAATGATCATGTATATACCTCATCTAATCTTTTTATTCGGATCGCTCTTAATAAAAATATTAATAAGTTATGCCAAATACTGTATTTCACATTAATTATCACACTCACATTTTTTTAATTCTATTATTTTTTTTAAAATACATCTTGATGATACTATAATACATAAATCTTGTTTTGATATATTAACTTTCCCAAAATAAAAATTAACTATATTGAAAAAGATAAATATTATCCACTTCAATATAACTTATAAACTAATATCTCAACCTTCAAGATATTATTTTAATAAATATTATTATTATTTATTATATTCACTTAGTTTCAAATTATTAAAATTCATTTAAATTGTGATATTATAATTTTTGAAAGGAATATAATTCTCTTGGATTAAACAATATTATTTAAATATTCACTTAGTTTCACACATGAAAATCTCACTAAAAATCAGATGATCATGCAGCGAGCTATTTTAATCTTGAACTTCTAATTACTTTTCAAAAAAAAAAAAAATAAGTTATACTCATCACACTATTTCACATAAATTATTACACTCATGTTTTTTCATTCTTTTAGATTTTTTATTATTTATCTTGTTGATACTATAATACCAAAATCTTATTTTAAGATATTAGCATCTGCATCATGATGTATGAATATGTTAAAAAAGATAAATATCTTTATTCTAATAGAACATTATTACTAATAAATATTCAATATTAAGACTAGTTAAAATAAAAAAAATGTATTATCTTAAAATGACTTATTATGATATGGTTCTCTTAGATATTTAATGTAAATAACTAGCATATTCTCTCTAATAATCAAAATAATTTTATATAAATTTTTCTTTTACTAACAATAACTAACAAATAAAAAATATACCATCAAAAAATTTATAAATATTTCTCTTTATAACATTGAAAAAGATAATATATGAAACTACTTGGATTTCAAGTAGCACGACCATAAATAGTCTAAAAATTGTAAAAGATAATATTTCATCTAAAACAGCCACCAAGATTTTAGTTTTGAAATTTTCACAAGTGATATTATTTATTTTACACGTATTATATCTTTTTAATTTTCCCAAAAAAAAATTTGATAAGATAATAACCTTGATTAATGTGTACATAGATAAAATTCTAATTATGATAGATAACAAATAAAATATTATCCAACACAAAAATTATTTTCAATCATAGTTCTAAATAATGAAACCTCATAACACTCATACTTTCTTCAAATATAATTAACCTACATCAAGAGAGAAATTATATTATCATAAATGAGATATGCATTTAAGATACTCAGAGAGATTGATTATTTAAAGTGTAGTCAATGGATACTTCTATCATTCTAATTACTGATTTCTTGTCTGATATATTATTTTTAATTAACTCAATTAATTTCAAGAGAATTGTGAACAATATTATTTAATTATCATCAAATTTAATATAATTTATATAATTTATATAATTAATCATTTCATAAATTATTCATGGTAGTGTCTCAAATAATTCTCTATATAATGAGGTATATAAAAAAATCTTCAATACTTAAAATCATTTTCAATGATTACAAATATTTATAATTAATTGAATATTCATATTTGAATTAGAAACCAACTTTGACAAAAAAAAAAAACCAACTATGATTTTTTATTCATATCTTAAAAATAATCTCCTAAATATTAAAAGATAAATAATTATATTGAAATTCAAAACAAAATTAAAATTCAAGATGATAACAATGATTACTTGCAAAATACTTTAAATTTGTAACCTTCTCAAAGAGAATCATGTATCCACTTTCTTGATTCATTATTTTTTATTGTAACTATCATGTAAAATTATTATGACAATTTATATTTAGATATCAAATCAGTTATAAAATAGCTACATGAAGTCCTTGAAGACTAAAAAGGCATTTAGTGAATACCCAAAGTTAAAAATTACCAAACTCAAAAATAATTAGTCATAATTCTAAATATAGGATATCAAGAGACTCGAATATTTTCTTAGAATATAAGTGACTTACTTTAAAAAAAATATTGTATTATCATAAATAAGAAATGCAGTTAATACACTTAAAGAGATTTACTTATTAGGTTATGCTCCATGGGATAATCTAATTATTCCAATTACTATTTTTTATCTGATATGACTCATTTAATTAATGTGATTGCTTTCAAAAAAAATATAGAGAATCTTAATTATCTGACAATCATCATAGAGTTACTGGCCAATTCTACACATAGATTTACTTAATTACCTTATACAATTAATATAATTAATTATTTTCTAGATTATTCTCAATATATTCACCCAAACTCAATTCTACACATATTGAGGTATGTGAAATATCTATAATACTTATAATTTTTTTAACAATCACGAATGTTTATAATTAGTCAAGTATTCATTTTCAAGTTGGGCACTAGCTTGCATAGAGTTACTGGCCAGCTTGAAATTAATGTTGACTCTTAATAACATAAGAAATAAATAATTATATCAAGATCTAATACAAATATAAAATTTAAAATAATAAAAATTTCTTACAAAATACTTTAATTTTTATACCCACTTGAAAAAAATTATATATTTAATTTCATTTCTTACTAACATTTATTATTATTATTAGGCAACAAAATATGTAATTTCAAAATTAATATTTTTAGAATAATTGAAACATATAGAAGTGAACTAATTCTATCTTGAGAAAAAAATTCATGATGAGAATATTACAACAAGCCAACAACTTAAACTTAGACAATATATCAATTAGCAAACATACAAAAATATAAAAATTTTTAATTTATATTTATTTCCTTCAAGTTTAATATTCTTAATCTATATACATAAATTTGAGTGAGAATAATTTCAATTTGCTTTTAATTTACATTTTTTTCTATTTTTTTTATTTATTTCATTGAGAATGAGAGCTCCTAACACGTGTTGTCCTAATATATTTTACACATTATATTGAAGCATCATATGGTATATGTTTTTTAAAAGTTTGAAGGATTTTAATACTGTTTGTCTTAATTTAAACACACACTAATAGTTTCATGAAAAATATTACCATTTTGGGAAGATACTGATAATTCTCATAAAAATTATTTATTTTTGAGATTATTCATGTTTCTCAAAAAAATATCAATGATATATTTGACAATAATGGCATCATTGCTATCCAAAAAAAATGACTCGTATCAAATTATGTTCACGTATTCAAGTGTTCTAGTTACTATATATAGAAAAAGAAATTATCTTTGAGTACATATTAGATGAGCTCACTCATGTAAATCCTCATTTCATTCTTACATGTAGCTAGCTAATCTAGTTGATCATATTCCTAACCTAATCTTCCAACTATAATCCAAAAAAAGTAAAGAATTTGTAGCACTCAGGAACATTTGTAGTCAAAATTGTCTCCTATTATATCTTAATGAAACTAATGCACTCAAGCCTCTTTCTTAAATGTTACCTAATCCTTAATACTTTCAACCATAAAAGATGAAATATTCATCTCTGTTTCTAATAATATCTGAGAAAGCATTTCTCATTCATTGATAAATAATAACTTAGGTACTTTCTATCATGATATATCTCTTCATGCTCCAAATCAACTAGGTCTAGATAGATGTGTAGAAGAAATAATAACCACTAATAGATTAATAAAAAAGAGCAAGAAATTATTTTGAATGGGCACTACTCAATCAAGTAGATTTGAACCAACTCAATTAGAACTGAATTTGATGACAAAAAAGAACCACGAAACTAAAAACGATATTTTCCTTTTGGAATGTACTCCTTTTCATCTATATGCACCAAACTAACTAAATAATCATAAAAAAGTACGTCACAATAGTTTGATGAAATCATCATACTTCCTTTGATTGTTGAACGGGCTTCCCAAAAATCAAATTTTCATATTAATCATTTCACGAAACTTAGTTGAAAATAAGTGACAAACATGCTCAACACAATTTAAAATATAAATTTTCTTACTTATTGAACAAATATAATTCAGGAAAATAAAGTTTTTACTGTTGTGGAGAGGGTTTCTTGCAAAAGAAATATTATTAGTTGAATGGTTGTTGAAGTGAACAAAATTAGATCTTTTTCTTCTGGTACGCAAATATAAGCACAACGTGAAAAAAATGTAACTGATCATGAGGATATCAATATACGCATAAAAAAAACTAAAGCGCAACCCAAGTTCGTGGTTAGAAATTCATATTTTCCCTATTTATAATATTAAATATCAGAAACTGATGCTCCCCACCAAACAGAAAAGTGAGAAAATAACCAAGAGGCAACTAGAAGATGGAAAGCCCACCAAAAACAAAAGCAATGAGAAATATGATTTTGAATAACTCAGTGATTCGCATTTCATTAGAGGAATTTCAGCCATTTTTACGTCGATTTCGGCAATGTTAACGCGAAGACCGGCAGTTGAGCTGGTGGTCGTAGTTATGTGGCTACTACTAGATTACCATTTTGTCAGGTCAGCGTTAAATTAAAATATTTAATTAATGGAATAAAAATAAAAAATTTACATAAATAATTTGAAATTACCAAAATAAACCTACCTTGCTGTCCTAAACATATTTTTTTACATTATATACTTCAAATTTTCAATTATTTAGATACACAAATTTTTAAATAAAGAAAAAATATTTTTCGAAAAAAAGCAAGTGCATCTTTATCAAAATAACGTTACTTTTAAAAGAATAGAAAAGAGAATTTACATTTATAATTATTGCTTGATTTTAGCATTTTAATTAGTTAAGGCTAGATTAGTCTGGGTAATAGCCAACATAACTAAGTGGTTAGTTATGATCTTAAATTATGGTTAATTAGGATAACAAAATTTATAGCTATCAATAAACCCAATTGTGGTTAATTAGGAAACCCTTAACACCCAACTCAAAAATAAAAATAAAATATATTTTAGGATATCAAAATAATAAATGATAGATAGTAATGATATTAAATTTGTATAATTAGTGACAAATATTGTGAAATTAAAAAAATTAGTAGCAAGTAAAGTGAAATTTTAAAAATCATGAAAAATATATTAATAATATTAAAATGTCAAAAATAACCATGAATATGATATTATATTAATTTTAATGAATAAGATGTAAATAATATTATTTCCAAACCCTTTCATTTCACATAAGCTAAAGTCTCTCCCTCCCTCCCTCTCTCTCTCTCTCTCTCCCCCTCTCTCCTTCCCTCTATTCATCTATATTTTCTCAAAATATTATCTTCATTCTTGCATTGATCCTACTTATAGATCATAAGAACTAATCACATTTAGAATTTCCATGCCTACTACTAATCTTATTACTATAAATCTATCACTCGATATCTTCACCTCTACAATATTATTATATTTTTAAGTCTACTTGATCTCTTGTAGATATCTTATATTATTATTTTTATATTTTAGGATATCAAATAACTTTTTGTTCTTAGTATTATATCACCCATTGTTCTAAGAACATATAATAAATCTATTAACTTGGGCTAACTTCTTTACTTACCCTCATTTAAAGAAGTATGTGAGCTCTTAATCTTTTGAATGTACAACCATGCAACAACGCAAGCCCTTGCCAAGACACTACACTTGGGCAATGTGGTGCATTGAAGCAAATAAGTTCTTAGCATTAACACATCAATAAATCAAGATCCCTATTAAATTTGTGGAAAGTTTACTAAGGCCAACTACCACCTAATGTCACCCTCATCTTTTATACAGGCTTGAGACTAGAAATGCAAGCATAACTCACACAATCAGGGGACCAAATTATACACAACACACACACACACACACACACACACACAGAGTTAAAAGACAATATAAGGGTTGAATTTGAAAGAATTCATACAGATCAAGTATTTGCTTTGATCAGTTGGATATGATAGAATCCGTAGATTAGTACTGGTATAATATTCTGAGATAATCTTTTGTAAAGATCCGTCATGTACTGCTGATGCTTAAGTTTTCGAGGGGACCTTAGGCTCATCTGATTCATACAAGGTTACTAGTAAATCTTTGATTATCTATCTTTCACATTCTTTCATGCCTGCTAAATATGTCAAAATTTACGAAACTTCTCTTGATATCCCAAGTTCAGAGCACCATTGACTAGAGATCCATTAAGCTGACTAGAGATGAGAGGTGAGGTAGACTCGACCACCATGTGTAATCTACGCTCAGACAAGTCAAGCCTTCTTTCCTCAAAGTTAGTCATTCGAGCGATCAACTAATTCTACAAAAAGCTCCTTGAATTTCAATTTTTCTAATTCTACAAAGAATGTTGAAGATAAAAAGTCAGAGATCTAGCAGTAACCTCGTATGAATCAGATGAGCTTATGGCCCCCTTGAAAACTTAAGCATCAACAACACTTGGTGGATCCTTATAAAGAATCATCTCAATATATTATATCAGTATTAATATATGAATTCTTTCATATCCAACTAATTAAATATATTTTAAATTAAAAATATTCACTTGCATAGGTTCCAGATCTTGAATTTCAATCTCTACAAATTCTTTCAAATCCAACTCTAATGTTGCCTTTTTAATTCTCAATCTATGTGCGTGTGCATGTGTGTGTGCGTGTGCGTGTGTGCGTGTGTTTTGGTCCCCTGACTGTGTTAGTTATACTTGTATTCTCAGACCCCGGGTAAAAAGATGAAAATGACATCAAGCAGATAATCAGTCGTAATATACTTATCATCAATTCAATATGAATCATGAAATATTAATAAGTGTAGAGCCTTGGCAAGGACAACTATGATGTTGCATTGCATTACAGTAAAAAGATCAAGTGTTCCCATTCTTTCATAGATTAACACGTATCAATAACTCAGGATCAGTATTATCCAAGTATGGGTTGGAGGGCAAAGAAATGAAGAAGCACTCATCTAATCAATCACTTTCTAGGAAAGAAGCCATGCTTTTGCAGGTTAGAACAGTCTTTTCAGCATAACTGGCCACGTGTAAGAAGCTTGAGAATAGCATGAGGAGGCCCTGATGCCTTGTTCAAGCATGGCATGGTACAGTCTCTCAGCCTTTTCCATGTTGTTGGTGTTGAGGTAAGCAGCAAGAAGCATGTTAGAAATCCTAGGGTCATTACTTGTGTACATTGACAGCCATTCCTGATATATAGTCTCGGCGGCAGAGAGCTCACTGAGTTTGATAAGGGAGGAGATCATGCAGCTGTACTCAGCGCTGGTCAATTTACGAAAGCACGATTTCATTTTGTTCCAAATTTCATATAATCCATGGCCGTCTCCCATTTTCGCGTGCAAGCTTAGAAGGGAGGAGTAGCATGGACGATTTTTCCAGGAAGCACTCTTTTCCATCTCCTTCAGAGCAGATCTTGCTTTCAAAAACAATTTGTTCTTTACGTACAAGTTCGCTAGTATACTGTATGTTACCCAGTCCTCCATTTTAGCCTTCTTTACCTCCATAAAGACCCTTTCCACCGCTTCGACATCATTTTGCATGCTGCATGCAGTTAGCCACAGATTGTACATAACAGCATCTGGGTGTGTGCGTTTTCTCAGCTCTTGAATCACCTCCACAACTTTCCTCAGTTGCCCGTTTGTGATATACAGAGACAACATGCAGTTGAGAGGAAGAGGAGAGTTCAAGAAACGACATTCACGCATTTTCTCGATTAAAGTCTCAGCCTTCGCCACCGATTTATTCTGGACGTAAGTATGCAGAAGTGCCGTGCAAGTTTGCTGCCGTCTGACCTTATCGGGAAGATCCTCGAAAAATTTCTCTGCACTCGTGAGACCGCGGACTTTCGCAATCAAGTCCAAATGGACCGCATAATCTCCTGGCAACAGTTTTATATCATATTGCTGCGTCATCCATTCGCACACCTATCATGCAATAGAATATAATTTCTTTAAAAAAACTAAATCATTTATGATAAATGACTAGCAGAGCAGATTACACATTCAATAAAGCTAACTAGTCATTTTTTCACGCGTCACCAAATTTTGAAATTTCAAAGCCACTCTACACTTCTAGTAGATCTTGAATTTTCTAATGATTGAAGTTTTTTAGTGTTTGTTACCATTCACCATAGACGGAATCATTGCCCACTTTAAGAGAAGATTGAGTCAATGAGGTCATACCTTTGGTATGATTACAAATATCCTCGTCGAAAGTTGATATGTATCGAATTATATACTGACATTATCTCTCTGATTTTTTGAAGATAAACTATTATGATATTAATATCTATCAAATATCATGCTAAATAAGAATTTTGCCTAACAGGTACAAATATATATATATATATATATATAAAATATGATTAATCAACAAACAATATGATAGTTTAATTTGCAAATGAACAAATACTACTCAACCCTAAGGAATCAAGTTTGATCATTAGGGTTACCGGATATATACAATGGAATATGAAGTCAAGTACAAAACAAAATCTATTAATTTGAAAGATGTCAACTAGAAAAATATATTAGAATTTCCTATTTGACACTTTAATAATACATATATGTTTTTTATTTAAATAAAGATCACATTTTTTTCCTATATTTTTACTAAATTTTATCGTATAATTAATAAATAATTAATTTACGATACTCATATCTTAAGTATTAATAATATTATTAAGAATTCTTCAAAAAATTGACCTTATGAAAATCAAGAAATAATTCGCTATATTGCTTATACTAGTATGCCACTCAAAATTAAATTACAAAAAAAAAAGAGCATATAATAAAAATGATTATGATGCTTCTCTTAAATAAAATCCTTCATAAATATTTATGATGTGACAATTTTGACAATCAATTATTTAATTAATTAGATTATCTATTATGTTCTTTAAAAGTATATACCTTTCTAGTAACTCCATGTAGGAGAAATGTTAAATCAAAAATTCTTACCAATCTTTAAGTGTGCACGTGTTAAAAAAAAATGACAACTTATATCATTGAGATATTTTTTTTAAAGTTATTTTAATACCTAAAAATTATATATATGCTATTGTCTTGCAAAAAAAAAAAATTTATGTGTACTTAATGGTTTTCTTTGAATATGAATCCTGTTGAGGGAAAATAAAAATTATTCATTCCTTAAGAAAAAAAAATGAAAACTATATATATATATATATATATATATATATAGAGAGAGAGAGTGTGTGTGTGTGTGTGTGTGTGTGTGTGGAAATATGTGTGTATAGCAAAGATTGAGGAAACTCATATGTTACATGCTTTTATCCAAGTAGAAAAAAAATATATAATAAACAATTAGGAAAAAATAATACATATGAACAACTCATTTCAGAATAATGTATATGTATCACAAATACTTAACTTGAAAGATAAAAAAATATTTACTATTCCCAAACAATGTTCATAAAAATATATGCAATTTGATCATTGGTAAATACTAAATTAATATTTTTTTATACTATCATAAATTCTCTCATAAATAATGACAATCAATCTTAATGTACTTCATCCGCTCATAAAATACTAAATTAATAAAAATGTGTCGGACTACCTATCTAGCACCATAAAGCATCATTAATATTGAGACCGATAATCTTAACTCCTCCAAAAGTGAATGATTTATTAAAACTCATACATAATTTATATCATAATTCTATACTTTACATATTTATCCAATCTAAAAATAATAAAGAAGAAATTATGTTTTGAAGTGCTCTGTCAGAAATATTTAAGAATTTGAAACTGATATTTTAAAGTATGAAAAAAAGTCATTAAAATCAAAAAATACTGAAATTTGGGGCACTCTATTAGTCTATACTAAAATGTCGTTCATTAAATCACTAAAACCTTACCCCTCTCCCATCGGCCCACGCCTCACCTCGCCTTCTCCCATCGGCCCACGCCTCGCCTCGCCCTCCCCCATCGGCCCATGCCTCGCCTCGCCCTCTCCCATCAGCCCCCCTCACCGACCCACCCTCTCCCATCTCCTGGAGCTCAAAGATGAGTTGTTGGAGCTCATCATCGAGTTCCAGGAGCTCTTCACCAAGCTCGACGATGAGTTCCTGGAGCTCGAAGATGAGCCCTTCGAGCTCCATCAAGCTTGTCTTCAAGCTCCAGGAGCTCTTTGTCGAGCTCGATGGAGCTCGACGGACGAGTCTTTGAGCTCCATCGAGCTCGACAACAAGCTCTTCGAGCTCCTGGAGCTCGTTGATGAGCTCAAGAAGCTTGACGGGCGAGTCTTCGAGCTCCATCAATCTCGAAGATGAGCTCCAAAAGATGGGAGAGGGCCGAGTGCAAAGCGAGGACCGATGAGAGAGAGCCGAGGGCAAGGCGAGGACCGATGAGAGAGAGCCGAGGGCAAGGCGAGGACCGATGAGAGAGAGCAGAGGGCGTGATGAGGGCCAATAGAAGATGGCCGATATTAGAGGGTGAGGCAAAGGCCGATGTTAGAGGACGAGGCGAGGGCCGATAGAATAGTGTAAATGTTTTATTTAAAATTAATTAGTGTGACTAAATGTTATTTTAATGATTTAATGAATGATATTTTAGTATAAACGTAATAGAATACCCCAATTTTCAATTTTTTTTGATTTTGATAACTTTTTTTTAAATTTTAAAATATTAGTTTCAAATTCTTAAATATTTCTGGGAGAGCATCCCAAAACATAATTTCTACAATAATAAATTATCACTTATTTATCTAGAAGATAAAATTGTCTCAAAAAAAAACTCAATGAAAAACTTATTCTTTATGATTACATGAGTCTAACTAAAATCTGAATAGACCTCCACTCAGTTATGCTCATGGTCTTTAAAAAAAATTTTATAATTTGGAGCTCTTTTCACATATCTAAGAATTTAAAAAATTATATTTATATAAAACTATCTGATAAAATGTAGGAAATAACTAATTATAAAAATAATATATGCCATATTTAGTCTAATAATTATTAGATGATTAACTATTCTCGTGATTTTTTTATATCTAGAAAAATTCATTGAAGTATCAATACCATAGGCAAGCCTACACAGGGATTAAGTGATGAGTCAACTAATAGACACTACAATATATCAAGCTTGGATAAAATATATAAAATATAAAAACACATTCTTTGAGAAAAAATCATACTTCCTAAATAAACAAACTCATTACCTAAAAAATAAATGAGATAACCTATTATTTTGACTTAATATTGATCTACAAGAATAATTTTTATTAAAATATACTCAACTAATTATTACTGATAATAAGAATATCATTAATATTTATTATTGATATCACATAAGTTGAGTCACTCCCTAGGAGATTATTTCATGTCATAAAAAAATCTTACATGATCTATAAAACATACATAGACTACCTAAAAAAAGTAAAATACAATGATTGTTGCATGAATAACTCATATTCAATATCACCATGAAAAAAAATATATTTCTCATATCTAAGTTCTAACTAATATTAATCCATTTTTGAGAAACAACATAAAATAATAATCTGATAGTTATAATCTTAGTCACAAGTAAAAAAAATTTAATAATTCACACTAAAAGTTTATGTAAACCTCATTGATACCAATCTGGCCTTAAGCCAAATTTGCCTCCTTATAAATCTAGTTTTTTTCATATATATCTACTTGCATTCCACTAAATTTATGTAAAATATTTTATCATGGATGATTTAGTACCTCTAAAAAATATATTTAAAATTTTGCAGCAATCATAAGAGAAAAAATAAAATATACTATCACAAATGAGTAAGAAAATACTTAATAAAGAGGATGATGGGATAGAATGCATCAATGATTCCATTTGCAAAGCAATCAAAAATATCAAATCAACACTAAACTGAATCAACTATCATAACTAATGCCTCGACTGAAAAATATTGATGACATTTATTTAATATAAATGTTTAGATTAAATCTCCCATCTTTAATCTCCTCTTGAGGAGAATCACACCTTGTGACTTTTAAGACACGCTAAATAGAAGTCTTCTCACTCACACACCACTAGAAGCCTCAACAAAACATGGTCTGATGTAATACCAAGAGAAATCTTATCTGTCTATTTAAAACCAATCATAATTATAATATCAAGTGTATGAATGGGTTTGATTGTCACTATGTGAAATGTAACAAGTAGGCCAGATAAATATCATATCACTACTACATATATAAGGATACATCTTCTTAAATCAAGTCCTAAAAAATATAATTTATTCTCTATTAAGCAATATTTAATCATTCTAAGCAATGAAATACTTAAGGAATATGCATTTAATGATAATATCCAATTGATATATAAATTAAACTCAAAAATTTTTGATAAAAGATAAAATAATATTTTTCTATGATACATAAAATAACATGAGATAAAACCTTAAAAAATAAAAAATAGTATTCATTTGATCAAAAAATTAATAGTTAATAATATTTCTCTCAAAAAACAGTTATAAATATTTCTTTGTATTTTAAGTATTTAATCATTTCATTTAAATATTTATTCTTTATTTTAATGATCTCATTATATAAATAAATGATAGCTCAAGATATTTAATGAATTATCTTATATTTCTTAAAAAAAATAGAATACTAATATAAAATATATTTTAAAATATTATTATTTTTTAAGATTTCAATATTACATCCACATTTTACTTTTATCAATAGATAAAATTATATAAAAATAGATAAAATTTAAAATCTTTTTTTAAATAAATAAGCATGCTTATTAAATATGATAATTAATAAATATAACAAAATATCTTAAACCATTATTTATAATAGTACTACAAGTTTCACAAATATTCAAATAAAGTAAATAGAATAAATACTTGTTAATATCTTTTTAACGCATAAGATAAAAATATATAATATATATTTTTAACTAACATATATCACAATAAATAAATATCTCTTTCGTGTTTAATTTTATTGTCTTTTATTTATCTAATAATGAATATCTAAAATAGAAGTATGTAAAAAATAAATCAATGGTAACCAAATAGTCATAGAAACTTCTGAGAAATATAAATATAAAATATCTTACTTAATCCCTAAAAATTCATTTGTATGATCTACTAATCACGCACAAAAATATAAAAAATAAGAAAACATTCTAATGTTGTTTCATAAAATAATTAGCTCAAAATAAATTATGATTAAATTTGAACATGAAAAAAGATTAGTATCAAAAAAATAGATCGACATTGATGTTGCAATGCCCCTTCAGCCCAAACAATGATATCATTGACCAAAATAATATTAAATACTCTAGATTCAATAAAGATAAAAATATATTTTAGTTACATGTAGTAAAAAGGCCAACTCCTAAGTCTATAACCCAAACATTCAAAATGAGTCAAAAAAAATTCCAATATAAATATTTTCATTCGATCTAATAGGCCAAAAGAAAAAAAAAAACCTAGAATATTCTTGAATATATGTAAAGAGATTCATAGGTGTACAAGTGAACAATTCAACCTGAGTAAATCTAATTATTTTTTATACAGCCTTTAAACTCCAAAACATCTTATATAATTAAACATGCTAAGTTCAACACCTCACATGAGTATATCCTGCTCTCTCACAAAAATCGCATGTCATGATCAACTTCTTGGCTCTCTAACTAACACCATGCAAAGAAATAACTTTAATAATCTAATTAATCATTACAACTCTATAAGATTTTTTTGTAACTATAACTATCTAGTTACTCTCTTATAAATCTCCAAAAAGAAACTAAAAGCACTCTCTCACTATGGATGTGTCCACAAAAAAAATGTATTATTCTCAATCGGGATAATTTCAAAATGTATTAAATATAACCAAAAGCATATGGATCTTTCAAAGAATAAAACAAACCCCTAGAGTCAAGATATCAATCTCACAAATATTAATATTTTTGGTTTCAAATGATGTAAAGTTTTCTACTATTTTGGCCTATAACAAGTGCTCGATTCAAAGATTTCTAAGATTAATTAACTTCTTTGTAAATGATAATTATCTTTATTCAACATTCATGGAATATGTAGTATACAAATTGTTGATTCATGGATTAGAGATGGTATGAACTCCACAATTATTGACCATACTTCTCATACTCATCACTTAGTCACAAAAAATAGTTAGTGTTGGATAATAAAAATGAGAATAAACATATTATTCATGCTTTAGACACATACTGTCACTTATTAGGGTGTGTGTCCTAAGAGTGTGTTCTCATGTATCAATAACAATCCTTCTGGGAAGCATACAATGTCTTTAGTAGCCAAATAATTGGTTAACACTCAAATATTTCATAGATCACTTATCACATTCAATACGATGAATATCTCAAATGTATAAGTATGTTCACAACCATCCATATAGAGAGTTTTCCTACACAAGTACTCTTAAAATCTATCACATTTCTAAGAGTCGCACACATATATTGTTATTGCATGTCACCATCCAAGGAAACACGTATGGGCTTGATAATCAAATGAATTGGCTGTTGGAGATAATTAATTGTTAATCACGCTACTTATTACCTAAGACAAGTTGTATATATCTTAGAAAAAACCAAGATATCTCAATAAATCCCAAGAATGACCATAAAAATTCATCCTATGTTTTTACAAAAGTCATAATTCAACAATTATTATCCACAAATTATAAATTAATCCTAAACAAAGATCTAGACTAGCATTAAAAAGAAATAAAAACAAAATATTGGATATAATATTTATTTACAAACATAAATAAATATAGATAAAATTATTGTTGGAATGATATGCATTTCAAAATATACTTGCTGGCAGAACCTCCTAAGATGTTATTCGCTATGTTCGCCTTCGAGTGATGTTGTCTACTGTCGAATGACATTGCCAGAGCATTCTCGGCTGAGAAGCCTTCAATTCCCCTTCTAAATTTGTGCTATTTTGTAACTTAGCACCCCTCAGTGTTCCTTCTTTTCGTCATGCTCTCTCCTCATTTGTTTTGCCTCCTCATTTGTTTTGCCTCCTCATTTACCATTATATCCAGATTTTAAAATTAAAGTCTAGAAAGAATCTATATTTCTGTCAATCCTTGTGATTTCAGATATGTTACCATTATTTAAGATTGTTACAATTGGTAAAATAGTGGCATGTCTAAGACATGATGTTGCATATGGAGGATAAGTACCACAAGTAAAATACTATCACAACTGAAAATGACATCATGACCTAAGAAATATAGTTGCAATTGAAAGAAAAGATAAATTGATAATTTTAAGGTCATGACCAAAGAAAGTTGAATTACAATGTATGAATATAATCATGACAAAAAAGCAGAGTCGCAATAAAAAAGTAGAATTACAATGAGATATTGGTACAGCTCAAGAGTAATGTTGCAACTACGTAAGTCAGTTGTGACCAATAGAAATGCTCATTGGATCCACATGGCGACGCGACGTGAGAAATGTGGTCTGAAATATTATTGCGACTTGTAAATTAACTACTGCAACTTGTTATGCTTCAAGCCTTCCAAAGACGCTGTGGCGACTCTAAAATAAGATGTCGCGAGTCATTTTACAGCAACAAATATTATAAGAAAATAAACAATTAGAAATGAAATTTAGAAATGTCCAATTCCATTTCTAAAATAAAGAATGGAATTGAGCTGATTAGAAACGTAATAAAAAATCAAGAATAAATTAGAAATAGAAAAAAATTTCATCGCTAATTAGCAATGGATTTTGAGTTTTTTAAACCCGTCGCTAATTGAGATGCTAAGCGAGGTACATATATGCTTGTGTGACATTTAGCAACGGAAACTTATGTATCAATGTATTATTAGAAGCGAAATATAAAACCATTTTTACATTTAGCAAAAAAAAATTGTCACCAAATGAGAAACGATATACTTATCCATCATTATAACATTAAAAAAATTTAGCAATGAAATAAATTTCCATTGCTATGATAAAAACGAAATTAACCTTCGTCGCTAAATTATAATAATTAATTTATTGAAGAATACTTCGAAATTTCAAACATCTCAGAGTTTTGGGAAATTTTCACTATGATTCTTATTTAATCTGAATTGTTTGTGGATTGTTTATTCTCCATATATTGATCAATGCATATTTCATTCATAATTGAGATATAAATTTATGATTTTTATTTTATCTCGTATGTATTGTATTTATGAATAGTTATATTGTATATTTTGATGTGACGTTAAATTTTTTTTTATATTTAACATTTATATTGGATTCTCTCTTATTATTTTGTTAAATAATTATAATTCTATTTGATAAATTATATATTTTATATTTTTTTCTCATACTTGGATATGTTAAATTTCTATATTACTTAATTGGGGTATGAATTTTTTGTGCATTTTATTAGTCCTATAGTTATGATTATTATAATTAATTTGAATTTTTTCTGTTAAATCAAGAGAGAATTTGAAAGAGTTATGCTCGTGTCCAAAATTACATAGTAATGAATCAACAAATAAATTCATTGAATTATTATAGTCTTGAAAATGATATAAAAGAAATTTTATGCAAATGGCTGATAGAGCTCAGATTTACTAACGGATATGTATCTAACATAGAAAGATGTATTAATACGAATAAGTATAAATTATTTGAGATAAAAAGTCATGATTCATGTATTCATACAGAGACTAATACTCATAGCATTTTGTGAATTACTTCCACCAAATATTTAAAAAACATTAACTAAATAAGTATATTTTTTATCTCACTTGTAATATTATAAGAAAAGAAGAAATAGAATAATTATAAAATGACATCCCAATTACTTTATGTAGACTTAAATGTATTTTTCCTCCTAGATTCGATTCAATAGAACATCTCAGAGTCCACTTACCTTATGAATCCATAATAGCAAGCTCTATGCAATACAGATAGATGTATCCATTTGAGAGATTATATATTTTTTATTTGTTAATCTAAAAAATATAATATATCCGACAAATATTTTTTTTAAATTTATATCTATTTCAAATATCTTTGAAATTAAAAAATAATATTTGAAATAAAACCAAAATCCAAGAATTAATATGCAAAGCCTACATAGTTGAGGAGGCTTTGGTATTTTATGCATACTATATTCAGTCAAAATTATATAATTAGCATAACAAATTATCACTAACTATTGTATATGGTATGAGGGATAGATTAGAAGAAAATGACATTTTTTATTTTTAGACATGTTGGTCAATTGTATGGTAGAGAAACATAAAAATATTTTTTTAATAACATAAAGTATCATGCTGCACACATAAATTTTATTAAACTACAAGAAAGTTATAACACTTTATATTGAGTAAGATTTATGATAATATAATATTCTCATTTATTTTTCATTGTATGCATTATGATATTTTAAGAATACAAAATACCTTCAATATTGTTTCTGAAAAATATATGCAAAGAAATTAAAGAAAAAAGAATCTTATATTAATGACACAATAATTAATGCAAAGTTTGAAAAAAATTTCACGAATTAGTTTAAAAAATTTATCAAATTATAACTTTTTAGTTCTAAATATTTACGTGCAACATTTTATTTATATATATATATATATATATATATATATATATATTCTTTTATTATTTTGTATGTACAATTTCATTCACCAAATATTTATAATAGACAAATAAAAGATTTTACAAAGAAGTCATTACAAAATTTATCAATATATTCCATACATTATGTAAAAAATATAAAATTTCATACTTTGAAATATGATTTAGATAGAATTGTAATGAATAGTAGTGTTTGCAGTAAATAATCTAATTATACTACATCAACTGCTAATTTTCATGATCGACTAATCAAAATTCTACATGTAGAATATCTTATTTTACCAATTAAAAAAATAATTCTATTTAAGTATAAATGATTTGATCATATTCTAAATTTGAGTACAAAAATTTTTCATCATAAAATCTTGTTTATATGCACCATGATAAATATTATCATAAATACGAGCCATTTATTTTACGGTACAAGTCAAATAAGTGTATCATACTAATTATACAACCATAAAAAAAAATTCATGTCATTAGTGAGCAATATGTAAAATAAAACCTATGTCAGCTGTTAAAATCCTTGAAAAATATGTTATTATCACTTCATCACATGTATCAATATTTCAAGAGAACAATATAGAATTTCATTTAATTATTCATAGAGCGGATAATGGGATTTAAACATTACTTCGTGAGAGTAAAAATTATTTGAACAGTGATGGTTGACATGTTGAAAAAAATAATTAATAAGAATTAATTACAGAATCAGATGACGAAGAATATAAAGATAAAAAAGATTTATTAGAAACTTCTGGTAATGACTAAAATTCATTGCATGTCTTGTTATTTTATCATTCTCATTTTGTAATTGTTATAATGTAAATTTAAATTAAAATATTTTAATTATTTTTTTTAATATTAATGTGTTTATCATTAATTTTTTATTATGATATTTTCATAATATATTTTTATTATTTATATATATTTTGATATTTATGTAACTTGATTTAAGTATAAAAACTAATCATTCATGTGATCAAGGATCTTAATATATGAGGAGTGACAGAGGAAGTTAACCAATAGTTCGTGAAAAAGAAAATTTATATTTATTCAGTAATAACAACATACAAATGACTCTCTATATTCTCCTACACAAACTAGATGTGGCAAGTGGGTCGGGTGGCCCAAGCATGGCTCAACTGAGCCATGCATGGCTAAGCACGCCATGGTCCAAAATCATGCACTGACCCATGTCATGTCGGCTCAAAGCAGGGCTCGTGCAGTGCTAGACCAGGTGTGCTGGGCCTCATGTTGTGCTGCCTAGCCCATAGGCACAATCCAACACCACGATATCATGCTCTGACCATGTTTTGGCAAAGGTCCAATTGGACCACGGTCAACCCGCCTGATTCTTTTTTAAAAAGTAATAATAATAAAAATTGCATGTCTCATCTTTTACACGTGGTGGGTTAAAAAAAAACATCACGTGGTTGCCTGAGAACGTCCACATGGCACAGTCCAATCCCATCACCCAAGTGGACACGCCACATGCGCCTCCCCTCCCCATCTCAGCCGAGCACCCAAGCCTTGACCCCTAGCCAACGAAACCTTCAGAAACTGAACTAACCCTAACAACTAACCTAAGTCCTAACGATCCAAAATTAAAAAAAAAATAGTGCATCCAAGACATTGGATGCACTTCCAATAACTATGACATAAGATCTGATGACTATCAAATTTCTATACTATTTAATCATTAAAAAATTTTAAAAAAATAAAAAAAAAGTTTATAAAAAAATTCTAATCTATATAATGCTTCTCTCCTCCTCTCTCTCAGTCTCATATTCTCACATTCTCAATTTCTCACTCTCATTCTCCTCTCTATCTCAATTCTATCTCACATTCTCCTCTCTATCTCAACTCTCTCTTTCATCTTATCTCTCTCTCTCTCCTCTCGATATTAGTATTTTGCTATTTGCTTTTGCTTCAGCTTTGCTCTCAATTGTAGGCAACAAACTATGATGTGGGCAGAGTGATTTTTTTTATCATTTCCATATTTAATATTCCATAAATGACCAAATAAATATAATTTTTTAATAATTAAAATATCAAATAATTAAAATATCATATCCATATTTATTTAGTTTTTTATTTTTATTAATAATTAAAATATCAAATAATTTTTTAATTTAAAAATAAAATTTAGAACATAATTAATAAATTAAAAAATTTTAAAAACAAATAAAAAATTTAATGATAAGGAAAATAAACATTAACGTAAATATAGATAATTTTAATATTATTAACTTTATGAAAAGGTCTAAGGTCAAAATCATATTTTCTCCTATAACCTTGACCAAAACGTAAACAACTAAAAAATAAAAAATCAGAAAAATATCTATAGCTTGGACTCACTTTAATATAATACAAAATAAAAATACTATAATTATCGATGAAGAATCAACATATTACTAGTATTATAAAAAAAATAAATACTTGTAGAAGTATGAGTAAAACTAAGCATCTAAAAAGATATGCCGGATATTGCACCAAAAAATATTATGTATTAGTTCCTAAACAAACCTAACTAAATGAAGAGGCATTTGAGGTTGAATCTAATTTAACTTCTATGTTGGCTTCCTTCATTAACCACGAGTTAGGAAGTGAAGACATGATCAAACTGAATACCATAATAGATCTTTCGATTATATTTTCAAAGAATCCAAAAGTTATCAGTATCATACAGACATATTTTCAACTATATATATCATAGGATTTCTAGGCTCACATGTAAGAATGACTAACTAAAATATTATATATTAAAAAAATAAATAATATCTAATGAATTTAAAAAATATAATAGTATGGTGTCCGTGACATTTGATATATAGACTAGTCATGATGATGCATTTTTGTATGCCTCAGCACCACTATGTAGAATCAAAATAGACACAATAAAAAATATTAGAATTTTAAAGATTTTTCATCCTCGTCATAATATATCTATATATGAGTATATTATGAGAATCTTTAGAGAATATAATATTCAAAAGAAAATATATAATATAATATTTGATAATACATCTAATAATAGCATAACAATTAACATGTTTGTTATGACTATTAGAAACATATCATTAAGAAAATATTTTTCACGTTAAATATATGTGTTATACCATTAACCAAATAGTATAAGTGAGAATGAATATTATTTTTCCCACTTTAGAAAAAATATGTAACTTACTAAAATATCAAACGCCTAGCAGATAATAGGAATTTAATTATCACTGTTTGTCTGCAGGTTTAAAGAAGAAAAAATTTCAAACAAATATGAGATACCATTAAAAGTATACATACCTGATATTAGAGTCATGTATTTAATATGAATGTGTTATATCCAACTATATTAATAATATAAATGACGAACTTATTATTAATGATAAAAACTAAAATAAAAAAATTTTATTTATGAAATTCCTGAATATTTTTTATAACACGACTAATATGTATTGGTCAGTTTATACTCCCACCATTTGTATTACACTCATGTGCATATTCAACATTAGTGACATTTAGAAAATTTAGAAATAACTCAACATTTAATGATATGACTGTTGGGATGGAAATTAAATACTTAAAGTATTAGTGCATAATCTTATCTTTTTATTGTCTAGCTACATGCATGGACCCTAAGATTAATGTGGAATGAATAGTAAATATTTTGGCATACATATATTAGTGCATGAACCATGAACAACAACCTAGGTGATTTATTCACAAAAAATTATCTAAATTATTTATATACTATGACACTGGGTATGATTATAATAATAATCAAGGTCCGAGTACAAATATGGACTCTATATTCAAAGAGAGGACATCTCCATTCAATTAGCGGGGAAAAAATCAACAAAGTAGACCATTGAATAAGAGTGAGTTATCTCGATATTAAAATATTAATTACTATTTAATAATATTACATAATAATAAGAAGCTTTAAATTTTATAATGATAAAAATCATATAAATCTACCTATCCCGTACTATCTAAGATGATATAGGATCTACTAGTTTCTCTAGTATCAAGCGTAACATTAGAATCTACTTTTTCTATTGTAATAAATATAATTTCAAATAAGAAATCAAGACTGCAGCCAAATATCATTGAGACACTAGCATGCATGAAAGATTAAAAAGATCTGATATTGAACATCCAGGATCGTGCTACAACAAGAGCAAAGTAGTTGATAGATGATGACTCGTGAGAATTTGAAGAGTTGAGCCTACCGTTAATTATACTATCAGACGCTTAAACAATGATTAATTACATACTTATACCGATTGCATTGATATTAAGGTTATATTATTATGATTAAGATTGATAATTTTTATTTTATATTATTGTAATGAGTTATAATTTTATGTTTATTTTATTTTTTTAGATTGAATAATGAATAATTGATATTTTTTCAATATTTGTGATTATTTATTATACTTTGTTATTTATGTTAATAAATTTATTTTTTTATAATTTATGCAAAATAAATAAATAATATAACGTCGCAACTCATAAAGTTAAAGTGTACCTTAAAATATGAAATTTATGAAAAAAATTAAAATAATTAATCTACAACCACAATTTTGCAATCGGTGGGGGTGAGACGGTGAATCGAGTGAAAGTCAATCTCGAAGTACTAGCTAGGCTACTAGGCTAGAATACTCGAGCCCAAACTGGCTAGACTCAAGCTGGACAGGTCGTGTCATGCTTGCCATTATTGAGACATGTCGTGCCAAGCATGGCTCAACTACCATACCAACACAACAAATTGAACGTGCCAGTACAACACAACCTAATTGATACTCCTAACATATATGGAGGAAACTTTAATATCATCTCATCATGACATATATGAATTTACAATCATGAATATTATATCTTCATCTCATTTTATACTAGAAGATATTGATAATTTAGTCTCACGTATCTTAGAAGGCTCATACATTGGTACTGCAATAGTGATACCGATAAGATATTTATAATTCATAATTTATATACCAAGTTATGAACAATATTTTATTCGACCCATAATTAACAATAAATAGTATCTTTCTTTAATTTACTACATACATTCATTATCATTTTTTATTTTTTTTTTATTTTAATTAATTATAAATTAATATGTGAATGAAATTATAAGCATATTAAAATATTTGATTTTTGGTATTTTCAATTAATATTTTGGTATTTAAAATATTCGAACATTATCATTTAAAATTAAAATAATTTTTTTTATAAAATTTTGAATAATAAATATAAATAAAATAAATTTTAACTTTATAGCAACAAAATTTATGTATTTTGTTTATATATATATATATATATACGTGTTAATGTTAAATTAGTTATATATTTATTCTTTTTGCTACTCGTACAATCGAGAAGATACTTAAGAAGAAACTAATTACAAATAATATAAAATAAAGCAAAGTACCCGAGAATATGAAAGAATTTTATTGAAAAGAATTTATGATATATTTTTTATGCATTTACTTAGTTTTTAATTTGGTATAATATGATTTAGTCTTAAAATAAATACATTACAATATATTATTGTTTTATTTGATTTTTATAAAAAAGTACAAATAGAAAAATATTTCAGTGATCTCGATGAATAATACATGGGAATTATGATAAGAATGAAATATAATGACAAGCTTAACAAATAAAAAAATATGAATAAATTGATAATAATACTAAAATAATGAGTTCAAAACTTTATCTCAGATGACCTCATACAATCATCAATCAGAGAAAGTAAGCGAAAGATCAAAATATTCAAAACATATTGGAGGTTCAAAGTGGTATACCAAGATTCAATAGATTTGATATAATTATATTTTATTTTTATGTTATTATTTAAATTATAATTATTAAATTTAGATTCGAATCAAAAATCAAAATAATTAATTAGTGAATCAAGAATTAAAACGAATCGTGAGATTCATTTTACATTTATAATAATAGTTAAAATATAAGTAATTTCATATAATTAATAAATTATAAGCTATTTAAATATGTTTAAATAATATGCTTATAATACATAAATTCTAGATTTTTTTCTCCATTTTTATTCTTCTTCTATTTCTGTTTTTTTTCTTCATTTTTTGTTTCTTCTCATAATTCATTATACTTATATCAAACTATTAGTATTCTTCACCTTTTTTTTCATTTCTTCTCATAAATTCGTAATACAAAATATTGGAATTATTTTTTTCATGTTAATTAATTCCTACAGTTAATAATTTTTTTTTGGTATTTTTATTTTTATTTTTGTGACTTTTTGAGGATCTTGATCCCTTAAAAATCGATATTAAATTGATTCGTGTGAATTGATTCGTGATTCAGCGAATCAGTCTTTGATTCATGCATATTTTTAATTCTTTTAAAAAATCAAATCCTTTACCCCCTGAATCGTAAATCAAATTGTAAATCATACGATATTGATAACGGTCATTTAAACATTTTGAATCCAAATAATAATATATGTGTGATAATAAATAATATATCTTAAAAGTAACTAATATTTATTTTTATGAGACTGAGTTGAGACATTTACCAACATTATTTGTGATATTTAAGTAAATGCACAAGAAAAATAATGGATCATTTATTAAAATAATTCATTAGTTTGGTATTCAAGCAAGTGCTCAAATAATATAAATATGAATTTCTCATTATAGTACTTATAGTTTCAATTAAAAATTGCAAATAATAAAAAAAAATTAAAAAAAAATATTATTTAGCATTAACTATAAATAAAATACAAACTCAAGTATATTTTTTTACCATAACAGATGATTTATTATTTATAAACTCATTAAATATAATGACTAACTTCATTTTTATAATATTTTTTAATAGCGAGTTTTGATATAATATTTTTATAAAATACAATATAAAAATTATTTTTATAAATTAATTAATGAGTTGTGTTGTATTTTAACAATTGTAGGAAATTTTGAAAAATATGATTGCAATTGTTTTACAATTGACAAATCCATCTACAAATGTGCAAGAGATTGATCTTGCACAACTTCAAGTTATCAAAGTAGAGCCAAAAAATGGCGAGTATACAATATTGATACTCATGAATCTACATTTTATTCATATTTTATTTTAATTTTTTTTTCTTCTTTCAGTTACAATAACATGTCTGTTGAGAAATTACACAAGAAGATAAAAAAAATTAGAATACATTATAAAATAAAATTAAGGAGATTTAAAAAAAAATAAATAAATGCAAAAAAAGAATAAATAAATACAAAAAGAAATTGAAGAAATAAAAAAAAAAGAAAAACTGAAAATTAAAAAAAGAGGAAAAATTAAAAGAAATAAAATGCAACAAAAAATGTTAACGATAAAAAAAAATAATATGAAAATTAACATACATCATCTATTTTTTATCATTTTGAAGAGAATCCATCCAAATCTACAGAGAAATATATTCATCAGGACAAAAACTCATAGTTATTTATGATGTGTTATTAATTTTTTGCAACAAATATTTTTTATGAGAAATTATAATTTTTGTGTTACTTTTTTTAATTAGGTTATAAATTGTATATTAAAATTTATGAACATTTATATGTATTATCTGATATTTTATTCAATAATAAATATTATATGAATGTCATTTGATGAATAATATATAAATATACTTATTTGATTGTAGGTCATAATTTCTATATATAATTATATATTATATACAGCATATAGAAACTATAGAAATAAAACATGTTCTTGTTGCAAACTATAAAAATGAAAAATTTCATTTCTAATTTGATTTCTAAATAGAAGCAAAACATATGTTTCTTTGATAATCCATTGCTCATTTAGAAACGAATAATACATTTTGATTTTTTCCATCACAAAATTAGTGATAGAATCCAAGATCTCTTACCCATCACAACTTTTAGCAATAGATTTTTTCCATCACTTTTTATAGTAACATTATTGCGTTATCATTTTCTAAAAATTTTGAGAGAGATTTTTAAAATGAATTCTTTTCGTTTCTGATTACATTGCTATTTGACCATACCATAGTGACAAAATTAAAAATGAAATAGGACATTTCCAATTCTGTCTTTTCTTATTGTGTAAACTTTTTATTGTTTGAAATGTGGTCAGGACCAAGACATTATGAGTCGCAACATCAAATATTGGCCTTTCTATTTCATTTTCATACTTATTTCTTTTTTTTTACTCAAGATCTCCAAAACCCCAAGTTGTGGTGATATCTTCATAGTTAGTTTTTACACTCGACAATAGTCTTTTAAATCACATCAATAATAGATAAAAAATATGAGTATACTTTGGGTTTATCAACTCTCTCATACTTAGAATTTTGCTCATTCTAAAGCAAAGAAAAGTCAGTTGTCTTCAACTTCTGAGTATAATATCATCCACAAACTATAAAAATTCATTAATTTATCAATTCAATTCAAAAGTGCAGTCATCATTAAAAACAAACTATCAAAAGTTCATCTCATTTATGTTCTTCCATGAACATTTTATTTATTTTCTTCAGCCTCAACCTACACATATCATCTCTACTTCTCTTTTTTTTTTCACTTATTTGATGCAGTATTTGTTTGAGTAATAGTTCTCCAATATGAGATATCTTTATTCCACTTTTTTGTCAAATGATTATTATTAGAACAAAGAGATCTTTGTTGATCAACATTTATCTCCATGTTTATTTGGCTCTTGTTGACCAAATTTTCCCCATTTATACTTCCTTTTGTATGTATTGTCTAATTTCAACACTGGAAATCAAAGCTTCACATGTTTCCATTTTGCATTTCTCCTCTACTTCTATTTTTACCTCTTTTTGTTCTCTCTCTTCATCCCTTTTTTGACTGACTCCCTCTTAACACAAAAAAGTTTTGGGAGGGCATTTTTGGTAATATCTCATATGTCTTCTGAGTTACTTTCACTGTCTGCATCTTGCACGATTGAGCAATAAGCTAGGATACAATCATGTGACTCATGAATCTCCCTTTTGGTAATCCAATATGAATTTCTAGATGATTTTTTTCATGTTAATTAGGTATCCTCTTACTAAGGAATATAAGAGTAGTGCCCTATCTTGATTGATTGTAGATGGATACATCAAGGGCAGGAAGATTAAGCAAAAGAAATAGAATCACACCTTGGCTATTTCAGCCAAGTCCCCTCTTGGTATATGCCTGAATGGCCTCTTCTGTGTTTAGAAGTCCCCCACGGGCTGGGTGGCCCAGGCAAGGCCTGGTCCGATTCAGCAATGTTTGGTCTGGCCCGTTACGGTTCAAAACTATGCATCAGGCCAGGCCGGGCTGCCCCATGGCACTGTTCATGTCGTGCTGAGCCGCCATGAGTCATGCCTCGAGCCGGGTCAGACATAACCTGTGTATCAGGATCAGTGGCATAGAAACTAGCCGGGGTGAACGCCCGATGGGATCCCCGTCGGGCAGTCACCCAAGCAGTCAAAATTTGTGTTTAAAAACAAATTCGATGGCCCCACCATGGGGCAGTCCATTTTTTTAATATAATCGGTCACATGGCCAATTGTAATTAGTCGGCCGGTAAACCGGCCACCCGTCGGCCATCAAGACCGTGCACTCGACTGTCATGGCCGTGCACTTGATCATGCCACCATCGAATAACGGTGAAGATGCATAACCCGTGCATCTTCAAATTTTGGCACGGCCTGGTAAGATAGTGTACTAGGTCATGTCCAACATGCCGTGTTGGGCTGGTGGACAAAGCCAAAGTGCTGAGCAAGCACGACATGATAATTTAACCATATTATGCACGACATGACACGACAAAAAGGCATGGTAGTGTCTTGAAAAAATGAGTCATGCCGACATGAAACAACCCGTTTGACACCTCTATCTATGTTCCATGCCAAAAGCCCTTTCTTCCTATGAAAATTTTAATTATCCTCTAGAAGTTACTCTCTTTATCTTTTTCAATTTCGTCTCATTTAAAATATCTGACAGTTGTAATATCAAATTAATGACTATTGAATCATATCCAATTTCACCTTACATATTCATTCTTGTTCCTTTGTTCTTCAAGACTCAAGTAAAATTCATGGACGACAATTGCATTCCCTCATTCAAAGTAGATGCAAAGGGTTTCCCATCTCCTCTTTGCAATTATTTCAGAGAACGACAACATAAATTCGTCATATCCCCATTTGCCAATAAAATTCTACTTGGAGAATGTGTTGACTAATCATTCTTCCACCTTGTCTAAGAGAAAAATATCTGCATTCGTTGCAATTTACTCTACACCTTCAATCTCTTAAATTATGTTTAGCATTTTTTCATATATTTTTGTTATTTCTACAAAAATCTCAAACTCATTATTAACATTGTTGTGGAGAAATCTGGAATTCACTTTTATTATTATTTTTGGTTGACCTTCAGGGATTGAAAGATAAAATCAGAAGACAAATGATGGCAGGACTTAAAAAGACGTCAAGAGCAAAAAATAGAGTCACACTAGAAAGCATGAGTAAAAAAATGGTGATTGAATAACTATTACATGTAAAATGACATCGTGACTAATATTTAATGTATTGGACGATAAAAAGCATCACGATTGAGAATTAACATATTGAATAATAAAAAACATCATGACATGTGAAATGATATCACAACTAAGAATCAGTGGAACGAATAAAAAGAGTCAAGATATGTAAAAATATCATTGCAACTATTAATGGAATTATTATTTTTTTTTGTCAAAAATTGTGGTGCTCGACAAGAATGCAGTCACGACAAAAAAGTGGCTTTATAAGTGAACAGAGATGTCATGACAACGAAAGTGTGGTCGAGACTCTGAAGCAATATTCAGACCTCTATTCTTTTTCTCTTTTTTTAACAAAAATCCAAAATAACATTGCAACTTCAAGAATTGTTGTAGCATCGGATAAAAGAAAATTCTAAACATAACAAAATCATAACTCATTTGTATTGTCGTGACCACTAAAAAACAATAAACATTGTGACTCATAAAATTAATGTCGTGACATCCAAACTTCAATCTAACTTAATGTACTTGGATTTACTCCTAAGAAGCATTATTTTTAATATCACTAGCTCGACCAATCTTTCCTTGGAGTTCTAGTTTATTCGTTCTCAAAAAAAAAAAAATAACTTTTTTCTTCTATCTATAATATTTTTCCTCTACATTTTGATTTCCTTGATAGTACTTCAACCTTTGTCCATTGATTTTGAACTCTCCCATCATCAACCTCTTGACATATAACCCCATATGAAGTCACTGTAGTTATGGTAACTAGTCCAGACCATCTGGATCTCAATTTTTCTAGAAAATGTTTCAGTCTAGAATTTAATCAATACTTGAAACTCCTTCCTCAACAATTTCTTGTCGTATCATCTCTTTAATTTATCTTTATAAATTTTGACATTCTTATAGACATTATTTTTCAACTCTTCTATGCTCAGTTAAAGAAATCTCTTCTATCTTGCACTATCCAACTCATGATTTAATCATTTCATTGATTTCATACTTTATGATCCAACTTCACATGTAAATGATAGGTTTTTTCATACATCAATTTCTAAAACGACATGCCAATAAATATTTTGAAATCTATTCTATATATTCATAAAGCAACATTAAATAGCCGAGACCAATCTTTCTTTTATAAGCATGGTTTTCTTCAAAATTATCTTAATCTCATGATTAGAAATTTCTACTTGTCCATTTAATCATAAATGATATAAAAAACTTCTTACATGCTTCACTCCATATTTTCCTAATAGTCCATCAAATAATTTATTACATGGTAGTTCCTTTCATCATTTGCAATGCATCATGGAACTCCAAATTTTATTAAAATCCAGGTGTCAATCAATTCATGCCAGGTTGATAAAACCCAAATTTTGGTGCTTCAATCAGGGCCACAAGGTGGTATCAGACGCAACAAAAATTGGGTGCCATGTCGTACTTGTGTGATACAACATGGGAGGCAGCAAGAGCATAGTCTGATGGCTTGACTTCCTTAGCCAAGCATGTCTGGTCAGACCGGTTCGTGCTGAATCACTCATGGGCCAAGATGCTCCTTAGTTATAGCCATTGCACTAGGCAATGCCAAAATGGGCCCTAGTCATGCCCCTTGACCGGCCCCCTGACTAGCCAATCAGGCAATGACCTATGGCTCATGCCACTATTTCATGTTGACATAACATATGGTCGTGTCGAAGCCACACAGGCCTCAACATGGTACGTTACCCATGCAACCATGGTACATGTCCCATGTAACTATGGCACAACACGAACTATGCCGTAGGCCGGCATGATCTATAATTGTGTCCCGTGGCATGACATAGTTATAGACCATGTCGTGCTAAGTCTAACTAAATCATGTTGGACTGGGCATGATTGAATCGGGTAGTGTCCTGGGCCATGCCCAGGCCACCCTACCCACTTGGCACTTATATGTTAAAATATGATTGTCCAAAAACTTGACTCTATTTTAGCATCATTTTTTTGTGGGGCATCTTTTCAACCCATTTTGATACATAATGAATAGTCAAAATAATGTATAAGTTACCAAAAAACTTAAAAAATAGCTCAGATAATTAATGTCTCAAACATCTAACACTTCAACTTCCAAAATATTATTTTGGAGAATTGCATCCCTCTTCGAGATATTTTCAATTCTTTAACATTTATCACTACTATGTACTATTCTTTGAAAGTCTTTAAATAGTAGGCTAGAAGAAAAATCTAATTTGAAAGATTTTGAGTTCTTTTGCTTCCTGTAAAGATACTTTGTATTGTAAAGAATGACACTTCATCATTATATTCAATTGCTCCTCTTGTGCCACACACCTCACTAATTGATTGATACACCTTTTGAATAAATAAGGATCACTTCATATCTAGCTCACACCTCATATAGGAGCTTCTTCCTTTATTAAGAATTAACAAAAGGAGATAAGTTGTAACAACTTACCAGCAAGATAATTCACAAAATCGACAAAATAAGGCAACTATGTTGTTAAAAACACTAATTATTCATCCTTTAAATATGCTAAAACTTTAGCTGTAACACCATTATTTTTCTGTCTCTATGTGAGATAAGTGATTAGTTATCATATTTTCGTTGTTTTTTGATCTTTTTGTATTGAATTCTTAGAGAAGCATAACTTATCTAATCAGTTTTGGTTTTGCATCCTTTTTGTTAATTAAATACTGAATTGATGTATGATCCATGTAAATAATCTCATTTGCTCTAATTATATATACAATATAAACATGTCATATGAAAGCGTTATGACTAGCATCTCTCTTTTAGTTTTGGTGTAGTTCTATTGAGCTTCATTCAAAATCCTACTTTCATAGCGTATAGCCCTGAAAATTATCTCTTTTCTTCCCCAAAACTACTCCAACAACAAAATCACTTGAATCACACATAATTTCAAATGACTCGCCCCACTAGGGTATATGCATTATCGAGGCATCCATTACTTTTAAATTTAGCTTTTGAAAAACAGCCAAGCACTCTTCATTAAACATGAAATTAATTTTATTTTCTAGCAAATTACATAGAAGCTTGGCTGTTTTTTAAAAATTATAGATGAATATTTGAAAAAACCTAGTAAATCCAAGAAAACTTCTCACTCTCTTTACATTTATGGGTGGAACTATAATCTCAATTATTGAAAATTTTGTTTTATCCACTTTCCAACCTTTGGAGGGGATGCAATATGTCACAGACTATTCTTTTAGGTACTATGAAATAATATTTCTCCTAGTTAAGCATACAATTTTCTCGGTTTTTTTAACACCACCTCTAAGTTTTGTAGATTGCCTCTAAACGAACTCCCAAACACCAAGACATCATCCATAAACATATGAATATCATTTTCTCTTAATCTTCCGGAGTTATTATGGTATGATTATAACCTACATATTCATCCAAAAATTAATAATATTCATGTTCAGCTAGCATGTCCAACATTTGATCTATTAATAGAAGTGGTAGTAACCATTTCCCACAGTCTTGTTGAATTTCAGATAATCTATACATACTCTCCATTCATTAATTGTGCAAGTAAAAAATTGCTCATCTCTTTCATTCTATAACACTATCATTCCGACTTTCTTTGGCACCACATGAATAAGGCTCACTCATAAGCTATCAGATATAAAATAAAAAATCTAGCTTTCAGACACTTTAAGATTTCTACTTTCACTGCTTTCTTAATCTTAGTATCCAGTCTTCTTTGATGCTTAATGATTGATCTTGCATCATCTTCCATAAGAATTTTGTGGATACATATGTAATGACTAATTTATTAACCCCCCCTATCAACCATGTGATTGTTGTCATATATTGCAGAATCTTTAACAACACTTTATAGTTCATATCCTTCGTCAAATGAGATTAAATGATGATTAGATTCGTTTGACTATCTCCCAAGAAAGCATAATATAGATGTTTTGGCAATTCTTTCATAATTACATCTTCTATCTTCTTCATACATGATAACATGACATTTTAAATTGATATCATGACATGTAATGTTGCAACTCCATTAACTTATGTCACAATCTCTTTGTTTGTAGATTTAACATAATGTGTCGTGGCTCCTTCTTCATGTATCGTAACTAAGAAATCACGACATCTTTCATCATTTCGAAACAATTTTTAGAGTCATGATTTCTTTAAAATGAGTTGTAACATTTTCATCTAGTTTTGCCACAATAATATCTATCACAACCCCATCAAATAGTGTGGCAACTCTTTTTATTTCTCCCAAGATCTTTTCTTTTGACGTGACTTCATCAGCACATGTCGGATGTCACATTTTCATCTTCTTTAATTCTTCACATTCATACTCTATTATTTCTTAATCTTCTATCATTGCATCTTCAAATAAAATGACAATATCAATAACATATTACAACATCAACATAACACATCACTACTTCATCAAAATTCTCAAAGTATCACTTTGTTTCTACATTCTCAATTCTTTTCATCGAGCTTCTTTTCATGAAGTCAATTAATTTTTTATTATCAATGTAGGGATTACTTTATCTACATTAGTAAATTTCAAAATTCAATAAATGATAAACGTTACTTGCTCCTCACTCACTTGAAAAATTAAGTATTCATTCTTCACATCGATTAGCATTTATCCAATATTCAAAAATGATTTTCCTAGAATTAGTGATTCGTCAATATTTTTAAATATCTAATATCATAAAATTTACAAGAAAATAGATTTTATAATTTTTATCAAAATATTTTCTATGAATCATCTCGCTTGAGTAAGAATTGTGTCTTCTATCTATAGTGAAAGTGATGTGGTAGTAACTTGGTCCAAATTCAATTTCTTCACGATTATCAAAAGCATCATATTAATGCTCACTCCTAAGTCACACAACATTTTATCAAATATATGTTTTCCAATCATACTGGGGATGATAAAATGACTTAGATCCTTTAATATTTATAGAAGTTTTCTTTGTATAATTGTGTTATAATTCTATGTTAGGTTGACTGCTCCATATGATTCCAACTTCCTCTTGTTGTTCAAAATTTTCTTCATAAACTTGACATAATTCAGCATCACAGCTAAATCAATCGCAAATAAGATATTCACTTCTAGCCTATTAAATATTTTCAAGAATTAATCAAATTATTCATTCATCTTCATCCCTTCAAATTTTTCTCCACTTCTCAAAATGAACTCCATACATCGCCCTGGATACTTCTCATAATCACTAAGAAATGACATGGATGGTCCTTTTTGTGGAAAAGCAAGTTGCCCCACTTGAGTTTCTAACATTTTCATTATGCCACTTGTGTTGCTCGACTTCGTTTTCATCCAAAACATTCAGTTCTATTGCACATTATTTCTCCTTTTTATTTCATTTAATAATGTCAAAATGTTCTGAATAGATGAGGTCATCTTCTCCCCTTGACAATCGAAACTTAAAACTCCTTCCCATGAAATTCGATCGCATTGCTAGAATGATTTTGATATTAAGACTAATATATGATGATTTTCCATAAGAGAAATTTTAATTTTCTTCAGATTTTAATAATAGTATATCGTCATGTTATTGTTGAATCGAAAGACATACCCTTTATTCACATAGTTTATATCTTTTACTTGGTATGCTTGCATTTGACCCATTGCATGTTCTATCTACATAGCCAAAATTGCTCTCATTGTTTATTATCATTTCTTGTCTTGGAATAAGAAGTGACTCATAAATACGTCAAGCTTCGCTTCAATAATAGAAATCAAGTCCAAATCTACAATTCCAACTTGTTTTTTGCCTATTATTCTTTCTATGGAATGAATGGAAGTAAATTCTCCAATGAATATTTTTATTTAAAAACATATATAAAAAATTCTTATATAGAGGAAAAAATAATTGGGATATATCACAAATTGAATGCTCTCATCAAAACATAAAGATAAAAATTAGGTGCATAGCCAGCTTTAAAGTTACAGCTATGAAAATAATAAAAAAATACAATTGTACAATTATGACTGAGCTACAACTATATAAAAACATATACAGCTAAACAATTTTGACTTTTATAACAATTAATAAAGATCTCTATAATAGCAAAATATACATCCAAGTTTAAGAAGACTGATTTTTCATACTCCCCCTCAAGCTGGTTGGAAGATGTCCATGGCTAACTTGCTTACCAAACTATCAAATAGTTTCTTTGATATACCTTTAATGAGAATGTTTACGACCTATTTAAAAATGAGAATGTAGGATAAATAATCAATACATTTTATAATTTTTCCTTTATAAAATATTTATTGATTTTAACATATTTAGTTCTATCATGAAGCACTGAATTGTGTGAGATTACAATAGTAGCTTTGTTATCACAAAAAATATGCACAGGCAAGGACTATTACTTTTAAGCTTTTCAAGCAATTGTTTGATCCACAAAACTTCACAGATAACATGTGTCACTGCTCTAAATTCAGATTATAAACTATTTTTTTTCACTCTCCACCCAATCTTTTCTTATCAATCTCAGGGTAGATGCATACGACAAACTTTTATACTGGTCAATCGTCTCGGTAGTGATCGTGACAAACCACGTTTAACTTTAGAATTTTTATAAGATTTATTGCATTAATAATAGTTTAAACACATCTAACTTCTACCCACTATTGCTGGTCACCGCATTTTGTTTTTTACTATGCCAAGTTATAAGATTTTCCGCAACAAAGATACAATATACTGAAGTTGATTTTCTGTCTACAACACTTCCAGCCCAATTTGCATAAGTTACACACTTCTACTTGAAGATGTCCCTCATTTTCATATAGAATTCCCTTTCCTAGTATCCCTTTCAAGTACCTTAAAATTCTATATATAACATCAAAATGTCCCTAATTAGGTGAGTGCATAAATTGACTTATCACACTCAATGGAAGTGCAATATCATGACTTATATGGGAGAAAAAAATCATATCCCAACTAAGCATTAGTACCTCTCTTTGTTAGCCATTTCTTATGAACTTGCAAGCTGAAGATTCAAATTAGGTTCTATAGGAGTTTTAACTTCTAAGCTGGTCTCTCCTAGCAAATCAAGTATGTACTTTCTCTGAGAGATAAAAATATTTTTCTTGAATCTTGCAAATTTCATTCTAAGAAAGTATTTTAAAGGACCCAAGTCTTTGATTTCAAACTCTCGAACCAAAGCTGTCTTTTGTCTATCAAGCTCAACGATATCATCTTCAGTCAGAATGAAGTCATCCACATAAACTATTAACATTGCTACTCTTCTTTCATTTGAGTGTCAATAGAACATTGTATAATTGACTTGACTTTGCACATACTCTTGAATCTTGACAACCTTTGCAAACCTGTCAGACCAAGCTCTAGAGATTATGAAACATTGTTAACTTATCTTTCAATGCTCCTGTCTAACTTAGATTTGATTATAAAAACCCACTTGCACCCTATTGTCTTCTTCTCCTAGGTGAATCAACAATTTCCCAAGTTTTATTTTTTTGAAGTGCCCTCATCTCTTCATACATTGTTAATTTCCACTCCAAGTGTCCCAAAGTTTCCTATATGTTTCTAGGTACAAACATATGAGAAACATTTATTTTGAAAGCTTTGTATTTTTATGAAAATCTATAGTAGGTCAAATAGTTGGCAATAAGATGTTTGGTATAATTCCAAATACCTTTACGAATAGAAATAGGAACATCAAGATCAAAAAAAAATAAAGGAATAAATATTATAAATAGATTACCAAAAATTGGAGAATTAGGAGATGATTGTCCAAGCTCAGAATTGATTGGCAGATTCTCAATATTGGAATTAAACTTGTGTCTAGTATAAACACGCAGCACAGTGGACATAGGTGGAGAAGTTTCTCCAATGTTTGTGATATAATTTTACTAGGTATAGATAGATTATTATTTTTCGTATTCTCTTGGAAAAATATCCATTTCCTGATTTATTTCAGGGAACAAATTTATGATTTTGATTGTTCTTATTGTCAAAACTAGATTTTCATTCAAATTCTCCCCCTTAAAAGAGATTTTGGTATAAAATAGAATCTTTCCAAGAAATTGAACATCCAATACCAACAAGAATTTTTTTACTAGACTGGATTAAAATACTTATAGCCTTTTTTATTATGAGAATATCCTTAAAAAATATAATTTTCAGCTCATGGATCAAATTTTAATTGAAGATGGGATAAAGCATGAACAAACATCGTACAACCAAAAAAATTTTTAATGGACATTATTGATGAGACAAGTTTGAAAAAAAACTTTTAATTATTTGTATAAAAGTTTTGCAGTACAAAACCCTAGTAGGTATTCTATTAACCAGATAACAACTTGTTAAGATTACATCTCCCCAAAGATATTTAGGAACATTCGTATTAAACATTAGAGCCCTAGCTACTTCAAGCAAGTACCTATTGTTACATTCTACAATTCCATTTTGTTAAGGAGTATCTCTACAAATAGATTGATGTACAAAACCTTTTTCTTGAAAAAAAAATTCATAAATATTCTTTATAACATTTTGTTTCACTGTCACTGCAAATGAAACTTATTTTAGCTTGAAATTGAATTTCAACCAATGAGTAAAAAATTTTGAAGAATCTTACTACCTCATTTTTTCAATTCATTAGGTAAAGCCAACATAAGTGTGTATGATCATCAATAAATATTACAAATCATTTTTTCCCAGTAAAAGTAGCTATCTTAGGACCCCAAACACCATTATATATTAAGCAAAAAGGCTTTGAAGCCAAATATGATCTAATTTTATAAACACTTCAATGACTTTTAGCCGAGAAATAAGTTTCACAAAATAAAGAATTACAATCTACTCCTTTAAATAAGTTTGGAAATAGGTACTTTAAATATATAAAAACTAGGATTTCCTAATCTATTATGCCGTAGTATTATTTGCTCAAGAACAAGATTTAAACAGATATTACCAATAAAACCCTAAGCTTGTTTATTCCTAGGATGATTGTCATCAAAATAGTAGATATCTTCTATTGTTTTAGCACTGCCAATCATCATTCTCATATTCAAATCATGGAATTCCCAACCAAAGACACCAAAGATAATACGACAATTAGAATCTTTAGATAAGCAACTCACTAATAAAAAATTACAAGAGAAATTTGGGCCATGCAAAAGAGATTTCAGAATAATATTTTCTAACAAACGAATTGAACCTTGGCCAGGAATGAGAGATAAGCTTCCATATGTAATAAATACTTTATTATTTCCAAAAAAAGATTTATAAGACAGACAAATGGGACAAATTAGTCATGTGATGAGAGGCACCTGAATCTATGACCCAAGATGCATATAATGAAGAGTAGGCACACAAATATTTACCAGTTTGAGCAAGGATGCTACAGAAGTACCAGGATTCATCGAAGCAGATTTTAGCAGTTTCAACAGTTGCTCAATCTGTGCTTTGCTCAAGGAGGTGGTCTCAACAGTATTCACTTTGGATGGAGCATGATTCAGCACATTTTGTTTATTTTTCCATTCTACGGGTTTCCAATCAGCAGGTTTTCCATGTAATTTCCAGCAGGTATCACCAGTATGTCGTGGTTTATTACAAAAATCACACAATATCTTTGGTCTGTCATATTGGCGGCACTGGGTATTTGGAACGCAATAGGTGGCGGCAGCAGCCCCCATCAGTGCTGAATTTTCCACCAATCCAATAGTGCTTTTCTTAGCAAGCATCACAGCTCTCCTGGTCTCTTCACATTGAACCTCAAAAAAATTTTCAGAGGAAAAATGGTATCAAACGAGCCATTTCGTGCCCGCATAGCCCATTTTTTACGACACAGTGGCGCCGGCTTAGCACGTCCGTGCCCGACCATGTCGAACGGCGGAGATACATGGGTCGTGCATCTTTACCATTACCTGACAGTAGACAGCGGCACAGCCCCAAGTGCACAACCGTGATGATAATAGGTGGCCCCTGACCTATTTACAGGCCAGCCAATTACAATCGGCCAAGTGACCAAATATTTTTTAAAAAATGGACTGCCCCATAAAGGGGTAGTCGAATTTAAAAAAAAATAAACTCACCTTGGTGACAGCCCAATGGGGACCCGTCAATAGATCACCCAGGAGGGTTTACCATACCGTCAGGCCAGGCACACGGGCCATGCCTAGCCCGGTATGAGGCACGGCTCATGCCGGCCTAACACGGCAGAAATCATGCCAGGGGGTAGCCTGGCCCATTTGACACCTCTACCAAAGAAAGGAGATTGATGACCTAATATCCTATTTCGTACTTAATCAAAATCAATATTCATCCCAACTAAAAATATAAAAATACACAAGTTTTCCTCCTTAAAATAATTGCAAGCATTTGTGTTTTTCCACTCATAAACATTATTGAATAAATCAAAATCCTGCCATATACCTTTGAGAATGTGAAAATATTTTTGACACAATTCTCACTTTGACAAGCTTCTGCAAGTTTAAGTTGTATCTCATATAGTTGGGACTAATTCCCAAGATCAGGATACATCAAGGTGGTATTATCCCAATGGGCTTTCACTGAGAGATAACACATGTAGTTTGCACTAATTTCCTCCTCCATAGAATTCACTAACCAAGTCATTATCAAGGCAACATTATCCCAAAGGTCCATGTACGGGCTAGGCACTGCTAAACTGGGCAAGGCCACGGGCCTAGATGTGTAAACCGGGACTGGCCGGCCCGGCACGAGGCACAGCACGGTTCAGCCGTGCCCGGGTTTAGCACGAGCCGTGCCGTGCCTGGCCCAGCACGGTTCAGCCCGCTGCACGGCACACCGGCATGGGTTTATCCCGTGCCGGGTGTCCCGTGAGCCCGACCCCACGATGCCCGATAATTCAAAAAAAGACAGTGGGTCGGGTCTGATTTGACACGACCCACGGTCCCCCGTATCCCGAACCGCTCGGACAGGCAAGCCCGAGAAGGCCAGACAAGGCACGGCACGGCCCGCCGTGCCTGCGGACCGTGTCGGGCCTGGTTTTTTTAAACCGTGCCGTGCCTGGCCCGGCACGGAAGCACGAACGTGCCCTAAAAAATGGGCCGTGCCGGCCCATCCTGGCCCGTTTGACACCTCTACACGGGCCATGTCCGGGCCACCCAACCCATTTGACACCTCCACAAAGGCAAAGAAATTGATGACCTAAAATCCTATCTCGTACTTCATCAAAATTAGTATTCGGTCCAATTAAAAATTTTAAAATACACAAGTTCTCCTTAAAGTAATTGCAATCATCCATGTTTTTTCACTCATAAACATTATTGAATAAATCAAAATCCTGCCATATAGGTATACCTTTGAGAATGTAAGAATATTTTGTGACAGAATTCTCACTTGACAAACTTCTGTAAGTTTGAGTTGTATCTCATATAGTTGGGACTGATTCCCAAGAACATAATACATCAAGGAGACATTATCCCAAAGGGCTTTCACTGAGGGATAAGACATGCAGTTTGCACTTATTTCCACCTACATAGAATTCACTAATCATGCCATTATCATAGAGTTTTCAGTGCCCCATTCCCAGGCAACATAACCAGCATCAATTTTTTCTGGTTCTGCTGTGTCACCAGTTAAATACCTGAATTGCCCTCTCCTAATATACATTCGAACAGACTGGGACCACCTGATAAAATTGTTCCCATTGAGGCAAATTGTGGTGATTTGGATAGAATAAGAGAGATTCATTTAGAAATTTAGATGACTTGATATTGACAATAGTGGCAGGGGTTGATTAATAAATTTCTGATATACTCATGAACAAAATAGAATAAGCTAGATTAGCACAGAAAAAAATGAAAGAACGGAGAGAATAATATGCAAAAGAAAGAAGAAAATAGATCAATTGGGTTGCTCTAATACCATGTAGAATGAATGAAAGTAAATTCTTCATTGAAAAATTTTTATTTTGAAACATACATAAAAAATCTTATATAGAGTACAAAATAATTGGAACATCTCACAAATTGAGTTCTCTCATCAAAGCATAAAGAAAAAAATAATAGCTATGAAAAAATATATATATATAATTGTACAATTATGACTAAGCTACAACTATATAAAAAAATATACAACTATGTAATTCTGACTTTTAGGAAATTAATAAGATCCATATAATTACAAAATATATAGTCAAGTTTAAGAAGACTGATTTTTCATACTTTCTATAGGAACTTGGTAATTATTTTTGATTAGTTCTCCAAAAAACACATAAGCTTCTTTGACAATATTTTTTCATGATGAATATGACTAAAGATGCATCTACCATGCATTGAGTCGTATAGTGTAACCCATTATAAAATGTTGGAACTTGAAACCAAAGCTCATATCCATATTGCGGAGATATTCTTAATAAATCTTTAAACTTATATCAAGTATCATATAATATCTCTTATTCTCTTTGCCTAAACTAATTGAACTCTAATCATAGTTGTGATATAATTTGTAAAAAAAAAAATTAATTAGAAAGACTTGTACCAGCTCTCCCCAACTATTAATGAAACCGTATACAAGCATTGAAACAAATTTCTTGCCTTATCATTGAAAGAAAAGAAAAATTGTCTCAGCTTAATCACATCGTGATCTACTCCATTCAACTTCATTGTGTCACACAATATCAAAAACAATGCAATGTGACTTTTGGGATCATCTAATAGATATCATCCATATTGATATATTATTATACCATGATTATCAAATTAGGTTTCAACTCAAAATTATTAGCTTCCATAAGCTGTTTTCTTATTCACAAATGGCTCTCTATCAAAGTATGTTTCCAATAATTACGAAGTATGTGATAGTGTATGATATGTTGTGATATTTTCTTGGTAAATAATCTACTATTGTTTTCATTGCTTCTGTTATTCTCCTCCATAATTGATTTTCCACTCATTATCTTCTCAATAAATTTAATATTCTTTTTATTTCTAGATCCAAAAAGAATAACTCAATTCCAAATCTTTGATTCATTCAAGTAAGTTCCAACAAAATAAAAAAAACTATGAGTAAAATACAAAAAAGAAACACTACAAACACAATAAATACAAAACAACAATAAATTTGTTCTCTTTTAGATAGCTGATATAAAAGAACCAATGTCACCAATTTAAAACAATTTTTAATCCCTAGTACCAATGCCAAAACCCCATTAGGACAATTTCTAATTACACTAAATATAACCACAAGTAAGAATATAAACTCGTTAAGTCCAAATATCAATCCCACAGAAATTGATATTTTTGATGTCAAATAAAATTAAGTTTTCTATTGTCTTGTTATACAACAAGTGGTCAATTCAAAGAGTTATAAGATTACTCTACTTCTTTGTACATGATATTTGATTTAATTCAACATTCATGGGCATGTAATGTGCAGATTTTTAATTCATGAATTAGAAAGGATGTGATCTATGCAGTTATTAGTCACATTTCACATACTCATTACCAAGTTACCAAAAATACTTAATATAGGTAATAAAGATGAAAATAACCATATTATTCATATTTTTAGCACATCTATCATCAATCATGATGAATGCCTTAAGCACGTATTATTATTCAGTGATAATAGTCTTTCTAAAAATTATATGTACTCTTAGAGTCTATTACACTTCTAAGAGTTACACACGTATATTCTTATTGCATGTCAATAATCCTAAGAAACACATAGATATGATAATTGGAAGTACTAGCTACTGGAGATAATTAATCATTAATCATGCAATGTATTACCTAAGGTAGACTATATACATCTTGGCAAAAGCCAAGATGTCTGAATAAATCTCATGAACATAAAGAAAAAATCATATTATATTTTCACAAAAGTCATTATTCAATAATTATCATCCACAAATTGTAAATCAATATTTATTGGAAACAAAAATTATTCACTAACACAATTGAATATGGATAAAATTGATGTTGAAATCTTATGCATTTCAAGATATTCCTGCTGGTAAATTTTATTAGGATTATGTTCTCTGTGTTTGATTTCGTGTGATATTGTCTATTGCCAAATAACTTTGTCGGAGTATTCTATGCAGAGAAGCTTTTATTCCCCTTATAAATTTGTTATGTTATATCATTTTGTGCTTTTCCAATGTGTTCATTATGTTCATTTTGTTCATTGTGCTCTCGTTATCGATGTTTTAACTCTGCCTTTGCCTTTTAAATCCACATTTTAAAATTAAGCCTGCTGGGAATATGTATTTCTGCCAATCCTTATTGGGACTTCAAATATGCAATTGTGCCTAGAAAATAATGGCGCAACTAAGATCTTTAAAATTAAGCCAAGATGTCATTTTCAGTTGGGGTAGATTATCCCAACTGAAAATGACATTACAACCTAAGAAATGTAGTTATGATTGATTGAGAAGATAAATTAATAATTCAAGATCCAACGAAAGAAATTGTGGTGTAACTAAAAATTAGAATCATGATGTATAAATATGATCATAACTAAAAAAATGAGTCGCAATGCATGAGATTTTATTGATGAGTAGGGTCACAACTGAGTAAGTCAATTGCAACTAAAAGAAATGCCCATTGAATCCACTGGGCATACAAAAGAAAACTATGATATCGCAATGTATGAATGTTATGACTCATAAATAAACCATTGCGACCCATTCTGCTTCAATACATTATGATGTTGTCACAACTCTAAAATAAGATGTCACAACTCATTTTATTGTAACTATGCTTTCTTTTGTCTAAATTATGATTGCGACCAAGATATTATAAGTAGTGACTCATTTTACTGCAACTAAGCATTCTTTTGTCTAAAAATATGATCGCAACCAAGATATTATGAGTCATGACCTTAATTATTGACCTTTTATACTTAATTTTATTATTTATCTCTCTTTACTCAATAGTTGTCATTTAAATTACACAAATAATAAGTTAATAAAAAATAAGTATATGATGGACCTATCATTCTCCGATCAAATGAATGTGAAGAATATTGTGAATTTAATCACTTGACATCCAAAGCATGATCAAATGTCAGACCTTTCTTTTGCTAGCACGAGGCCCAAAAATTATCAGCTTGCTTCCATCAATACATGTACCACTCTATTATTCCTCTCACATAGAGATGTCAAATGGATCAGGCCGATTTAGGTGGCTCAACCGAGCCACCAGGTCGTGTCGGGCATTGCATAGTAACCATGACGTGCCTGACTCAACCATGACGTGTGGGCCCATCAGCCCAGCTGTGATGAACTCATGCCGAATCATGCCTAGAGGTGTCAAACAGACCGGCTGGGCTAGACTGGGCCAATTTTAGGTGGCCTAACCGGGCCACTGGGTCATGCGGTGCTTGGCCTGGCATGGTTTCTTCATGCCATGCCCAGCACTGCCTGTCAGGCCCAGCATATTAAGAAATCATGCAGGTTCAGGCCCGTATGGGCCAATTTTTTATTTTTTATTCTTTTTTTTTCAGATTAATATATAGTTTATGTCTATATGTTTTTTATACATTAAAAGTTTTTTTTTATTTTTAGTAATTAGTTAATATTAATTGTTAACTATAAATAAATAATTAAATTTTAAACTTCTATTTTATTAAATTTAATAAAACATTAAGTATATTTATTATAATAAAGATAAACAACATAAATTTTAAAACAAAATGTGTATCAGTGTAAGTGTATGAATTAATAAAATATTAAAACTTAAATATGAATAAAAATTAAAATTAATACAAAATAAAAATTCACCAAAAATTAATATTCAAATTTCTAGTATCAAATACATCAATCCACAAAGATATAAACTCAAGACTCAAAATAATATCACAAATAAAAAGTAAATAAACACGAATACAATACAAATGAGTGAATTAAAATCAAATATCAGATATTAGTATCACAATCCGATAATCATCAACCATCAACGTTATCAATCGTCATATTATCCTCAATATCAATATCACATAAATCATCATCAGTAATCAACTCTTCCACTTTTGATACATTCCCAGCATGATTCTACATGCCCAAGTTCGAATCCTCTCAATCTTTCATATATGCTAAAGCTTCAATAATATTAGGATGTAATCTTAATCACATATCCGAAATCATATTCACTACAACAAAAAAAAGACTCCGATGCAACGCTCGATACTGGAGGAGTCAGTAAATCCCGTGCTATCTGAAAAATGGACTCGCATGATTTTCATCACTGTAATATATCAATATTCTTAATATTAGAATGTAATATGATTGAACAATAATCGGTATCTAAGTACAGAGAGAGCTCGCTCATATTCGATAATCCACCCCGTCGTTTTCCCCTCGCTAACTGAATAAAAAAATCATTATCTCCAAATATGATATTCATGTCCATACTCGAAGCTTCACTATTACCATCATACCTAGTATCATAGTATACAAAAAACTCAGCTAGCTTCTCATAAATAAACCCTTCAGGTGGGTTTTCCAGGTTTATGTATGAAAAAATATAAGTAAAAATATTCTCTACCTCTTTCACATTAACTTTAGGGTCCCATGCATACAGCCAGACAATAAAAAGATGAAATGATAGACCAGTACTTTAAATAATTAGTTTCCATCTCTACAACCATATCTCTAAGTATCAAGTTATCTTGATACTTCCTAAATATATTACTAATGTTGCATATACATCTAAATATAATGTAAATCGTAAGAGTATAAACTAACGAATACATGTTTGTCATGTCATAAAAAATTTTTATGAATTTCATAAATAAAATTCTTGTAACCCAGTCAATGTAATTCCAATGGTATTCATATCCAACACATAGTCAGATATCACGTGTTAGTATCCAATATATGACTCCAACATCAGGTAAATTTAATTCCAATGATATCTCACATCAGATTGAAATTTTTTTTTCTTAAAATTCGCAGACAAATAAAGGCTACCAAACTTCTGTTATCTGCAAGGCGTACGAATATATTTTAGTTAGTTACCTATATTTTCTAAAGTGAGAGTGCAAACATTCATCTCCGCTTGCACAATCAAGTTAATTATTTGACACATGCATGTAGCATAGAAAATCTTTTCTAATAATTCATCTTTAATATTCCTAACAAACATGTTAATCACTTCTTTATTATTTGATGCATAAAATACATCGTCGTAACATCATAAAAATGAAAAATCTCAAAGATATCTATAATTTTGCTATTTAGTATTCATTTTAAATCTACATAGTATGCGGTAAGACATGCATAAGATGTATCGTCGTGACTAGTCCAGATATCAAACATCATGAACACCACTCCAAATATTTTCAAAATTTATTAATTATAATTTATTTTTTTAACTTATAATATTTTACTATGTCATTCCTAGATGTGAACCTAGAAAACCTATGATATGTAGGCTAGAAATATACCTATATGATATTGAATATCCTTGGATCCTCCAAAAATCTAATCAAAAGACTCATCATGGTGATCAGTTTGGTTATGTCTTCCCTCTGCAACTAGTTACAATATATGAAATGAATAAATTTTGAGACTAAACTGAATTCAGGCTCAAAAAATTCACTGTTGAGTTGGGTTTGCCAAGGATCTAATATATTATATTTTTTGGTGCATAGTTTAGCATGCTTCTTAAAGTGTCCAATCCCACACACTCTTACAGCTTAAAATTTTCTGATAATATTTGCATTGTACTGATTCTTCTTCGGCACCCTTAAATTTTTTTTGTTTTATTATATTAAAGTGAGTCCAAACTACTTAAGTCCTTCTAATTTTTTATTTTTTAGATATTTGAGTCAAGACGATCGGAGAAACCAAAGTTTCGACAACTTTAAACCTTTTCGTAAAATTTTCATTTTCCAAATTAAAATTCATTTCAATTTCATTATTTAAATTATTATTTGTTATTTTTAAATTTTTTTTAATTTTTTAGACTAGAGAGTAGAGAGAGACTAGACAATAGAAAAGAATTTTTTAAATTTAAAACTTTAAAACTGTAAAACTAATTATAAGAAACATCCATAAATTGAAATGCATAAATTTTAGCTTTTTTATATCCGTACTGCATGCACGTCACAATCCACACCAAAGACAAAAGTCAAGTCCCAAAGGCCAAAATGTGAAATGTCAAAATTCAAAGAGAGAAAAAACAAGAGAGAGAGAGAGAAAAAATAACAAAAACCAAGAGATTTATGTTTTTAAAAAATATAAATCTTAGAATGATGAGGTGAATTTTATTGATTATTGAAAGAATATTTTTTAATAAAAATATTATTTTTAAATATTTTTTATTTTTAATAATTTAAAAACAAGCAAATTCCTTAGTGTTGTCGGATTCTGCCTCATAGCCGTTGGAGGCAAAATCCAACGGCTTAGATTGTATTTTTTTTTTACCATTAGGTCAATTTGACCGTCGAACCAACCCAAACAGTTCCCATTCTAGAAGTTGAAGCTTCTGGAATCGAAAAATAAAATCAAGCCTCAAACTCGGGTCAAAAAAGATCATGGATCAGGTTCTGACCCAACGGAACTTTCAAATCCGTTGGGCTTGGGCATCACATAGTCTGATTCGGGTCGAGGCGTCGGGCTGGGTGGGTCAAGCTCAGAGTATATTTCGACTCGTGCCGAGATACCGTGACCATGAGCCTTGGTACCAGGCCGTGTCTAGCCCAGCACGTGGCCCGATTGGCCTCAGCACGGCACGCCATGAGCCGTGCAGTGAACAGGCTAGGTACGAGCATAGGCATAGGTCATTTCCATGTCATGTCAGGCCAGGCACGACCGAATCGTGGCATGCCACAGGCTGGGGGCGAGTCAGCCAGGCCTATTTGATACCTCTAGTAATGCCAATACGGGCCAATTCTAGCCCATCCGGGCCTAGTTCGGGCCATTTTGACAATTTTTAATGATTTTAATCCAATATATTTAAAATATTATAAAATTTTAATTATTTAATACTTAATTACTTAAATAATTAATAGCTAATTATTAAATTAAAATAAATAATTAATTTTTTAATGTTATTTTATTAAATTAAATAAAACATTAAGTTTAGTATAATAAAAAACTAAAATTTTAAAACTAATAGTATATGGATTAATAAAACTAAAACATTAATATAAACAATGCAAATCACAAAAAATTAATATTCAAAAATCAAGCCACATACTCAAAGTAATATGAAAAAAAATAAATAAAGACGATTTAAAAACAAATAAAAATAAAAATAAAAAATATCATCAACAGACAGTATTACAGCATATGATCAATGATAATATAAAAAATTATCAATATCTTAATTCATTAATTTTCATCAATCATCAAATCATCATCAATATTAATATCACATGGATCATTATCAATGATCAATTTCTCCACTTTACTGCAATCCCAGCACAATCTTGGATGCCCAAATTCAATTCCTTTCAACTCTTCATATATGCTAATACCTCAGGAATATCCAATCATAATATAAATCTTCTATCCGAAATCATATTCATTGCAACAACAAAAATAAACTTCAACACTATGCTCAACAGCGGAATAGTCAATAAATCTAATATCATCATAGATTACACAGGATGAGTGAGTCAAATTATTTTCATCATTGTAAAATATCAAGATTTTTATTATCAGAATATAATAGAATTGAGTAGTAATTAATATTTGATTATCGCGATTGCTCGCTCCTATTCGATGGTCTACCTCATCATTTCTCCCTTGTTACTTGAATAAAAAAGTCATCGTATCCAAATATGATATTCATGTTCATACTCAAAGACTTACTATTACTATTACCATACCTAGTATCGTAGTATGTAAAGAGCTCAGTTAACTTCTTGTGAATGAATACTTCAATTGAATCTTCTATCTTCCTAATTCATACATGAGAATATGTATGTCAAAATATTTTATACCTCTTCCACCTTAATCCTAGGATCCATGGAGCCAAACAATAAAAAATAAAATAGTAAACCAATAGTTTAAGTACTTAGTTTTCATCTCTACAACTATATTGCTAAGTATCGGGTCATCTCTAAACTTTCTAAATATACTACTAATATTACATATACACTTGAATGCAATGCAAATCATGAGAATATAAACTAACAAATATATATTTGTTGTATCATAAAAAATTTTTAGAAATTTCATAATTAAAAATCTTATAATCTAGTCAATATCATCGATAATAAATTCATCACTCTTACTATTAACGTAGCCGAATATCAAGTATTTGTATCTAACACATAACTCCAACATAAGTTATGTAATTCTAATGATATTTTACATCCGATTTAAAATTTTTTCTTCTTTAGATCAACAAACAAATAAAGACTACAGAACTCTTGTTGTCTGCAAGGCATGAGAATATATTTTAGTGAGCTACATATATTTTCATAAGCGGGGGCACACACCTTCATCCCCACTTATACTATCAGGTTAATGATATGACACATGCATCTAATATAAAAAAATATTTCCTGATAGTTCAACTCTACTTCTAACAAACATATTAATCACCACTCCATTATTAGATACATTATCGAATGTGATACTAATTATTTCATTTTAAATTTTATATTCTCTAAATATTTTTATCATGAACTAATTAATAGCTGAGTTATCATGAAGATGAAGAATTTCAGAAAATCTAAATATTTTTTTTATTTTGTGTTTATTTAGAATCTACATAGTAGATGGTGAGACATACATAAGATGTATCATCATAACAAATCCAGATATAGAATGTCACAAACATTATTCCATTATAATTCCTAAATTTATTGATTTTTTTTTCTAGCTTATATTTTATTATGTCATTCATAGATATGAACCTAAAAATCCTATGATATATAAGCTAAAAATATATATGCATGATACTAACTACCCTTTGATCCTTTGAAAACCTAATTGAAAGACACATCATAGTGGTCAATTTGATCGTGTCTTCCCTCCATAACTCGTTATAGTATATGAAGGACATCAACTTTGAGGCTGAACTAGATCCAACCTCAAAGAACTCACCACTGAGTTGAGTTTACCTATGATCTAATACGTCATATTTTTTGGTATATAATTCAACATGCCTCTTAAGGTGACCAGTTTCACACAAACTCTTACAATTTAACTTTTTTTATAATATTTATACTATGTCAATTCTTCTTTGGTACCCCTAACATTTTTTTTGTTTTATTATATTAAAGAACATCTAAACTAATGATATTCTTCTAATTTTCTTTTTAGATATTTGGATCGAAGCAATCAAAGAAACCAAAATTTCGACTACCTCAGACCTTTCCATAAAATTTTTGTTATCTAATTTATAATTAATTTCATTTTCGTAATTGAAATTACTATTTATCATTTTTATTTTTTATTTTTTAGATTAGACTTAGGAGTTAGAACTAGGAGAAGAAGATTATAGATTTTAAAATTTAAAACTTAAAAACTAATAAATAAAAAAATTCTCATAAATCATAATGAGTATACTTTGACTTTTTGATGTCTACACCGCACAGGCACTGCATGAGCACCACACACACACCACACTCGCATCGCATGTGCACCGCACGTGCACCACAATCCACACCATACCCAAGTCTCAAAAGATAAAACCAAAATTAAGAGTCCGAGAGAGAGAAAATTAGAGAGAGAAAAAATTTTATGTTTTGAAAATATAAATATTTGAATGAGAGATGAGGGTTTTATAGATTTAGAAAAGTTATTTTTTAAAAAAATTATTTTTAATAATTTTTTTTTAATTTTTTAAATAAAAAATCAGGTAGAATTCTTAGGCCATTAAATTCTGCCTAATAGCCGTTGGAGGTGAAATCCAACAGTTTGGATTTGAAATTTTTTTTTGACCGTTGAGTTGGTTCGACCATCGAACAGAGCCAAATGGTCATTGGTTCCAGAAGCTTCGACTTCTGGAACAAACAAGCTCAGACTAAAGGACTGGCAAAAAAAGACCATTGGTCGAGTCAGATCAAGTTACGGGTTCGATGGAATTTCAGATTCGTCGGGCTAGGGGTCGATCATCGAGCTTTGGGGTGGGGCGAAGTCGGGGCATGGTTCGATTTGTGCCAAAATTATGTGCCCATGGGTCCTCGTACCGAGTCATGCCTAACCAGACACATGTCCCAATTGACCTAGGCACAGCACGACATGGCACAAGCCATATTGTGAGCAGGCCTGGCACGAGCAAAGGTTTATACCGTGTCATGTCATGCCAGGCACCATCAGGCCCAGCCACCTGACTCATTTGATACCTCTACTCTCACATAGCTATGTTCAACTAGTAGGAGATCCAATCATAATCATAAAAAGATATAATTCATCATAGAGGTATCAAAATAATCATGTTGTGCCTGTGGATATAATCATAATTATGTCCACCAGCCCAACACATCACAATGGCATGACCGAGTGCAGAATAGTGCAAGACCATGCCAAACGGTGTATGTGAAACCCATTGCATGAAATGCAATAGATAACCAACTAACATGATCGGCCTATAACAATCAACCACGTTTGCTGATTGTTTTAATGAAAATAGACAGCCCTATCGAGCAATCACCCAGACTAGTCTATTATGTCATTGGGCCAGACACACGAGTCATACATAGACCAAAACGAGACACATCTCATGTCAACCCAACACATGATGAATCATGCCAAGAGGCAACATAGCCAGACATGAGGCACTATTCTGAACTATGTTGTGATGAATCATGCATGGCTGAGCTGGGCCAAGACAAAGGTTGTGCCCAAGTCACCCGGCCTATTTGACACCTCTAATCTAATTTATCACGCTCAATCTTAAAGAAAATCTTCCTCAAAATTTTTCAATCGTATAAACAAATAGCAATATAAATAAAAATAAAATCAAAATTGAATTTACTAGATATATAATTCACAAACAAAAACTAACAAGATAATCACAAAGAAATAAATATGTTAAAAAAATAAATGACTAAATTAACTATTATCATATTTAATAAAACTCAATAGATTAATTTTTAGTACAACATTCTGTAAACAAAAAATAATAATATAATAAAATAAGTATTGTCTCTTGAATCAAAAATCTAAGAGAAAAAAAATAGCAATCATAAAAGTTGTAGCACATGTTGAAGGATGTATTATTCCCCTACAAGAAAAATCATGAATATCCATGATAATGAAATGACTCTGTGAGGACCCTTAGATGGATCCAATAATCAGTTTGTCTCTCTTGACTATTTGTAACACTTTCGATCTTCTCTCTAGGAATAATACTCAATAATTATCTCTAGTATGATTAATCATCTTGTAATATGTATGTGGAACTAATACCCTTCTTTATTTGCCTCTCATACAACTGATACTCTCTCAACTACTAGCATGTACAACATATGAAACCTCTAATATCACTCAATATGTCTCATATAAATTAAATTACTTAATAGTATTACTCTTATTTGATAGGAAACTCTATCACCCAAAACTTGTTGAATGCAAAAAATAACCCGACAATGAACAATTATCTCTTATATGGTCAATCATCTTGTAGTATGTAAGTTGAACTAATACTCTCCTTCATTTGTCTCTGCTACGAATAGTATTCTCTCAACTAATAGCATGTACAATATAAAAAACCTCTCCAATATCACTCAACATGTCTCATATAAATTAAACTGCTTAATAGTATAACCCTTATTTGATAGGAAACTCTTTATCACCCAAAACTTATTGTTGGATGCTAAAATCATCTAGCAATGAATATAGGAAAATTATGCCTAGAAATCTCTTGAAGTTATCGCTCTCCCCATAGAATGAACCTCTGCTAACAAAATTAATAGTCAACCAAATGAATTGTTTATGATGAGTAGTATCTTATCCAAACTCATTGATTCTCTATAGTGTTAGTCAAAAAAATTTGAACAATCATATCATATTTGAGATGAATATAAAAACACAATAAACTCCCATAATTTCTTGTAGGTAGTGCAAGATACAAAAATTGAAGTCGACTTCAATTTGATGAACTATTACATCGCTATAATAAGTTGGGAATCTACTTGTAGTCTATGTTGCACGGATACGCCTAGGAACTGTCGTGTCCACGTGTTGGACACGTGGACACGGCGACACAGGTCGGACATGCGTCGGATACGCCACGTGGCGTATCAGACACAAATCCGTATGCGATACGCCACGTGGCATATCGGATAGGCGTCGGAGACATATCCAATGCGTTGTTCGGAAATAGTCGTCGTTAACAACAGACGCATCATTTACCTACAGATTTGTCGTTTACCAACCGACACGTTTTTACGACTCTAACGCGTCGAAAATATACTATATATTAACGATTACTCCATCTCCAACAAATTGAGGTGCACACCGTCGACAGTGAGTTGCCGACAAGCCGATTGCGGGAAATAGTTATCAATTGTCATTGCGTCAAACGGGGAGGGGAGGGGAGGAGCACACCACCGAGGTGCCGATAGTACCTAAGGTAACCTAATTCTATAAAGGGAATGGGAGATTTTGGAATCTGTATCGGGAAGGGAAAGAGTTTGAAAATCAAAACTGTAAATGGAGGGTGGGGGAGGATGGGGGGGGGAAGGTTCGGGAGGGGGGGGGGGGGGGGGGGGGAGGTTCGGGAGGGGAGAGGGGGGAGGGTGTTAGAGGGTTTAAATTTTTTTTACATTATTTTAAAATACAATATTTTAAATTATTTCAAAATACATAAATTTAAATTATTTTAAAATACATAATATTTATAATTAATAATTTGTATTTTTAATTTTATTTTTTTTATCATGACGAATTCTAGCCGTATCCGTATCCTAATTTTTTTGGATTTGCCGTGTCCCCGCATCCTGCCGTGTCGTATCCCCATGTCCGTATCCATGTCCGTGCAACATAGCTTGTAGTCACTTTTTCTTCAAATCATTCCGCAATAGTTCTTTTATGATGTAGTCTAGTATTCTCTAACTATGGAACTAAGCCATAACTCATATAGTTCATTGTTAATAATTTTAATTTTCAAATTTTCAAATAATAATGACCAGAATTTAATCTTTTCCATTAACACATACTCCAAAATAATCACCCACAAAAACCAAGATTTCAGGTCTATCAAAAACCTTTGTTGAAAAAAAGCCCAAACAAAGAGGTTTCAAAGCATTTTAAACATCTGTTGAATTACCAGAAAAACAAGCTAGGGTTTTGGTACATACTGTTGAATAGAAATTGAAATTGCATAATACCTATGTCACTGCACTTCTGACACTAATGTCTACCATCATTGGAGAAAACACTAGATTTGGGTTTTGGGCCGCAGATAACCTTGTTGAAATTAAATCAAGTCCTAATTTTTGAGTTAATAATTTATGCTATAATCAATCAGTAATTCATGCTGCCACCATCATCAAAAACACTTGCCACCATCTATGCTTGGCGTCACTCGAGCATGCAATGGTTAATATAGATGCCACACAATAACGTGTGCCTCCCTTTCTCCTTTTTTTTCTTCAACTCACTTGTGAGTTCATCATAGCATGCACATATGTGCACTGTATTGGTACAATGCACGTATTTCTCCTCTTTCTAAGATGTGTAATCTTTAATGTCCTAATATTTATTTTTCCCTAAATAATTACATCTGATACCATACAAAGAACAAAATCACACAAGTAAAACTCATCAACTGAATGAATCATGATATGCATGAAAAATTATTATATAATGAACAAACTAATTAGTACATCCCAAAGGTTGGGTGCTTACATTAAAACATAGAATAAAGTAAAAGAATAAAAAACATAAAACTGCAAGCTACAACAATTATTAATCACCCAAAAGATATAATTTTCATGTAAAAATCTTAACAAAACTCAATTAAAAAAATTTTTGAACTTGATGATTTTAATAGATAAAACATATCATTTGAAGTTTCAACGTCATTCAAAAAAAAAAATCGCTATTGTTAGATATAGATTACACTTGAAATAATAACTGATTAAGGCGAGATTTTTAAAAGTGGGTATCCTCTAATCAAACAAATGGCTATAAGACTTTTAACAGGCTTAGGAGCCACACAAAAAAAAAAACAGATATGCATGGGCAGCACGATTACACCCAACGAATACCGCCTTATCTTCCACTTCCATCGCATCAAAAGTCAAAACGGGGAAACCTACAACCCATGGACATAATTCTTACTGAAGACACCAGCAGAAATTGAAATCAGTTTGTTTTGATCAGTAGGTCATATAAAAGGAGAAACATTAATTAATTAACCGCAAGACAAAAATTATTAGTGAATTTTCGTTTAATACTGAATATGTTTCCACTAAAATGAAGAGATCTGTAGGAAGAAAATACAAATAGGATCGAAAACAGTTAATGATCATAAACTAGTAAAGGAAAATTCGAGCCTCCAGAGCGTGCTTGTAACGCTTGAGTCTGCGAAGCTCTCTAACGATCCGATTAAGCTGGTATTTTCTTGGCGTGTTACCCTCCTCTTTCCATTTCTGAATGGCAATCACGGCACACCGATTCGGGTATACGAGATTCAAAAGTCTCCTTCGGAGAGTGGCCTTGTTACTCGTGGCCACAACAGCTCTGCATTTAACCCCAGTATCAAACCAGAAGCTCAGTGCATCTATGACCGTACCCTGGGACGATCCAATAAAACGGAAGCCTGTCGACATCCTCCAGTTACCAATATGCGTAGAGAGACCCAACCCATACCCAACTTCAAGTTTTGTTTTTACTAATATAATTGAAAATATTTATAAAAAATACACTAGACCAAAAACCCTGAGTTTTGTACGGAAATAATCCGTTTTAAATAAAATATCTAAAAAACAATGCATATTTCAAAAATATGCACAAACTAACGCATCTAGAAACATGGTGATAAGGGCCGTCATTATGAACGACAGTCATTGACACTCTGTTGAATTTTAAAAATCAGATGGCGGCATTGTGAAAGCCGGCTATTGAAAATAATATATAGATCCCATTACGCCCATCGCCCGTCTCCGCTCACCTCTCGCCCCTCTCTTCGCCCCTCTCTTTGCACATCTCTCTCCCCTCATGTCTTCAGGAGCTCCTTTGTGGAGCTTCGTCAAGCTCCATCGAATGACGTGGAATTTTATGAGCTCCAGCAAACTCAAAGTGGAGCTTGACGGAGCTCCACGTCATTCACTTGAGCTCATTGGAGCTCCAGGAGCTCGAACGTGGAGCTCGACGGAGCTCCACGAAGGAGCTCCTAGACAAGGGCATGAGGAGAGAGGTGGGAAGAGAGGGGCAAGAGATGAGGGGAGACGAGGAAGGGTAGAGGGACGAGTGGTGTAATGGGATCTTCATAATATTTTCAATAACCAACTTTCATAATGCCGCCCTCTGATTTTGTAAATTCAACAGCGTGGTAATGGTTGTCGTTCACTACAACAATCATTGTCACATAGAGATGTCAAATGGGTCGTGTCGGGCCGGCATGGCCCATTTTTAGTGAGAATGACCGTGCTTCCATGCCATGCCAGGCACGACATGGTTATTATTCCGTGTCATGCCTGGCCCAGCACGGTTTCTTCAAGCCAGGCCCGACTTGGCTCGCCGGTGCAGCCAGTAATTTTACCGTGTCGGGTCATGCCCATATGGGCCAAATAAGGCCCATACGAGCCTACTTAAAAAAAATTTAAATTTTTTTTAATATTTATTTATTTATAAAATATATATTATATTAGATAATATTTAAAATTTTTAAAATTATTACTTGAAAATTGTTGAATAGTTATAAAGTTTAATTTTTTTTTATTGTGTTTTAATAAATTTAGATTATAATTTATTAGAATTTAATTCTAGAATTTTTAATGAAAATTTTAAACACAAAATTTCTTTTAACAAAAATTACAAAGTCACGAAGCCAAACACAAACCAAACGTCCAATCGGTCAATCCCAAACCAAAATAAATACAACATAACATAAATAAAAAAGCGTACAAAACAAAACATCGAAATCAAAAATCAGAATCAAGAATAACACAAATCGTCAATCGTATCCGTGAGGCATCAAAATCAAGTGGCAATGACATGTGGCGTGACAACTAGCAACGAGCAACCACATCAATCATTTATCAGCATATCATGATCATCATCAAACGCAACATAAAAATTATTATCATATGGATCATCATCATCAACAATCAACTCATTCGCTTTCATAGCGGCTGCAGTCCCTATTCCAACACAATCCTGGATGCTAAACCTTGAATCCTCCCAGTCCTTCATGCATATTAAAGTCTCAACAATATATGGACGTAATCTCGATCTCCTATCCGAAATCACATTTACTACAATAGAAAAAGCAAACTCCGATGCTACGCTCAACACCGGTTGAGTCGGTAGATCTCGTGTCATCCTAGATAGAACAGGAAAGGTGGACTCATATGATTTCTATCACTGTAATATATCAAGATTCTTAGTATTAGAATGTGATATGATTGAATAGTAATCAGTATCTAAATACCAAGAAAGCTCACTCCTATGCGATGGTCCACCCCGTCGTTTCCTCCTCGCTAACTGAATGAAAAAATCATTTTCAAAGATGGTATCTATGTCTGTACTCACAACTCTAACTACTACTACCATCATACCTAATATCGTAGTATATGAAAAGGTTAGTCAACTTCTCGTAAATGAACCTTTTAGGTACGACTTCCAAGTTCATGCACGAGGAAATGTATGTCAAAACATTATCTACCCCTTCCACCTTAACCCTAGAGTCCATGCATGCAGCAAGACATTAAAGAAATGGAATGGTGAACCAGTACTTTAAGTACTTTGTTTCCATCTCTGTAACCATATGGCTAAGTGTCAAGTCAGCTCGATACTTCCTAAAATGCTACTAATATTACATATGCACCTAAGTGCAATGCAAATCATGTGAGAATAAACCGATGAACACATGTTCGTCATATCATCAAAAATCTTCAGGAATTTAATTTATGAAA